>OU696696.1:322493738-322786238 GCA_916050605.2 Platycheirus albimanus | reverse complement strand
TTCGTGTAGATCAGTGTCCGACCATTTTAAGATACCAAAAGAATAGGTTAGCGAGGGTATTGCCCAGGAGTTTATACTTTCCATCATATTCCTAGCTGACAGTTTGGTGTTTAATAATTTTGTCAGTTTTTTTTTGTATTTTTTCAGCAAACTCTGCTTTTAACTTAGTGTGATCGATTCTGATGTTCTGCGATATCCCAAGATATTTATAATAATCTTCACTTTTCATTTCGTCAATCCCTTGGTATGTTTCTCCGGTTGGGGCAGCATTGCCTTTGATTATTCTTATTATAGCGCATTTTTTCATATCCGAATGTCATGTTAATATCTTTACTGAAGATTTCAGTCATGTTTATAAGTGATTTAAGCTTATACTGGCTTTCGGCGTAAATTTTTAGGTCGTCCATAAACAGAAGATGGGAAATACGTTGTTCACCAGATGCGTTTAGTTTGTACCCAAGTTTGGAACTTTTCAGCATTGCTGACAGTGGGTTGAGTGCAAGACAGAACCATAGTGGCGACAGCGAGTCACCCTGAAAAATTCCCCTTAGTATAGCTACCGTATCAATGTCCTTCTCTCCTAGTCGTAGGTTGACCTTCCAGTTTTTCATTAACGCACTCAGTATATTAACAATTCTTGGACATACTTTGTTTATCCGTAATATTTGTAGCAGCCATTCATGTGGAATAGAGTCGAACGCTTTTCTATAATCTATAAAGCACATATGTAGGTTTCTTTTATTTATTTGTGCTTGCTTTAAGACAATGGCATCGATGGTCAGTTGATGTTTGCAGCCAAGGGCGTTTCTGACACAGCCTTTCTGTTCCTCCTCCAGGATGTTATTTGTAGAGCAGTGATCATAGATTTTATTACTGATGAGAGCTGTGAAAAGTTTGTATAGGACTGATAGGCATGTTATCGGTCTGTAGTTTTCTGGCTTCTTTTTGTCACCTTTTTTAAATATCAAGGATGTTGTTCCTTTGGCCAGGTGTCCAGGTATTATGGCTGGGTTATTTAGTGCATTTGAAAACACATTTGCAAGTGGTTCGTGGCTTGCGGGTAGATATTTTAACCAGAAGTTCTGAATTTATAATATTATTATTATTATTATTATTATTATTATTATTTTAATTATTATTATTATTATTATTATTATTATTATTATTATTATTATTATTATTATTATTATTTTTATTATTATTATTATTATTATTATTATTATTATTATTATTATTATTATTATTATTATTATTATTATTATTATTATTATTATTACTATTATTATTATTATTATTATTATTATTATTATTATTATTATTATTATTATTATTATTATTATTATTATTATTATTATTATTATTATTATTATTATTATTATTATTATTATTATTATATTATTATTATTATTATTATTATTATTACATATTATTATTATTATTATTATTATTATTATTATTATTATTATTATTATTATTATTATTATTATTATTATTATTATTATTATTAATATTATTATTATTATTATTATTATCATTATTATTATTATTATTATTATTATTATTATTATTATTATTATTATTATTATTATTATTATTATTATTATTATTATTATTATTATTATTATTATTATTATTATTATTATTATTATTATTATTATAAGACAAATTTTGTAAAATATTTTCTAACCAAAAGATAGACTGTCTTAAAAAATAGCATTCTGAAAGTTTTATCAAAATCGTTTGAGCCATATTTGAGTAAATCAATTTTTTTCTTCACGATTGTATGGCAGACGCCGTTATTTTTGAGCCTAGAGCAAAAATCAAAACTACGTTCAGAGGGACGGCCAAATAAATCATAAATACCAAATTTGAAGCAAATCTGCGAATCCGTTCAGGCTCTAGAGGCACGAACAGACATACATACAGAAAGACATACACACAGAAGGACGGAATTTCCAGAACCACTTTTTTCGACTTCTCCATCATCGTAATGTCATGTGTGATTGTTATCTCAAACTTTTTTTGCACGAATCCATAACGTGCCTTATATGTAGTACCTATAAAATCGCTAGTAAAAATCTAAGAAATAATTATAAAAGCGGATGACCCTGCAGACCAATCCTGAATGTTCTTACTGATTCCAAGCTCAAAGCTTGAGCGTTTGTAAGCTGTTTATGTCCACAAAAATAATTGGTTTGTTGTTGTGAGCTTTTGAAGTTAAATTTTGATTACGGCTCCACCAATTGACTTCAAAATCTTATTAGCTCTAAGTCTACATGTTAACATTATGAATTTGTTCATTTAAAAGTCATAATTTCTTTCGTGTAGGTATCTATACTTACAACTTTTAAAATGTGAAATTTTATAATTACCATAATTTAAAAAAAAAGAATACACACATAGTGCATTACAACGATTAAGGACATATAATGAGCTACACAATCAACGAATTGCCTACAATCAATTTCGTAAACACCCCATCAAAGTTTATTAATAATCATTATTATTTCTCTCGCACTGTACACTTAATTACACGTTCAAAGGACATTCCCTATTCCACACCCATATCCGACCAATCTTTTTCATCTGACCCCTCCAAGCTCCAACCCAAACCAACTTATTTCGTTCCATCGTTCGTTCGCCATCATCATTCTGTGGCACAACGAAGTGCAAAACTAATTAGCACAATAATTTCAGTTTTAGAATTTTCCAACATAGAATCGTTTTACTAAATTTTCCGCTCCACTAAAGCGTACAATTATTTTGCACTTTGCCTTTAAAATTAACACACGAGCCTCGTGTTCCATGTGCTTGCTTTTTGCTCCTTCAAGTTTTTCTTAACAATCCCTTACTTTCAAAGACAATCTATTAAAGATTACAAGAAAAAAAGTACGGATACAAAACATAATAAAAAAATCAGCAGGGTTGTAAAAGAAAATGGTTGCATTTGCGTATGCGGGTCGGATATCATCTCAACCTTGAAACAAGGTGGAGGCTCTTACTTGAAAGGCTTCGGTTTAGGATTCCAAGAAGAAGTTATTCTCTCTAAGCTATTCAGTATGGTGGTACAAAGGTACACAAATAGACAGTTGTTTTTAATTATCATTTAACGCATTCAATGGCTTAAAGCCTTATGACTTGAAAGAAAATGGGGATATTAAAAGAAAATATTATTAAATTGTTTGGAGGTAATTCTGAGTATGACTTGTATTTTGCATGGTAGTCATGATGAACATAAGATAGAGGGGATTTCGGGCGATGATGATTTAAGTGCACAACACTTATCTTTATCCTTAGTGTGTATTTCATACATATAATTGCATAATAAGAAAGAAAATTTTAATCAAGGGCTCTCTCTAGAATTTTATATCAATAATGATTACGTGAACGACTGACTTAAAATGTAGTGCGAGAATTGGTAAATACTCGTTGCCTCAACCAAATAATACAAATATAAATGATAAAGAAAAATAATTGATGATGAAAAGAGTTTGTAGTTGTTTCATCATTTACTTTTTATCAGAATATGGAAGCGCTTTCATAGCTATTTGGGGACCTAATCCAGTGTCAATTTTAGGTAATAGAGTCGCCTCTCGTTAATTTTAACCTGCGATAATCTGAACCTCTTCTCTATATAATTCAAAGTTAGCAAGAGTTCCCTGGAACATGTCTAAATATTTCGAACAAAATCTGTATGTACCTAAAAATCCGTGGCCTTAGTTCGTTTCGCCCAAATATGAACGGTGGGCTCATTATATACAGTGTCGATTTTATAGAACAAATTGCGTCTTATAAGAGTATGAACGGCATCTATGTAACTGATCAGCCCACCGTTCATACTAAGCCGAAAGGGCCACGGATTTTCTTTATTTTAATAATTTAATATTTCAGACTCCTACCGAAAGACTTAAGCTACGAGCACACGGCATATAAAAGCCGCAAATGTTTGCGACTCTGACGTCAATTTTACGTCATCATTTGCGATTCTTGGTCGCACATCGTCTGAACACCCCTTTGGGACAGTCCGCATATGCTCGCAAACCATGTGCGGATGATGTGCGACAACCAAGTCGCACATTAGTTTGCGACTTTTTTGCATATCGTGTGAACACTCTTGCAAATTAATTGTGACAATTTGTAGCCATGTGCGAGCATTTGCGGTCGTCCCAATCATTTGCAACTACACGAAAACAGGACATCGCAAATGCATTGATGTGCGAGTAAAATATCAGCTGACATTCTCTGTTTTATAAGGAGAATATTGGAAAAAAATAATAAAAAGACAAATTTCGATAAAAAATTACTATTAAAATGGGTAGTTGATGAAAGTTTATTATTGTTTTCGGTTTCCGAGATCGCAAGTGATTTTTCTAGATGTCAATATAAAAGGTATTATTGTGAACTGTCGAATAACATGATCATTATAAAGTCCTTGTCCCGTTAAAGTAAAATGAGTGAATCGAATTTTAATTTAAATTTCGTGCAGCCTTCAGAATCAAAGCCGCGAAGCGCGAGAAAGTCAGAGTGTGGGAAAAGAAAGGTTCAGCACAACTGGACCAATGAAGAAATTCAGCGTTTGATTGCTGCAGTGGAGACACGTCCCAGACTTTGGGATGCTGGTTCGGCAGAGTACAAGCTTTCAAAACTTGATGGCTGGCGTGAGGTTATCGAGGAGCTTGGCTTGGATATAAGCGTCAACGAAGCCAAATCCAAGTGGGGTTGTCTACGAGTCACGTTCAAAGCAAATTTATCAAAAATTCGCTTGAAGAAATCAGGGCAGGGTGCTGAACCACCTAGTGCATCATGGCAATTTTGTAACCAAATGATGTTCATGGAGGCTAATGACGCACAAAGATCCTTCTCATTTTCATCATTTCATCATTTTCTAGCATATCCAATGCCAAAATAGCAATAGAAGCCCACTTTTTTTTCGACATTTTGAATAATTAAAGCACTTTTTAATCTTCGAGATTATAGCTATGTACGTCAAGAATCCCAAGCCAAATACACAAAACACAAAGTTTCACAAATGTTCGCAAACCTGCATATACTGGAAATTGATGATATGCGGATATTGTTCCACATCGTGTGAACACCTCGCATATAGACCAAAACATTTGCGATCAGATTTGCGAACACATGATGTGCGACCGACGCCTTGATCGCAAATGCATTTGCGACTTTTGGGACTGAATTTGCATATCGTGTGAACACCCCTATATGCACGTTTGCGAGCACTGATGTGGGTATAGAATTTGCGATATGTTTGCGAGTTTTTACGTGACGTCAGAATCGCAAACGTTTGCGGGTTTTCATATGCCGTCTGCTCGTAGCTTTATAGATATGTTATTAATTCGCAATATGTGTGTACAAACATGTATGTATGTGCCTTTTATCTAATATTACTCAATAAATCGAATTTTCATATTTTGTTTCTCGAAAATTTCGAACTATTTGATATTTCAAACTCTAGATAATTCGTAATATGTATTTAAGAAGTCCTTAGGGTTTCGAATTAACGAAATTCGACTTTATTTTAAAATGGAATCATTCTTCAACTTCGAGCTTATTTCCTTTTCAGCTTTGGGTCTTTATTTCCGTAAGCTCCTGTTCTTTGACTCACGCCTTAAGTCTTACTGATGTTTGCTTTATTTTCAAATATGGTTATTTTATTTCTTGATGGTCAGATAGAAACAGAATCATTAAGCGTTTCTTCAAAATCTCTTACGACGCGTATTTTTTTACTTGGGATTATAGGTAGGTACTACAAGGGAAGTTATACATTTTTACTTGCGATTATAGGTACTATGTATAAGGCAAGTTATGCATTCGTAAAAAAAAATTTTTTTGGACAATCAAACATAACATTACGATGATAGAGAAGCCTAAAAAGTGGGTCCGACAATTCTGTCTGTCTGTCTGTATATTTACCTACCGCCTTAACGGCTAAACCGATTTGCTTCAAACTTGGTACATAGTATTATTATGCCGTCCTACAGAGGGGTTTTTGGAATTAGTATTCTAGCTCTAAGACTAACGGTACCTGCCATACGATTTTTAGTGAAAAATTAATTTTTCTCAAAAACGGCTCCTACGATTTTGATAAAACTCTCTGAATACTGTTTTCTGTGCAAACTTTATGTTTTGGTTGGAATAGATTTTTCAGGAAAAGTCTTATAACGGTGCTAGGAATTATAACGGGTGATTTTTTAGCTGGTTTGGTTTTGGCAACACTGGTTTTGACAGCTGACGTGTGTTTAGTACCTTGTGTCACTGTCAAACAGCTTCAGTTTGGTTTGCAATTTAACCATGGATCGTCTTACAAATGAACAACGCTTGCAAATTATTGAATTTTACTATCAAAATTCGTGCTCGGTTCGAAATGTTCATCGCGCGCTTTTTTATCGAAAAATTGTGTTCAGCGATGAGGCTCATTTTTGGTTGAATGGGTACGTAATTAAGCAAAATTGCCGCATTTGGAGTGAAGATCAGCCAGAAGCATTGCAACAGCTACCAATGCATCCCGAAAAAGCCACTGTTTGGTGCGGTTTATGGGCCGGCGGCATTATTGGGCCATATTTCTTCAAAGATGATGCGAATCGCAGCGTTACTGTCAATGGTGAACGCTACCGAGCGATGATAACAAACTTTTTTTGCCCGAAATGGAAGTTCTTGACTTGCATGATATGTGGTTTCAACAAGACGGTGCCACATGCCACACAGCACGCGAAACAATGGCGCAATTGCGAGGCGAGTTTGGTGAACAGTTAATTTCACGTTTCGGGCCGGTCAATTGGCCGCCTAGATCGTGCGATTTGACACCATTAGACTATTTTTTGTGGGGGTATGTCAAGGCCAATGTCTATAGGGACAAGCCCGCTTCGGTTGACGCACTGGAAGCCAACATCCATGCATTCATTCGTGAGATACCGGCCGATATGTGTGAAAGAGTATGCCAAAATTGGACTCAGGGGATGGGCTACCTGAGACGCAGCCGCGGTCAACATTTGCATGAAATTATCTTAAAACATTAAATTGCAAGGTTCAAACTATCGATTCAAATAAATATTTCATTAATTTTTTCGAATTTCTTGTGTTTTTTTTAAAAAAAAAGTTCTAAACCTCTTAAAAAATCACCCGTTATTTAATAACAAACAAAACCGATCAAACACCACCGATCACGATATATTTAATTTAAGCTAAACTATTGTTTAACCAAAAGAAAAAAAAAACAATTTGGATACCCGAATCCAATCTTGTTGACAATTTAAAAAAAGAAAACCAACACGAATTATAAAAAAAGGTATGCACAACGACGATGTGCAGCACGAAACAAAATATTTTGGCAACTGCCAAACGAAGCGGTGTGTTGACCAAAACTCAATCAAAAGAGATAAGAGATACACAAAAAAATAATCCCTAGCCAGACAGCAATTGCAGTGCTGTCTCCCGCTAGCTCAGCTGGGAGTGGGTTCGATAAGAACAATATGTTTATTAATCGCACTCGATTAATAAAATACGAATTGTGTAATGAAAGGTGGGTAGGTTTATATATATGTACAGAAGTGTACCTATATATGAAAGTGGGCGTCAGGAAACTTTTATGGTAGATGTTTCGAGGTTAGCAGAAGGCTAATTCTCGAAACTAAGAATAAGTTTTGACAACAATAAAAACTGAAAACAATGTTTTGTGTCCCGGTGACACAAAGGAAAATCACAATGGTAATAGAATGTACAAAAGAAAAAGGTCACGAGTCCCACAATCTTGGGAGAAGACGATCGATCAGCGAAGGCCTACTCTTATCTAAATTTGTTTGCCCCACACAGGGTCACAAACAAAACGAATTAAAACAAATTAGACAAGCAATAGACGAGCTAAAATTTCTGGTCCCAACCAGACACAAAAATACTTAGCTTCTTGAAATTTCCTCCAACAGAATATCCCTCTCAATTTATTCCAAAAATTCACCAGATGATTTTCTCAATCTTTTTCTCTTTTTGTGACACAATTATTGTAATTATTTCCAATTTGCTCAACTATAAATTCGTAGTTTTTCACTTCTCTTATCAAAAATCTTCCTTTCTTTTTCAAATCCAAAATTGAATTACCATTCAAAATGGAGGCTTGGCTTGTCCACTTCGCCCCGACCATATAGCCATCCTCTTCGGATCTTTTGCGTGGTGGTGTTCTTGTCTCAGTCATACAGCAGCATCTCGCCCATCTATGCAAAAACGTGCGACTGAGAGCGGTAATACAACCATTGCACGCGATCCTATGCGTTGAAGATGCGATCCTCGTAGGCTCAGTGGACGTGTTCAGCCGTATAATGTCAATTATATTTTATTTCAAAAGGCAAGTGAAAAACTACGACACAACGCGCAAAGTCCCCAGCCCAAACCTGCCCAAATTAATTATTTTGAGGAGAATATTCTTGTTGGAAAGAAACTAAACCATTTTCCAACTAAAATGGTTGAATTTATAAAGAAGAAAAATCTTAATTTTGTAGACCTTCGCGCAGAAACTATAAAAAAGGGAAAAACACATCATTGTGATTTTTCTTTGATGTCCGACACTTTATGGTGGGCACTCGGCCATACTACATTTATGTTGGTGTGATTATAGTTCACACATCGTTGGACATGAGTCATCTTCATGCCTTTCTGCTCTTTCGACCTTCTGTCGACAACTCGAAGATTTAGTGGCTCTTCCGCCTTTCGTAAAATAAGGTGGACCTCCTGTCCAACACCTCTGATGGAACCTAGATTGGTTACTTTTCCAAAATACTTAAAGAGCAGTCCTCTGGCTGATGGACCAGGTTTCTACTGCACTCTTTAGAGTATTTTGGAGCCGCAACAGGAAGGGAATGTGGGACAAAAAGTTATTAAAGGGGAAATGGGTTGGCAAAACTTGTGGTCAAATTGACCGCAACAACGGTAACTCCCATAGGTCCGGTTTTTTTAAATCGAATTTTCTTGTAAGCCACTCGAAGGATTTTGATGAATTTTTTTACGCCCTTTAATAGACAAAAAAATATAAATTCTAAAATGTTTGCAAAAAAAAAAGTTTTTTTTATGGGTTTAAAAAAAAATCATTTTTTTTTATTTTTTTTTTTCGAAAACGGTTTGAGCTATTTCTTTTAAATTTTATTTTTCTGATAAAAACTACAAAGTGCTAAGAGTTGGCATACACAAACAAAATTTGGAATATATTTTGAAAAAGTTTTTAAAAAAAACTGTTTTTTGAAAAACAGGTCGAACGATTTAAAAAAAAAAATTCTTAAAATTCAAAACAATAAACAAATTCATATGGCTTACTTAATTTTTTGCAAAAAACGTTTTAACTATTGATTTTTAAGTGATCAATAAAATTTCATATCATTTTTTCCCTGCTGTTTTTCCAAAATCTCAAACCCCAAGACCACTGTCTCACATTAGAGCGAGTTTGTCCGACCAAGTTACCTTCCATAGGACTGGTTTTTTTAAATCAGATTTTCTGGTAAACCACTCAAAGCATTTCAATAAAGCTTTTAATGTGAAACCTCTTATATAAACGAAATAATATTTATTATTTCTTACATTTTTCAAAAATAGGTTTTTGAGAAAATTTTAAAATGTTCGTTTTATGATAACAAAAAAAACAACTACACACTGCTAGATGTTACCATACTATAAAAAAATTAGAATATTTTTTCGAAAAGCTTTTCAAACAAACAAAAAAACAGTAAAAGAAATCATTTTTCCAAAACAAAAAACGTTTTATTGATTTTTAAGGGATTTGACAAATTTCATATGATTTTTCATTGCTTGTTTTTTCTAAAATCTGCAGTGCCAAGACCACTGTCTCACATTAGAGCAAGTTCGTACGACCCAATCGTGTACTTTATTATATAATGGGGTTATTAAAGCACTTATCATGAATAAACACAGTACGAACGCTAATTGGATAGGAAATAATAGGTTTGGAATCACAATGAAAGGGAAAATCGGTCTGTGTAAAGTATTCCACATTCTTGTAGTACGGATGAGCATTTTGAGCTATTTAAATTTTGCAGGGAATTGCTAAAGATATGTTTCTAAAAATAGAAAAAAAGAAGGTGAGACAAGAAAAATTCCTGTGCTGTTCAAATGAATCCAATGTGTCCGTAATGGTTTATTTATTAATCTTTCGATAATCTAGAAAAAGAAAAATGGAATATAAATGAAAAGTATATTATGTTGATGGTATGGTACTCTGAGTTACAAAAACAAAGTCGCAATTTGAAATTTTGCAATATTTTTTGTTTTCCCTAAATACATTGTTTTGCTGATCTCTTTAAGATATGCAATGTTTCTTTAATATGCAGTTGCAGAACTATTTTACTGATTTGATAACTTTACCGTTATATACATATAGCCTATTTTACGTCTTTTTGAAAAGTAAATTTTAATTTGAATGGCAAGCCACAGGCCAGTGAATTGAGAAATCTAGTTATAACAGGGCGTTGCACATGTGTTTTAAATCAAGAATGGAGACAAATTAACAGATGAAATTGACAGTACCTATTAAAAGAAAAGCTAAGGATAAAGCATTCGAACGTATTCTTTTGGTGAAATAATTATAATATTAAATAAGAACTGAATTTAAGGATACACTGTGTAGGCGTCAAGTATAAATAAATTTTATTTGTTGATTTCAGGAGTTTATCGAAATAGCTACCTTATGAAATTATTTCTCACATTTTTGCAATAAAATTCATTCATTTTATCCTCAAAGACATTTACATTTGGATGCTTGAAGCCATCAACAACACATGCGTCCAACCTATATAAACTGTTTCAGTGTAATTAATTAAACAATGCTACTCTAAGAGTTCACTAATTTAATACTAATTTAATTGGAAATTCACCAAGATTTGTCCACAGCCATGACACACCCACCCACCGTTGCTGCCACCTCCACAGTGCAATGTATAGATATGCAGATATACCTACCCTCTATTTCACATTCATCCAGCTACCAGTACCAGGTATAAATGTCATCTTGCACAGTCACAGAGTCACACACGTCCTATAAAATAATGTTATGTCTAACACCCCGAGGACATCATAGCAGAGCTCGTGGGAGCTAATATGTGTAGGCTGACTTTGTTTATGGGCACCTTCCAGCTGGGTGAGATAATCTTAATGAGGTGTCATTTGGAATTGCTTAACGAAAACCCTCAAATCCCCTGGTGACATAAATAATCACGCGGCTATTTGTCGTGCAGATAATATAATGTCTTGTCCTAGCAGTGGCTTCTCTGAACTGCCTACACCTATTAGCAAGAAGCGAGATCGTATATTTCAATGCCAATGAAATTGTATAGGGCAGCGCTGCCACCTTTGCAGGCGTTGAATTGACTCACTTATTTCGGGAATAGAGGGAATGCATGATGCGTTTTAATATTGAAAGATGTCAGGATAAAAATCAGGAAAAGACGGTACAGCAATCAATTCTACAACTAATGGGATATTTAAGATCAAATTGGATTATGGATTCTTTGATAAATTTTGATAACACTTGATATACAGGGTGATTCACGAGCGTTGTGCCAAAAAGTTAGAACGTGTAGGTTGAGTTGAGACAAGAAAAAAATCGTATGGGAGGGGGGTCTATTCCCCCCCGTTTAGCCAGGAGGGGCAATTTTATGAAAAATTGACTTATTTTGTAAAAAAAAATATTAAAAATCAACGGCTTCAGCACCGTGTTATACCTTAAAGCCAAAAACTCCTTTCATTTTGTTTTTAAATTAAATTATTTTTACGAATAGCTTACAAAATATAAATTTTCAAAAAAAAAAAAAAAATTCATTTTTGAACTAATTTTTTTCAAAATTTTATGTAATTACTAATTTTGTTTTAAAAATTCAATGCCCCCATTAATTTTAAATCCAACACTGAAAACCGTATGGCTCTATAACTTTTTGTAGCCAAGGTATTCAAAAATAACCGAACCTACTTTTTCTTGTTTGTGTGAAGAAGTAGGTTCGGTTATTTTTCAATAGCTTGGCAACAAAAAGTCATAGAGCCATACGGTTTTCAGTGTTGGATTTAAAATTAATGGGGGCATTGAATTTTTAAAACAAAACAAAATTAGTACTTAATTACATACAATTTTGAAAAAAAAATAGATTCAAAAATGATTTATTTCTTTTTTTTTTTTTGAAAATATTGAGTTTGAAAATTTATATTTCACTATTCGTTAAAACAATTTAATTTAAAAACAAAATGAAAGAAGAAGTTTTTGGCTTTCCAAAAAGGTATAACAATGGCTGGGTGCTGTATGAATAGGGTAGACCCTGATTGGTATCAACATGGCGATGCCCAGCGTTGCAACTGTCTCATACGCATCAATTGTGCTTATTTTACCTCCAAGTGGTAGCCATCGGGTACTGGTCTTGTCCACCCGGACTTGACTTGCTGAACTTATAAGCGCGAGTGTTGATCACAGAAAAATAGCAACACTATAATTGCCCTGCCATAAAGCTCCTCTGTTTCTCTTGTTGGGTAGCAGTTTATTCTGTACGAACCCCTCAGAAAGCCAGCGAGCGGCGGATGAGCTTCCAATTAAGTGAACCAACGGCGACGCTTACAGACAATATGGTAGGCACCCCATTGAGCTACTTCGACATATTCGGAGCTCAGGTCTTTGGGTCCTTTCACTACTATTAGTCAGGGTAGTGAAGTAGAGAAGGTGGCGGATGAGCCCATATAGGACCAACGGTAGCTCTCACATCCCCGTAGTGGGTTACTGACTCTGGATTTCTCCAGCTCCTTTTGTCCAAGGAGAGCAGCATAGGGCCTGGTCCCCCAGGTTGGGGGTTGTGCGTCGGGGTAACTTCCCTACCACGTAAAAAACCTCTTGTTCCGAAACAACCAACTGCCTCGGATATGGATGATCCTACTGATGACGACCCTAGCACACGAAACAAGGACAACGAATTTCGGTTCTGCACGTGGAATGTCCGGACCCTTAACAGGCCACGTGCCGCCGAACATTTAGTGGAGGCCCTAGATGGTGTCAAAGCCGACATCACAGATATCCAAGAAGTGCGATACGATGGTGAAGGCACAAGGAGGATGAAAAACTGTGACATCTACTACGGCAAGTGCTACAGGACTAGGAAACAGCTGCTATTTGGATGCGGATTTGTGATAAGAGGAAGGCTAAGGCAAGAAGTCTTGGGGTTTCGTGGCATAAGCGAACGCATTGTCACAATCCGCATTAAATCCAAATTCAGCAACATCTCGCTGATCTGCGTCCACGCCCCCACGGAGGAAAAAGATGACACGACCAAAGAAGAATTCTACGATCTTCTCGAGAAGACGTATGATGAATGCCCGAAGTACGACACTAAGTTTATTCTTGGTGACTTCAACGCCAAAATCGGAAAGGAGGGTAACTTTGGCTCGACAGTCGGAAAGCATAGCCTGCACGACAACACTTCCGGTAACGGACACAGGCTAATCGACTTTGCTGCGGGGCGAAGTGTCATCTTAGCTAGCACATACTTCCCACACCTCAATATTCACAAGGGGACCTGGCGGTCTCCTGATCAAAATACCGTGAACCAAATTGATCACATTGCGATTGATAGCAGACATGCGTCCAGTGTCATGGATGTCCGCACTTTCCGAGGGGCCAACATAGACTCGGACCACTATCTTGTTGTAGCTAAAGTGCGAATGCGGATCTCCACCAGACCGCAGAACCGAACATCCACTGTGAGAAAGTTTGATGTTGCTAAGTTACAATTGCAAGAGACCGCCACAACCTTTGCCAATCATGTCTCCTCTTATCTCTTGACAAGCCCGGCGCCTGCACCAAACCCAGAGGCCCAGTGGCAACATTGCAAAATGGCCATCAAAACCGCTGCCACGGATGTTTTGGGTTTCATTAGGCGACCACAACGAAACACCTGGTTTGATGATGAGTGCAGGCTCGCACACTTGGCCAAAGACGAAGCCTATCATGCAGTTCTGAATGCCAGAACTAGAGCTGCCAAGAGCGCTTTCCGTGCGGTGTACCAGCAAGAGAGGAAAGAGGAACATCGGCTTTTCAGAAGAAAAAAAAAGAGAACTGGAAAAACGAATGGTTGAATCTATTGAGGGGTGCTACGGCAGAAGCAATGTTCGAAAGTTCTACCAAAGGGTAAAGCATTCGTCTAAGGGTTACAAAGCCCGAGCGGAAACATGTAGAGACGAGGGTGGGAATGTCGTTGTAGATACACAGTCGGTGCTGAGAATTTGGAAAGAACACTTCTGCAGACTGTTGAACGGCGAAGACAACCAACTAATCGCTGTCAGGCAGAATGATCCATTCGATTTGGATGATGATGAACAAAATTTCCGTCCTCCCGACCAGGAAGAAGTTCGGATAGCAATATCTAAACTAAAGTCCAACAAGGCTGCTTGAGCTGATGGCCTTATGGCTGAACTCTTCAAAGTAGCGGGAGATGACTTGGTGAGGAGCATACACCAACTCATCTGTACAATCTGGTCGGATGAAAGTATACCTGACGAATGGAACCTCAGCATTGTGTGCCCTATCCACAAGAAAGGAGATACTCTAAGCTGCGCCAACTACAGAGGTATAAGTCTCCTAAATGTCGCCTATAAAATCTTGTCGGCCATTCTGTGTGAACGTCTGAACCCTTTCGCACGTGAACTGATTGGCCCCTATCAGTGTGGTTTCAGACCCGGTAAGTCAACCGTCGACCAAATTTTCACACTTCGGCAGATTTTGGAAAAGACCCAAGAATTCCAGATCGATACTCACCACCTCTTTATCGATTTTAAAGTCGCCTATGACAGCGTAAGCAGGAAAGAGCTATACAGAGCCATGTCGCTTCTTGGCATCCCTGCCAAACTCGTTCGATTGTGCAGGATGACTATGGAGAACTCTCGCTGCTCCGTCAAGGTTGGTAAGAACACCACCGACTCATTTAATGTCGAGAAAGGCTTACGACAGGGTGACGCGCTGTCATGTAACCTCTTCAACATCATTCTTGAGGCAATCGTACGCAACTCGCATGTCAACACCAGCGGTACGATTTTTTTTAGATCCGTTCAATTACTTGGCTATGCTGATGATATTGACATTATTGGAAGAACGAAGCGCGCTGTCAGTGGAGCATTCGCAAGTATTGAAGTGGAAGCGGCTCGAATGGGTCTGGCTGTAAATGAAGATAAAACAAAGTATATGCTGTCCTCGGGTGAAGTAGATCATCACCGTAGGCTCGGACAAAACGTCACAATGGACAGATATAACTTTGAGGTTGTCAAGGACTTTGTCTATTTGGGTTCCACTATAACCTCTCAGAACAACATCAGTGAAGAGATCAGTCGAAGATTTACTCTTGCCAATCGCTGTTTCTTCGGGCTAAGAATGCATCTTAGTAGTAAAGCCCTCTCTCAAAGGACCAAGGAGACACTATACAAGACCCTTATCATCCCACTCCTGCTGTATGGGGCAGAAGCGTGGACACTGACACAATCGGATGAATACAGGCTGGGGTGCTTTGAGAGAAAGATTCTTCGGGTGATATTCGGGCCTGTATGTATCAATGGAGTATGGAGGAGAAGATTCAATGACGAACTGTACGGGCTATACAGCGACATTGACTTGGTTAAGAAGCTGAAAATTCAGCGGCTTAGATGGCTGGGTCATGTGGAGCGTATGGACGAAAACGCTCCTGCCCGACGAGTCTTCAATTCCAACCCGGAGGGCCGACGCAGTTCTGGAAGACCCCATCTAAGGTGGCGCGATCAAGTGGTAAACGACCTCAACCAACTTGGTGTGCGCAACTGGAGGCCACTGGCTAGGGACCGGCCTAGCTGGCGAAGATTTTTGGTTGAGGCCGTGGTCCACAATGGACTGTCTGCGCCACCTTAAGTAAGCAAGTAAAAAGGTATAACACAGTGTTGTAAACGAATAATTTTTTTTTACAAAATAAGTCAATTTTTCAAAAAATTGCCCCTCCCGGCTAAACGGGGGGAATAGACCCCCGCCTCCCATACGATTTTTTCTTGTCTCAATTCAACCTACACGCTCTACCTTCTTGGCACAACGCTCGTGAATCACCCTGTATAAATTCTACTTAGATTTCAACATATTTAATTTGAGTAATACTGATCAAAGTTAAAGAAAAACTCGGTCAAAGGGCAATATTTAGAAGGTTGCCTCTTTACCGATACCATTAAAAGTACTGACTTGTGTTCAAGCAAAAGGACATAATATAGGTAGTTAATGAAACCTGATAAGAAATGAGGTTGCTAAATATTTATTTAAAAATAGGTTTTATGTTTAGACCAGTTCCAACGACCATTGATGAAAAGTAGAGGAGAGTAAAATGGTGTTTAATGATGATGTGGAGAGGGAGCAAAGATTACATTTATTTAGTACTTTAGGACAGAAGAATAAGAAAGTGAAAAGTGTTTCATGTATCTTAGAGTTTTCCTGTAAAAGTTAAGTTGTTTAAAAATATTAAGAATTTCCATTTTTACTTGCGATTATACATACTACTATACATAATAATAATAATATAATAATCTAACTGGAATCGTGAGGAAGTCTAAAGATAAAGTTAACAACACAAATGGATACAAACTGCTGGAACTCTGCGACTCCTATGGATTAAGAATTTTAAACGGAACTAGCCAAGGTGATCAAGATGGAGAATATACGTTTGTTGGAGGCCAAGGTTCTTCTGTCATTGACTATAGTCTTATAGGAGGTGAATGGAATAATCATGTTGTGGATTTTGAGGTGGCGAATGAACCCTTTCCAGATCATATGCCAATTGTTGTATCCTTCATTCAGTCCGATATAGTCAACGAAGCAACTAAAATTATGAAACTTCTACCTAAACTAAATTGGAACAGCCGAAATGAGCACGCATATAAAGTTAAATTGGATGCTGCTTTACAAAACCATGATGTCGCGAATTTTAACGAGCTGGAAGACATTATCAAGAAAGCATATCCTCACAGCAGGAAGTCTCAAAAATCTAAAGTCTTCAAGGATAACTGGTTTGATGAAAGCTGCAAAAAAGCAAGGGATGTGTCGTATGCGTGGTTGAAACTTTTTCGCAAAGTCAGTACCAACGGTATAAAAGAATTATACTTAAAATCCAACCGAAAATTCAAGAACGTGTGTGAAGAAAAAAAAAAGTTGTATTTTGAATCCGAGGCTCGTAAGCTAAGTCTTGCTATGAACTCTTCTGATTTTTGGAACTTAACGCGAAATTTAAATGGTAAAAAATACATCGTCGACATTAACTTAAGTCCCCAAGTCTTACGGAACCATTTTCAGCATCATTTAAACCCAGCAGCAAACGAGATTACTAGCATTTACTACGCACCAACTGGCTTTTATGATCCTATACTAGATTCACCGATCACAGAACAGGAAGTTTCTCTAGCCATCGATAGGCTCAAAAATGGCAAAGCAGCTGGATCGGATAGAATACCTGTAGAGTTTTATAAGTATGGAACGATAAACCTTACTCAAACGCTAACTGGATTAATGAACAAGGTAATGGAAGATGGGCTTATACCGAATCAGTTTAAAGAGGCCTTAATTTTTCCTATTTACAAGAAAGGCTGTACAATGGATCCTGTGAACTACAGAGGTATTTCCTTTCTAAATGCCTCTTATAAAATTTTTACCGCTGTGCTTTCGAGTCGACTCAAAATGTGGATGGCATCCAAAAATCTGATAAGTGAATTTCAAGCTGGCTTCAGAACAGGTTACTCTACTACTGACCATATTTTTGTATTTAAATGTATTGCTGATTCATTCCTCAGTCAAAACAAAAAGCTTTACGTCCTTTTCGTAGATTTTAGAGCAGCTTTCGACACTGTTAATCGTGATGCCTTAATGTATAAGCTGTACGGGCTGGGCTTAACCTTCAAATTTGGGCAACTCATTCAAAATGTATACCGGGTCACGAAATCAGCAGTATGGAATGGCTCAGAACTATCAGAGTGGTTTGAAACTAAAACAGGAGTGAGACAAGGTTGTACCCTAAGCCCAGATTTATTCTCCTTGTTTATATACGACTTGGTTTGTTATTTACCAGGAGGTATTGAATTTGCGGGATTGCAAATTAAAACTTTGCTTTTTGCAGACGATGTGGTGATGTTGGCATATTCACCTGAAACTCTCCAGTTAATGATTAATAAGTTGCAAGAATATTGTAAACGTTGGAATCTTGTGGTTAATCTGGACAAATCCAAAGTTATGATTGTAAAGAAGGGAGGTGGCAGAACTGCCTCTAATGAGAAATGGTTCTACGATGGAATAGCTATTGTTGTTGTTAAAGAATACAAATATCTTGGAGTGACGTTCACGCAAAATATGAACATGGAAAAACATTTGAACGAAAAACTCATAAAAGCAAAAACTGCAATAAATGCTGCTTGGAAAAATTGCTTCAACAATAAGTTTATAAGTCACAGTAGTAAATATCGAGTCTTCGAAACAGTAGCTGAGTCAATCCTCTTCTATGCTGCACAAGTGTGGGGATGTAAAGAATATAATGCGGTTGAGAAGCTTTTGAGATTCTATATCAAAAGAAACTTTCATCTCCCTCCGAACTCACCGAATTATATGCTTTTGCTGGAAACTGGGTTGTCCCCGTTGTTTATAAAGACACTCAAGCTTCAAATTGACTACGTGATTCGTGTAATGCAAATGCCGGAGCACCGCCTTCCTAAGAGGGTGGCAATTCAAATGGTGAGGAGCAAAAAAGGATGGTTTGAAAAATGGAAAGATTTAGCGGAGAATTGTGGAATGGATCTGAATATAAGTATAGATGAACCAAGTACATGGAGACCAATATTGTATGACCTGATAAAACAAGTGGATCTAAGACAGAGAGCAAAATGCGAGGAAGAAGCTGCAAGTTCTCTATACCGAACTGTTTACAATCGCCTTGATTATTCTCTCATTGACAAAAATTACTTCAAAGATGAGTACCAAGTAGAGATAATTTCAATGATGTTTCGTCTACGAGGTGAAATGTTGGAACTCAATTACATACCACATAGGAGTGATCTGCCAGTTATATGCGATCTTTGCAACACGAAGGAACGGGAAGACATCATACATTTCTTGGGATATTGTCCAGTCTTGCGAGAAATAAGAAGAAGTATATTCGGAGATACGACAAAAACGAAACAAGCTGTTAAAGATTCGAAGCAGTCTTATTGCAATTAACCCACAAGTTAAAGTTTTAGTTCGAGATGACAGAATGTTTGTGGAGAAAAAACTTTTCCTTTGGAGTTTATCACATGGACTCTTATATAACAACAACAACGCGATTCCAGAGCTAAGTAACATTTACAAGACGGATCTGACCACCCAGCTGTGTTTTGATTTGGAAGCTGACAGGATGACAGATGACATCAGTGGAACGCATCGAGGAGCGCCATCTGCATTTCGTTTCAATAATAATTTAGTAGGGACAACACCCAATAATTCTAATATAGCATAGGGTATATCTGCCGTCTGTCACTTAAATAAATCAGTAGAATTAAGCAAGAAATTTAAAATATTAAGCTACAATATCGCAGGTCTTAAAAATAAGTCTATATACATGAAATTTTATGATTTTATAAATAAGCACGATATTATATTTTTGTATGAAACATTTTCAGTAGAGGAAGATCAAAAATTATACATTTCAAGATTTGAAAATTTTAAATTTATTTGGATTCCTGCCGTGAAACAAAGTGCGAGAGGAAGAGCAAGTGGAGGTTGCTTCTTTGGATACAAGACAAATTTAAAAGGTATTAAGTGTACATTTGAAACTTTAGATGAAGTAAAAGTTTTGAAAATCGTCCTCGTCTCAACCAAGTATTTAATTTTGCCAACGTACATTAATTGCAACCACTGGGAAAGAGATTTTACAATTTTATATAATTTAATTCAGAACAGCAACTACGATAATATCATGATTATTGGTGATCTCAATGCGAGAATAGCAAAAGAAGAGGGAAGGGAGAATCGATTCGCAGGAAAAGTGAGACAGTCAAAAGACATTGTAAAAAACACAAGAGGAATCAAACTGCTGGAGATGTGTGATGAATTTGGATTCCATATAATGAATGGCGTAAGCTCCTCGGATATACATGGAGAATATACATTTGTTGGACAGCAAGGCTCATCAGTCGTGGACTACTGTTTAGTAAGAGGTGATTGGATCTCTACATTAGCAGACTTCGAAGTAAGTGTACGAACAGTATTCTGACCATATGCCCATCGTAGCGGAGTTTTCGACAGTTCCAACAGAATGGGAAGAAACAATAGACTTACAAGTAGTTCCTAAGATATCGTGGAAATATTCAAAGGCGATGGAGTACCGTAACAACCTAGATCGTAATTTATGCATTGAAGAGTACCATGATTTAAGTAATATCGCAACTATTATTAAAACATCTTACCCCGCTGAAAGACATGTCCGCAAAAAATGCGCTTATAAAAAAGAATGGTTCGATGAAGAATGCGAAGTGGCAAGAAAAAAATCATTCGGTTGGCTCAAAGCTTTTCGTAAGCTTGGAAATATCTATTTCAAAAGCCTATACATTCAAGCAAACATTGCCTTCAAAAAAATTTGTAACCAAAAAAAGAGAAGTTTCTACGAGACGGAAGCTCTGAAGCTTACTTGCTGCAAGGATGCTAAAGAATTCTGGAAGGCAATAAACAAATTCAATGGCAAAAAACTTCAAATAAGTATTCAATTAAGTGCTAGTACTTTAATGGAACATTTCCAGACCTTACTGAATCCTATGGTTAGTATGCTTCCAATACACTATGCAGTACCTTGTAGATACAATGAGATATTAGACAGGCCTTTTACAAACTCGGAAGTATATTCAGTTCTCGAAGGTCTCAAGGATCGAAAAGCACCTGGCCCAGATGGAATACCATTAGAACTCTTTAAGTATGCTACAGATAATATTAAAGACAAATTAACGACTGCGTATAACGAGGTGTTGGACACGGGTGTTATACCGGAGCAGTTCAAGGAAGCAATAATTTTCCCCATCCACAAAAAAGGAAACATATCTGATGCAGCAAACTACAGAGGTATATCCTTTCTTAATACTTCGTACAAGGTGTTTACAAAGCTTATGAATAATCGAATGGTGAAGTGGATTGAAAACGAAAAACTAATCAAGGAGCATCAAGCGGGATTCCGCAGCGGTTATTCAACAATAGACAATATCTTTGTATTACAAAACATAGCTGGCACGTTCATTGAGCAAAATCGGAAATTATTCGCTTTTTTCGTAGATTTCAAGGCAGCCTTTGATACTATCGATCGTAGAGCTTTGTTTTACAAAATTTATAATGCGGGAATGAGTTATGAATTTGGAAAGATTCTCGAAAATATATATGAGGGAAACAAATCGTCGGTTTTTAATGGAACGGATGCCTCGGAGTGGTTTGAAACAAAAATGGGAGTTAGACAAGGATGTACCTTAAGTCCATACCTTTTCTCTATTTATATCAATGATCTCATAGACATTCTTCCAGGAGGTATCGAGTTTGCAGGAAATTGTATAAAGGCACTTCTTTTCGCTGACGACGTTGTTCTTTTTGCATATTCAGCAGAAACACTACAACTCATGATAAATCGTCTAAATCTGTACTGTCAAGCATGGAATCTCACGGTAAACCTTAATAAATCAAAAGTGATGATATTTAAAAAAGGATCTGGTAGGCAATGTAGAAACGAGAAATGGCATTTCAACGGAGAAACACTTGAGGTTGTAAAAAGTTACAAATATCTTGGAGTGATGATCACCAACAACTTAAACATGGAACCCAACTTAAAAGATAAGCTTGTTAAAGCAAAAAGCGCAATATGCGCTACATGGAAGAGATGTTTCGCCAATAAATTTATAGAACACAGCGTGAAATATAAAGTATTTGTTGGAGTTGCTGAATCTGTCTTATTGTATGCAGCACAAACTTGGGGTCATAGTCAGCACGATACAGTAGAACAACTTTTAAGATACTACGTAAAAAGATGTTTTTATTTACCCAGTTCAACACCTAATTACATGATAACAATCGGGACAGGATTGTCACCGTTATTTGTGAAATCTTTGAAACTACATGTTGATTATGTGCTGAGAGTGCTAGAGATGCCGGCAGGAAGACTTCCTAAAATCGTTGCTACCAGTACAATGGGAAAACGAATTCTGTGGTACAAGAAACTGGAGGAGCTCGCAAGTTACTGTGGATTTGATTTCGATTGTATTGGAATAAATGGAAGACCTACAAAAGATATGCTCTATGGACTTATTTCAAAAGTTGATGAGCAATATAGAATCGATGCCATTAATAGGGCTACATCATCTACTCATCGATCCATATACAGTACTCTTAACCATAATCTATGTGAGAAAAATTATTTTAGCAACAACAACAGCCAGCGATTGATATCTGCCATCTTTAAGATGAGAGGAGAGCTAATAAGCATCAATTATATACCCCATCGATCCGATCTGTCGATTTATTGCAGTCTTTGTAACCTGCAGGAGAGGGAAGACGTGGTGCACTTTATTGGAAGATGTCCAGTTCTCAAGGAAATCCGAAGAAATTGTTTAGGGAATGATGCAAAATCAGAAGCAGAAGTTCTGTCACTTTTAAATTGTGAGCAAGATGTAAATCTACTCTTAAATTACTACGAAGCAGCAATGTTTTACAGAATGAAAATTATAAGCGAAGATTTCTAAAGCATGAAAATATCTATATATGTACATAATTTAGCTATTTCAAATTGTGTAACTACAATTGTTTTATTTGCAAATGTAATTAAAAAAAAAAAAAAAAATATATATATGTATATAATATAAACCTTTTCAAGTCAATGTTATGTCAATCAGGCAGACGGCAAAGCCATGCAATTATGATTTATGTAAAAAAAAAAAATTATTGTTAAACATGAGAAAAGAATTAATAAATCAGCATCTATCTATCTATCTATCTATCTATTCGGAGATAATATTCTAACAGATGAATACTGTATAGCCTTGCTAAACCAAATGGATGTGATGAAACTGTACAAATTTCTGAAAATTGCACTTAAATATAGATACAGAATAAAAAATGGTGATTTTTAAATAAAATTTAATTAAATAAAAAAGAAAATTGATCTAAGATATTAACTATTAAATTAAAATGTTATGCATGTAGATTTTAAATATAGTATAAATTGGATTGTCAATCGGGCAGACGGCAAAGCCATGCTCAAAAGATTTTTGTAATATAAATATTGTATAAAATATAAACCTTTAAATAATATGCAACAATAAAATCAAATCTAATCTAAATCTATAAGTACATTTTTCCCTGCTTTTTTTCCAAAATCTCAAACCATAAGAACACTGTCACATATTAGAGCAAGTTCATCCGACCCAGTCGTACACTTTATTTCAATGCTTTTTTCCGAAAATCTCAAACCCCAGGGCCATTGTAACATTGAACATTGTGCACTTTATTTATCTTAGGTTAGTATAAAAAATCCTCTGACCTCTCAGCTTAGCACGGAAAGACATTTTATTTAAAATTTTGCACTTCAAAAAAAAAAAAAGAATCCATCTTTATTGACAAGGTAGTTACACCATCTGGTGGTTTTGGTTATGTTATGGAATGGTGGACCCTTTTTCAAAAAATTGCGTCTGGACAAAAACGATTCATGCTCATAAATCAATATTTTATTTGTCTGGGTTCTTTGTGAAAGCATATTTACTTAACACCAAACCACAACCGATAACCATTCCCCGTAGTTGCTGTCCAGACTTAAAGGCTTTCTATAAACTGTCCACGTTTATTGCTTTCTCATCAAATTATGATTGATGATTCTACGAAATTGTCTTGTGAAAGGTGTTGTCATATACATTGTTCTAAAGTTAACAATAAAATACAGATGTTATTAAATTTGTGTTACTGAATTTTGCATAATTTGTCAAATATAAAATATAAAATAAAAAATATAAAGGGTTGCAATAATTTGAGATTTAAGGACATGTTTCAAGAAAAAAGGTTTCTTTTAAGGATATATCTGTTTATCCCCACAAATTACCGACTGGCTATATACAGCGGTCATAAGACCTATACTCACTATGGGATAACAGTATGGTGGACTGCTTTGGATAAAGTGTCCTACCGGGACCACCTAAGCAAAGTCCAAAGATCAGAGTGTCTACACAGAACCAAAAATGTTGTCATATTGACTATTTTTGTCGTCGATTTGACTACTGAATAGTCAATTTTCACCCGACAACCGCGATTGTTAATAAGACAATTTTCGATAGTCAATATGACAACCGAAATTTTTCTACAACTCCGTAGTAAATATGACAACTTCGATAGTCAATATGACAACTTTCGGTTGAAAGAAATTGAATCACAAGTTGTCGTATTCCCAACCGCGGTAGTAAATATGACAACTGTGGTAGTCAATAGGACAACTGCGATAGTAAATAGGACAACAGCGGTAGTGACTATGACAACTTCGGTAGTCAATAGGACAACTACGGTAGTCAATATGACAACTGCGGTAGTCAATAGGACAACCGCAGTAGTCAATATGACAACTTCGGTAGTCAATAGGATAACCGCGATAGTCAATACGACAACTTCGGTAGTCAATAGGACAACTGCGATAGTAAATAGGACAACAGCTGTAGTCACTATGACAACTTCGGTAGTCACTATGACAACTTCGGTAGTCAATAGGACAACTTTGGTAGTCAATATGACAACCACAGTAGTCAATAGGACAACCACAGTAGTCAATATGACAACTTCGGTAGTCAATAGGACAACCACGGTTGTCAATATAACAACTGCGGTAGTCAATATGACAACCGCAGTAGTCAATATGACAACCACAGTAGTCAATATGACAACTTCGGTAGTCAAAAGGACAACCGCAGTAGTCAATATGACAACTTCGGTAGTCAATAGGATAACCGTGGTAGTCAATATGACAACTTCGGTAGTCAATAGGACAACCATGGTAGTCAATATGACAACCATGGTAGTCAATATGACAACTTCGGTAGTCAATAGGACAACTGCGGTAGTCAATATGACAACTGCGGTAGTCAATAGGATAACTGCGGTAGTCAATATGACAACCACAGTAGTGAATAGGACAACTGCGATAGTCAATATGACAACTTCGGTAGTCAATAGGATAACTGCGGTAGTCAATATGACAACCGCAGTAGTCAATAGGACAACTGCGATAGTCAATATGACAACTGCGATAGTCAATATGACAACTTCGGTAGTCAATAGGAAAACTGCGGTAGTCAATATGACAACCGCAGTAGTCAATAGGACAACCACAGTAGTCAATATGACAACTTCGGTAGTCAATAGGACAACCACGGTAGTCAATACGACAACTGTGGTAGTCAATAGGACAACCGCAGTAGTCAATATGACAACTTCGGTAGTCAATAGGACAACCGTGGTAGTCAATATGACAACTTCGGTAGTCAATAGGACAACCGTGGTAGTCAATATGACAACTTCGGTAGTCAATAGGACAACCCTGGTAGTCAATAGGACAACTGCGGTAGTCAATATGACAACCGCAGTAGTCAATAAGACAACCGCGGTAGTCAATATGACAACCGCGGTAGTCAATATGACAACCGCAGTAGTCACCGCGGTAGTCAATATGACAACCGCAGTAGTCAATAGGACTACCTATTGATATTGACTATCGCAGTTGTCATATATACTACCGCAGTTGTCATATAGACTACTGCGGTTGCCAATATGAAAACTGCAGTAGTCAATATGAAAACAGCAGTATGTAATCAATTAAAATTTGTACCTGTAAAATTATTGATAACCAAAAAGACCAAACCTAGTCAAAGAAGAAAAGATACTCAACATTCAAGATTTGTAGTCATCGTTTCCAACCTGTAAAATAGATCTTCAAAATAGTTGATTAAAAAGAATATTTGTTTTTAGTCTAAAATAAATTAATTTTATTATTAACTTAATTAGCGGCCCTTAATACTATAAAAGTATAATTAACATAAAATCATTTGTTTAACATAATATGTAACATTGAAGACAATTTTGGCATAATTTTTTTTTTTTTACTCGTGTTATCTTTAATGTAAAAATATATTTCAATGAATTTCCAAAAATTCTCACACGCTAGAGGATAGTGAAGATTAAACAAAAAAAAGCATTTAAAACAAATGTCTACGGCTCTTAAGACACTTGTTGTCTTAAGCTTGTAGCCGTCTAATAAAATAAAATACTCCTGTTTTCCCCGCAGTGATAGTATTAGTGGTTGAATGGTTTCACCTCGGGACTTAAGAGAAGTAATGTGGTATTCTAGTACTTGAGTTGTCTCCCCTTCATATATGAACGCGTTCTGTGAGTCAATTATTGAAAATTTGCTTATTGACTTCCCCCCGCTGTTAGTTTTTCTTGAAACGGCTGCTGTAGGGAACAGGAAAAAGTGAATACTTTTAAGTATTTCCAGCACGAATTCATCTAAAAGAAATGAAAGTAAAAAAAAGTGTTAGGTTAGTAAATCATTTGACATTTATTTACGTATATATTATTTTTATAAAGGTTTATAAAAGAACATGATTTTAATACCGCTTACCTTCCTGAAAATTACTTTCGTCCAAGGTTTTTAACTTTTCTGCAACCCTCTTATCCTTAATGTTGTTGATTAGGAAGTCCTTTAATGCTTTCCATTGGCTTTCCCATAAGGAAAGGATTGATGTGCTCGTTGGATGGAGAGTTTGGAAATCTTTCTCGATCTAAAAAAAAGATAAACAAAGTACATATTAAAGCAGTTATAAGATAAATCAAGCTACAAATCCATAAAAGGAAACTAACAAAAGCCCAAGGGAAAATATTGAAAATATAGAAAAATTATGTTTTGCTTTTCGTTTTTCTTACTTATTATTACATACTTCAAATATGTAACATTGAACACAATTTTGGCATCCCTTTTTTTGGTTTACTCGTGTTATTTTTAATGTAAAAATGTATTTCAATGAATTTCCAAAAATTCTCACGTTAGAGGATAGTGAAGATTAAACAAAAAAAAGCATTTAAAACAAATGTCTACGGCTCTTAAGACTTTTGTTGTCTTAAGCTTTTAGCCGTCTAATAAAATAAAATACTCCTGTTTTCTCCGCAGTGATAGTATTAGAGGTTGAATGGTTTCACATCGGGATTTAAGAGAAGTCATGTGGTCTTCTAATACCTCTCCCAAATTTTCTTTGACGAATTACGAGACATCTTTATCGTTTGTTTTTTATAATTATGGCTCAATGTTTTATTTTTAAAACGAGGCAGTTTTCAGTAACGTATATGTTTCAAAAACCAAAATACTTGTATACTTTTTGAGAAAATCAATGCAATGCAGAGTTGCTAAACAGCGGGCGGCCCAGTTTATTTCCTGTTAAGTGTAGAAATTTGAAGAAAACAAATGTTTATAGTTAGTATATTACCAGTCTATATCCATTGGCCTTTTTATAATAAGGCCATTTTTTAAATATTTCAGCTTGATCGCTGGATTTGAATATTTGATCCAACCGAAATTGGCTACATGAGGCCCATAAACTGTCAAATTCTTCGATTGTCAATATATCATGCTTCAGGCTATTTATACAAGCTTCGGCATCTGCCTCTGGATCTGAAATGTAAAGTCTTGTATTTCACCAAATATTTCTTGCAAAATACAATTTATTTTGTGTTTTGAAGAGCACAAAAATTGGCTCATTGTGTACTTGACCTGAAATAATTTATTGTGTGTGTTTTGAAGAGCACGAAAATTGGCTCATTGTGTATTTGACCTGAAATAATTTATTTTGTGTGTTTTGAAGAGCCCGAAAATTGGCTCATTGTGTATCTGACCTGAAAAAATTTATTTTGTGTTTTGAAGAGCACAAAATTGGCTCATTGTGTATCTGACTGAGGTGTGCAAAGTGAAGATAGGGGTACACAGATAAAAATTAAACGATTAAATTTTATTATTTTTATTATCTTGTACCCATCATTTTGGTTTTTATTGTGAAAAGTTTTAAATGTTAAAGGAAATATTAAATTTATTTTTTTTACTTACTAAATGATTTTTTTGTTTTATTTTCTGGAGAAATAAGTTGCCTCTTTGCAGGTTGCAGTTTTTTTACGTATCTTTAAAAATTAAAATATTTGAAATAAATTTTCCCCCTTCTTCCCATTCGATAAAACTCTGGTTTTTCAGAGGGAAATATCTGCGTAATTTCTTTCTCCAGTTCATAGCTCGAGTTTAGGGAAAGATGGATGTTGTTCTCGTCAAAATAGCTGGCTATCAGATTTACTAATAAATCTCGTTGCTGTTGTTGAAAGCAATTATGTATTTTGTAGTAGTCCATTAATTGCTTCCCTTTGATTTTTTCCCCAAGAATTGTGGACAAGCTAATGTTAGTGTCACCTGGCTCTGGTGATTGTGAAGGCGACAGTGAAAAGCTACGAGGTGACGATCTTGGAGAAGAATCCATTGATGCACAAGACGTATTACATGGTGTCGGAAAAGAAACAATAAACGGTGCACCAATATCGCTGCGCCATTTCTCAATATTACGTTCAAAAACGATTTGGTCGGAAATCATGAAATTCTTCAACACTTCTTGGATGTGATACCACTTTATAATTTTGAGGATTTCTATGTCGCTGCCCGCATCTATATTGAAAAAAGAATTAAGACTCGTTTTCAACTTGTTGTTAAGATAAATGATAAAATGAACAATAAGTAGATAATAAAAAAGTTATTTAAACAAAATTCGAAAGTTCAAAATTTTATATCCCAAAAATGTGACAAGATAGAATCAAAAAACTTTAGGCTAAAAATATAACTCTACAAATTTTTTTTTAAATACAAAAGAATCTGTAATACACTTCTAACATACCGTTTAAATCATTGTACAAATGTTCTTGATTCCAGCTCTTTAAGAAGTTTCTTAGGGGTATGTTTTCGGGATATCTTGAAGGTCCAGGAAGGTTCATCAAAGAAGATACATCAATACATTCTTCTCCGTCTAATGTATATACTGTTATACTTTCATTTATAAGCTCAGTGTTCTGAGCCTCAGTATGTACTTGTATTTGTGTATTATTTTCATCTTCAGTATCTTCATGTATTTGTATGTTATTTTGAGCCTCAGTATTTTCTTCTAAGTCTGTATTATGTTCAGACTCAGAATCTTCTTCTGTCTGTATATCATTTTGAGGGTTATTATTTTCCATTTGTTCTTAATTGTATAGAAAAAATTCTTTAATTTTTATGAATTTTTTCCCCTTATGTGAATTGATTATAGTAAAAGGAGGTCCTACCAATTCCGAGAATTGAATTAAGTGATACGCTCCAAAAATTTCGGAATCAATTTCGAAGGCTGAAAAATGAAAGTTGAATTTTAACTCTAGTAGCTGTTGACAGAACAGATAGTAATTTTGTTCAACTTGAACAATAGTTTTGATTACAAAAAATTTATAATCTCCGAAGCATGTAGCAACGTAGAGACCAGAACTGTATTTAATTCCTTTAAAAGTTATATCAATATAACAACTTAAGTTAGCATCTTGGTTTAGATTAAGTTTCTTGAGAATAATGTTCAAAAAAACGGTTTCACATTTATGTTTTTCATCAACTTGATATTCGGTACAATTGTTTTTAAAATGGAGCATATCACTTGCGAATTTTAGCTGAAATTTCTTAGCAATAGTTAAGCATATATTTTTCCGTGATGTGATAGAGTGAGCATATATTTTAAATGCTTTGTGCTTAGCTTCGAATTTGAAACACCAGAAGTGTCTTACAGGACCTGAGTTTCTTAAAATTGTGGGATAGTGTGTTAAGAAGTGAAATTTCGGCTTCAAATTGTCTTTAAACAGATTGACATATTGATCATTGTGTACTTTGATTTTTTGTTGGAGTGTTTCTACCATATGATCTGTTACTTCGAAGCAAAGTATTAAATCAATTATATCGTTTAGTAATATAAGGAATTTCCAGACTTCATCTTCACTTGGGATTAAGTCTCCAATCATTAAGGGCAAGTACATGGCAAATGTTAACATTTCCCTAGCAGTCATTTTCAAATGTTTCTTTTTTAAATGATTGATTTTAATTTCTCCAGAAAAATTACCAATTTCCGTTGATCCATAGTCAAAAGTTTGTTTCCTCTGATTCAATATTGACAACGATGGTAAGTAGTTATTTTCTTGCAACAGATATAAAATTATTTGACACAGATCGTAATGAAGAATACCTTCGCATATGTCATGCATTGCGTCCACACACAAATTTTCTACTACATGGAAAGAAGGTATTTTATTGAAACAGCTGTCTTTCGTTATTCCAGTTTTTTGTGGATCCTGGGAATTTATGTCACTTGTGTAATTTTGTACATTTCGCATTTTAGATTTTTGTTCTACGCTTAGCTTATTGCATTCATTTCTATCTGCAAAATGATAAACTTGAAAATGATTTGCTGAAATCTAGAAGTGTATTGACACCCAAGTTGTCACCAAGAAACAAACAAATTATAAAATGCACTTGTTGTTTAGTCCCATCTTTAAGTTTTATTTCAACGCCTTTCTCTTCAAGAAATCTAAGTTCTGTTATTAAATATTCTAAACAATCATCATTCCCAATCTCTTTTAAGTCTTTGGATTTTATAACAGCTGCTAGAAAAACATTATCAAGTTTCGAATTTTGTATTGGCAAACATGGAAAGGAATAATAAAAATTGCAAACTGAATGAGTTGTTGCATTTGAACCCAGTGGATTGTTTACACAAAAATCATCAGCATATAAGAAGTATGGAATTGCTGTTTTTGACTCATACATTTCACTTTTTTTTCCAAACCGGTCCTTGAACAAAGTTTGTGTATCTTTTATTTGATTTAAGTTCGTCCATGTGTTGCAACATTTCAGTTAAATTATTTGCTTGCTCAAAAAATGTTTTGAACTGGGAACGTAAAGGCAAAATGCTTCCTTTGACCTTTATTTCTCCATAAACTAATTTTGATCTAGAAAAAACTGGCTGAATATCACTTGTGATTGTGAACTCATTTATTTCATCCATGTATCCCATCTTTTTAAGCTTTTTTGATAAGCAGTAGTCCGTGCCACAATTTTTAAATACGTCTTGACAATTCAGAACTATGCTGATCATTTGGTTCTGTAGGTCTGTATTTGAGTCAGAAATTAGTTGAGCCTGAGCAAATTGCTTAAACATGTTTAATATTGGCCTAATTAAACACGTTGTCACACTTTCTTGTATATCAAAAACGTCTTTCCGTGCAAAGTTATTTTTACTGTGCAGAAATGTTGAAAATTTCAAAGCGTTCTCAAAAATATGTTGCAAATTGTTCTTCAGATCAAAATTCGGGTTTGAATTCTCTACGCTTTCTACTACCACACTTTCAACAAGTTAGCTTTCAGCTGCTATAGAACCTGAAGCGGGATTAATAATGTTCTCATCGATTGTTGAAGTACCCAAAGTGTCGCTTGTTATAATATTGTTATTAAGAGTATGTTCAATTATATCATTTTTAGGGCGGTGTTTATGTAAAATGTGTCGCTTATATCTGTCCATATTCGAAAAAAATTGGCGGCAGGTCTTTTCATAGCAAATAAATGTGTCATGAGTACCCAATTCATGCTTTCTTCTTAAATGTTTACCAAGATCATTTATTGCAGTAAAATTCAAATGGCATATGAAGCATTCCATCATGTCTAATAAAAAACAATGTTCCGTTATTTTACTTTTATATACTATGTGATGTTTTAAATTGCTTCATCAAATCAGGGACCCTACTATGTAACTCGATTCTACTTTCGAGTGCATCCGAGTTCATTTTGTAGCGAAACTACAAATTTTTAATAAGCAATTGTTTTTGAAATTATCGAAACACAACAATAAACAAGTTTTCATCATTAGATTTAAATTTAATTTTGAATAACAGAAATCTAATAGTATAAAATCAAAATCTTGGATTGTATAGAAGAATCGAGTTATAAAAGTTTTGACCGGGAACAAATCATTTAATATAAATAACTCTAATAACTGACATTCATTTTTATAGAAACAAAATACGTTCTGAATTTTAATGGATAATTATCCATTTTATACTGTGATAAAACTTTTTCAAAAAACGATGAAACTTTTCTGTGTCCAAAACTCTAAAAATTATTCTAAATCCCACACTCACTCTATGCCGACGACTTAATTATTTTTTCTAAAATTAAAGACCTCCGGGAATTAGGAAATATTTTTTCTTCCATTATAAATGCTCTTCTTCAATGGAGTAATTACTCGGGTTCGATAATTTCATGTTCAAAATCCGAACTGTTTCACACATGTAAAAAACACAATTGTACAAACCTCCCAAGCTACACCATAAACACCGAACTTTGCAACTATCCAAAAAGTTCCACCCATGATGCCATATACAAATCTCTCTTTCATGACATCTCAGAACACTACAAATCTCTTGGTTGGAAGCTTCTATTTACAGATGCCTCCAAAACAGACACCTACACCTCTTTTGCTGTTGTTGACGAGGCCGGTTCCGTTGTTTCAATTGTGACAATTTGCAGCCATATGCAAGCATTTGCGGTGGTCCCAATCATTTGCAACTACACGAAAACAGGACATTGCAAATGCATTGATGTGCGAGCAAATATCAGCTGACATTCTCTGTTTTATAAGGAGAATATTGACTATTCTGAGATACTAATACACAACTGAAATAAAATAAAACAATGTGACATCGATTTTTTTTTTTTGATTTTAAAAAGCGTTATAAAATTTTTGTCCACTTTGCCAAAATAGCAATATACGGCCACTTTTTTTCGATATTTTGAATAATTAAAGCACTTTTTAATATTCGAGATTATAGCTACGTCAAGAATCCCAAGCCAAATACACAAAACACAAAGTTTCACAAATGTTCGCAAACCTGCATATGGCTGGATATTTGTGATATGCGGATATTGTTGCACATCGTGTGAACACCTCGCATATAGACCAAAACATTTGCGAACACATGATGTGCGACACCTTGACCGCAAATGCATTTGCGACTTTTGGGACAGAATTTGCATATCGTGTGAACACCCTCGTATGCACGTTTACGAGCACTGATGTGGGGATAGAATTTGCGATATGTTTGCGAGTTTTTACGTGACGTCAGAGTCGCAAATGTTTGCGGGTTTCATATGCCGTCTGCTCGTAGCAGCTTTAGTCTTATGTAAGTATGTGTTTAAAGAATATTTTTCAGACAATTAAAATCAATCTCACTGATTATTGTATCAATGAAAAAATAAGTGAGCTTAAAGAAAAGTTTAAGCACAATGTACCTAGTCCTCTTTTTAGTAAAACAATTAATCTATAACTCGTAAACCAAATTTTGATACCATTTTTGAGATTCGTTTTTAAACCTGCAATTAGAATTACCTTTCAATTAAACGTAATGATGTAATCCTTTCGTTTTCACTATTCAATTCTTTTATATTTTTTTTTAATTTGTCCTTTCTTTCCGTTTTCCTTTAATATTTTAATTTAACAAAATTTTCTATTTATTTTACGCGGTAATATCTTGTGACTTAAATGTCAATCAAAATCATTGAAAGCATTCCACGTCATTGAAAAATGTGAAAAAGTTCCATTGGCTCCATTCCATGAATGGAATGTGCCTTCCGCACAGCAGTTTTTCGACAGCCAGTATTTTGTGACGTAGCCAGAGAACTGTAAGACTACTTCATCAAATTATCACATTAATTATTGAATTCAAAAAGAAACTACGAGTATCATTGGAAAAAAGTCTAATGTTGCAGTTTTCAATTGACATTTCATCGTTGCATATGTTACTAGTATTAAATATGTTTAAAAAGCCCCACAAATATGGGAGCAGGTTAAGCAAGACAACTCTAGTGAAAATATTTCCGCTGTCAACAAACTGAACAGATTTTTTTACGTTTTCTTTTCACACTTTCGTATATTTTGACATTTGCATTTGTTTTTTTTAATTTTTAATTCGAATTGTGCTATGGGTTAATAGAACTAGTAGAAATGACTGCTATTCAAAAGATTCAATGAAAACATTAATATACATACTATGTATCTGTATTATGTTAGTTGAAAAAATGTATATGAAGTGCAATTATAAAATTTTAAAACCATGATAAGCAAAATGATTTCTTTCAACAGCCAATGTCAAAGCAAAAGCACTTTAAGAGAATAAGAAACTCCGTTTCACTGTGTAAAAGACAAAGGCATTTTTGCAGTAAATAAAAGAAATCGTAAAAAAAATTCCGAAACTAAAAAAAGAAAACATAAAAAAATTCCTGCAACAAGATTTCCTATATAAAGGTAGTTCCACACTATCCCACAGTGTAATACGACATGTCAAAAATGTGTGATGAAACAAGTGTATGATAGTGTGGAAACAGAGTATGACAGCTCAGATCTCATACGATTTGACATGTGTTTAGATCTGAAATATTTTTTTAGGATTGAATGTAAAACCATCACACATTTCATCACACTTTTTTTTGACATGTCGTACTACACTGTGGGATAGGGTGGAACTACCTTAAAGATGTAGGTGTTGTAAGTACCTATTGATTCACTTTTGCAAATCGAAGTAGTTCCTAGCCAGTTCTAAACGCACTCATTCAAAGCTACCAACAATCCAAAACAAAACAAACTGTTGACAAAAGAGAATAGATTCATCATCAAATTGACAAAGAAAAAAAAATCATTTGAAATGTCAAAACAAAATTGAAATTCCCTCTTCTTGATATGTCTACTGTTCTTGGTGAGTAAATTTTATCATTATTTCATTATTTAAAGTTACAATTTCAGACATTTTTAGTTCATGAATATTTGCAATGATGGAGGACATTGAGGAATAACCTGCAGGTTTGTATCTAATTTGTGAAACTCAGAATCTCGGTCTGCTAAATTGCATGTGTGATGGGATAGCACATGGGATTTCAAAGAGCAAGAACTAGGTTCCAATTTTCCTTGTTTATTTTCGTTTTGACTTTTAACAATTTTGTTTAATGTACATATTTCCACTTTTCAGATAAACAAAAACATCAATATAATATGAAGCTGCAACCAGTTACCGACTACTCAATCCATCACCATTTCAAGAAGTTCCAAGCTGGCCTAAACAAATTTACATTTTGCTAACTTGGCTGCCGAATCTTTCCCGGAAATGCCAATGAAGCATCAGATTGAAGCCCTACCCACGGTCTTATTCATTTCAAAAGGACAAGCAGTGAATAGAGTGGATGGTGTGAATATTGTTTTGCTAAATGAATTATGCATAGGAACTGAAAGTAAATAGGGAGCTGAGGGTGGTGCTTCATTGGAGGATAGACTAAAAGCTTTAATCAACAAGTCGAATGTAATTATACCTATTTATGAAAGGATCTCATGACGCTCCTAAGTGTGGTTTCTCTAAGCAGGTGATTGCTATTGTAAATGAAATTGGAATCATTTTAACCTTGAAAATATCGGTCGTCATATTGACTACCATGGTTGTCATATTGACTACCGCGGTTATCCTATTTACTACCGGTAGTCAATATGACGTACGTGGTTTTCAAGATAACTGAATTTGCGTGTTTTAAAATGCACTCGGTTAAACTAATAAATGTTCTTGATATTTGGATTTTTATTTCTTTGAAAAATATTAAACTTTAGCAAGGAAAATTATTGCGACTGGACGCGAGAACTCAAGGAAAACTACTAATGCTTAAAATTCTCAAATTGTCCTATGACTACCGAAGTTGTCGTATTGACTACCACAGTTGTCATATTGACTACCAATAGTCAATAGGATGACCGCGGTAGTCAATATGACAACCATGGTAGTCAATATGACGACCGATATTTTCAAGGTTAAAATGATTCCAATTTCTATAGAATTGATGCCTTAAAATATTTTGCATTGTAATTTGACTTCTCTAATCTTGTTCTTCCTGAATTACTTTGATATTTTGTGCATGTTTCAAAATGCACTGAACACAATGTCCAAAACTAATAATTAACTTGATATTTTTGGAATTTAATGACTAAGAAAAGTAATACATTTTCAGAGGACGCCATTATTTTATATTTTAGAATATTCTTTTATTAATAAATTGAATTACATACCTCGTACTTTTTCAACTGATAATTTTGCGTGTTTCATAATGCACTATTGACACTCGTTTAAACTATTAAATGTTCTTGATATTTGGATTTTTATTTCTTTGAAAAATATTAAATTTTAGCAGGGGAAAATTATTGCGACTGGACGCGAAAACTCAAGGAAAACTACTAATGCTTAAAATTCTCAAATTGTCCTATGACTACCGAAGTTGTCGTATTGACTACCACAGTTGTCATATTGACTACCAATAGTCAATAGGATGACCGCGGTAGTCAATATGACAACCGTGGTAGTCAATATGACAACCGTGGTAGTCAATATGACAATCGTGGTTTTCAAGATAACTGTAGATGTTGATTTGCACCTTTTGTCTAGAAATTTAGGCGGCATGATTTTTTTTCTATAGAATTGATGCCTTAAAATATTTTGCATTGTAATTTGACTTCTCTAATCTTGTTCTTCCTGAATTACTTTGATATTTTGTGCATGTTTCAAAATGCACTGAACACAATGTCCAAAACTAATAATTAACTTGATATTTTTGGAATTTAATGACTAAGAAAAGTAATACATTTTCAGAGGACGCCATTATTTTATATTTTAGAATATTCTTTTATTAATAAATTGAATTACATACCTCGTACTTTTTCAACTGATAATTTTGCGTGTTTCATAATGCACTATTGACACTCGTTTAAACTATTAAATGTTCTTGATATTTGGATTTTTATTTCTTTGAAAAATATTAAATTTTAGCAGGGGAAAATTATTGCGACTGGACGCGAAAACTCAAGGAAAACTACTAATGCTTAAAATTCTCAAATTGTCCTATGACTACCGAAGTTGTCGTATTGACTACCACAGTTGTCATATTGACTACCAATAGTCAATAGGATGACCGCGGTAGTCAATATGACAACCGTGGTAGTCAATATGACAACCGTGGTAGTCAATAGATATGACAATCGTGGTTTTCAAGATAACTGTAGATGTTGATTTGCACCTTTTGTCTAGAAATTTAGGCGGCATGATTTTTTTTCTATAGAATTGATGCCTTAAAATATTTTGCATTGTAATTTGACTTCTCTAATCTTGTTCTTCCTGAATTACTTTGATATTTTGTGCATGTTTCAAAATGCACTGAACACAATGTCCAAAACTAATAATTAACTTGATATTTTTGGAATTTAATGACTAAGAAAAGTAATACATTTTCAGAGGACGCCATTATTTTATATTTTAGAATATTCTTTTATTAATAAATTGAATTACATACCTCGTACTTTTTCAACTGATAATTTTGCGTGTTTCATAATGCACTATTGACACTCGTTTAAACTATTAAATGTTCTTGATATTTGGATTTTTATTTCTTTGAAAAATATTAAATTTTAGCAGGGGAAAATTATTGCGACTGGACGCGAAAACTCAAGGAAAACTACTAATGCTTAAAATTCTCAAATTGTCCTATGACTACCGAAGTTGTCGTATTGACTACCACAGTTGTCATATTGACTACCAATAGTCAATAGGATGACCGCGGTAGTCAATATGACAACCGTGGTAGTCAATATGACAACCGTGGTAGTCAATATGACAATCGTGGTTTTCAAGATAACTGTAGATGTTGATTTGCACCTTTTGTCTAGAAATTTAGGCGGCATGATTTTTTTTCTATAGAATTGATGCCTTAAAATATTTTGCATTGTAATTTGACTTCTCTAATCTTGTTCTTCCTGAATTACTTTGATATTTTGTGCATGTTTCAAAATGCACTGAACACAATGTCCAAAACTAATAATTAACTTGATATTTTTGGAATTTAATGACTAAGAAAAGTAATACATTTTCAGAGGACGCCATTATTTTATATTTTAGAATATTCTTTTATTAATAAATTGAATTACATACCTCGTACTTTTTCAACTGATAATTTTGCGTGTTTCAAAATGCACTATTGACACTCGTTTAAACGTTTAAACTATTAAATGTTCTTGATATTTGGATTTTTATTTCTTTGAAAAATATTAAATTTTAGCAGGGGAAAATTATTACGACTGGACGCGAGAACTCAAGGAAAACTACTAATGCTTAAAATTCTCAAATTGTCCTATGACTACCGAAGTTGTCGTATTGACTACCACAGTTGTCATATTGACTACCAATAGTCAATAGGATGACCGCGGTAGTCAATATGACAACCGTGATAGTCAATATGACAACCGTGGTAGTCAATATGACAATCGTGGTTTTCAAGATAACTGTAGATGTTGATTTGCACCTTTTGTCTGGAAATTTAGGCGGCTTGATTTTTGTACACTGAAAGAAATTTACTTAAAATATAGCTTTATAATACTAAAAATAATTAGGTTGTATTTAATAAATAAAGAGTTTTTAAAACACTTACCTTGTTATAGCTTTTGAATGCTGTGCTCTATAGGTACACACACTAGTAACACTTCAAATATGACGTGGAAGACAAGAAAACTTTCCCAACCGTATAGAAAACCGATTCACCAACTTACTTGACTTTCAAGTACACTGAACGTAAAAAAAATATATTTAAAGATTTTCATTAATTTTTGCCAAAGTGGTGTCTGGCATAGAAAATCTTGTTTTGTTTACTATTTCATTACATTTTTATTGGGCTAAAATAATGAGATTTTGGCATATAAAGTTGGAATCGATAAAAATATGTATCTTATTTATGAAACTTCCTATCAAATGAAAAAAAATTAATAAATCATAATTTTCGTTTTGACTTGTTGAGCCGTAACCATAAAATAAATTAAATCAATTCATGACGAATATGGTAGAATTTTTTAGGAAAATATCTAGTAATGACGATAGGTACTGAGGTAAGAAAACATGTAAATACTGCTTGTTTCATTAAAATTAAGCTTTCTTTTTTGTCAAGTAATAGCAGTAGAAATTTTTTAATAAAACTTCAAAATTTTAAGATTTTTATCGAAATGCTACATTAAAGAATATATTTTCATTCAAGCAAAAATTAAACGAAATGTTTTTAGGTATAACTTTTTACTCTTAACAGTTTTAGTTATGAAATTTAGTACCTATACATATTTGAAATAGATAACTTATTTTGCTGTGTAAAACCGAACGATTTCAGCGCCGCCTTCATGCTTAAAAAATGTTTTTTCGCTGTAACTTTTAACTCTTTAAAGTTAAAATTATGAAATTTACTATGCATATGTGAAACAGTCAACTGAATACGTTTTGTAAAAACTGAGCGATTTCAGCGCCACCTTCATATTTAAAAAATGTTTTTTAGCTGTAACTTTTAACTCTTTAAAGTTAAAATTATGAAATTTACTATGCATATGTGAAACAGTCAACTGAATACGTTTTGTGAAAACTGAGCGATTTCAGCGCCACCTTCATATTTAAAAAATGTTTTTTCGCTGTAACTTTTAACTCTTTAAAGTTAAAATTATGAAATTTACTATGCATATGTGAAACAGTCAACTGAATACGTTTTGTAAAAACTGAGCGATTTCAGCGCCACCTTCATATTTAAAAAATGTTTTTTCGCTGTAACTTTTAACTCTTTAAAGTTAAAATTATGAAATTTATTAAGCATATGTGAAACAGTCAACTGAATACGTTTTGTGAAAACTGAGCGATTTCAGCGCCACCTTCATATTTAAAAATGTTTTTTCGCTGTAACTTGTAACTCGTTAAAGTTAAAATTATGAAATTTATTATGCATATGTGAAACAGTCAACTGAATACGTTTTGTAAAAACTGAGCGATTTCAGCGCCACCTTCATATTTAAAAAATGTTTTTTCGCTGTAACTTTTAACTCTTTAAAGTTAAAATTATGAAATTTATTATGCATATGTGAAACAGTCAACTGAATACGTTTTGTGAAAACTGAGCGATTTCAGCGCCACCTTCATATTTAAAAATGTTTTTTCGCTGTAACTTGTAACTCGTTAAAGTTAAAATTATGAAATTTATTATGCATATGTGAAACAGTCAACTGAATACGTTTTGTAAAAACTGAGCGATTTCAGCGCTACCTTCATGTTTAAAAAATGTTTTTTAGGTATAACTTCTAACCATAACTTCTAACATTAACTGCGATAGTCAATATGACAACTTCGGTAGTCAATAGGACAACTGCGGTAGTCAATATGACAACCGCGGTAGTCAACTAACTAACTTGTCTAACTCTTTTGTCTTTTTTTCTTTTCGAAAACATGCAAGCCAAAACATGCACATGGTTTCTTTTTTTTCTGTGGAGATTTAATACCTTGGAATAATAGGACAACCGCGGTAGTCAATATGACAACTGCGATAGTCAATAGAACAACCGCGGTAGTCAATATGACTATACCAATTTCAGATTGACTAACAAGTTGGCATATTGACGATCAAAATATTTTTCACAGAATATAATATTCAGTTTTTATTTTGGGCTTGTATTGGGTACCAAGTTGTCATATTAACTACCAAATACTCCTATTTACTACCGCAGCTGTCATATTGACTTCGAAATTAACAATCGAAAATCGTCCTATTAAAATTGTTAAACTCAATTTTACATTTTGGTTGAATTTGAATTTGAGTACTAAATTGTCATATTGACTACTGAAGTTGTCCTATTGACTACCACAGTTGTCATATTAACTACCGCGGTTGTCCTATTGACTACCGAAATTGACAATCGAAAGTTGTCCAATTGACTATCGGGTTGTCAATTTAGAATTTTGAAACTATATTTTTCATTTTGGATGAATTTGAATTTGAGTACCAAATTGTCATATTGACTATACTGAAGTTGTCCTATTGACTACCGCAGTTGTCATATTAACTACCGCGGTTGTCCTATTGACTACCAAAATTGACAATCGTAAGTTGTCCAATTGACTACCGGGTTGTCAGCTTAGAATTTTGAAACTCAATTTTTCATTTTGGTTGAATTTGAATTTGAGTACCAAATTGTCATATTGACTACTGAAGTTGTCCTATTGACTACCACAGTTGTCATATTAACTACCGCGGTTGTCCTATTGACTACCGAAATTGACAATCGAAAGTTGTCCAATTGACTATCGGGTTGTCAATTTAGAATTTTGAAACTATATTTTTCATTTTGGTTGAATTTGAATTTGAGTACCAAATTGTCATATTGACTACTAAAGTTGTCCTATTGACTACCGCAGTTGTCATATTAACTACCGCGGTTGTCCTATTGACTACCAAAATTGACAATCGAAAGTTGTCCAATTGACTACCGGGTTGTCAGCTTAGAATTTTGAAACTCAATTTTTCATTTTGGTTGAATTTGAATTTGAGTACCAAATTGTCATATTGACTACTGAAGTTGTCCTATTGACTACCACAGTTGTCATATTAACTACCGCGGTTGTCCTATTGACTACCAAAATTGACAATCGAAAGTTGTCCAATTGACTATCGGGTTGTCAGCTTAGAATTGTGAAATTCAATTTTCATTTTGGTTGAATCCGAAATTGACTACCAAATTGTCATATTGACTACCGAAGTTGTCTTATTGACTATTGCAGTTGTCATATTGACTACCGCGGTTGTTCTATTGACTACCAAAATTGACAATCGAAAATTGTCCTATTGACTATCGGGTTGTCAATTTAGAAAAAAAAAGTTGTCCTATTGACTATTTTAGTAGTCAATACGACAATTTCGGGTTTTTTCAGGTTGACAACCGGCGATTGTCAATATGACGACATTATTTTTTTCTGTGTATGTGTCACTGGAGCACTGCGTACGGCACCTTCAGCTGCCTTAGACATTCTTCTTAATCTGACACCCCTCGACATCTTTAGTAAACAAATGGCTGCGAGTACAGCAATCCGTCTCAGAGCCACCTCTCAATGTAGACCGAGAGCCAACAGCATAATGAATCAAGTCATTTATATAATGTTGTAAGGCATATCAATTGAAAGCGTTAGGGGAGTTAGACAAGAAAAAGTTTGTCCGGCAGTTTTTTGGTGCGACGAAAATGGGATAAATTCGACACAAAAGTGTGACAAAAATGAAATAAGTCAAGTCACATATATAATATTGTAACTCATTTCAATAGAAAGCTTTTGATTATTTAGACAAAAAAAGGTTTGTCTGGCAGCATTTTGGTGTGACGAACATGGGGTAAATTCGACACAAAGTATGACATAATATCAACAATTTATTTATTTGGGTACTTTTGTAACAGAACGAATAAATTGTGTTAAGACACGCAAAAAATCCTACGGGAGGGGGAGTTTATTCCCCTCCGTTTAGCCGGGAGGGGCAATGTTCTGGAAAAATGATTTATATTCGAAAGAAAAAAAAATATTAAAAAATAACCGCACCTCCTACGATGCGGTATTACACCTTTTTGTAAAGGCAACAATCTTTCCTCCAATTGCATGAGTATTGTATCGAATCGCATGAGTTCTGGTAACTCTGCATTCGATGGTCACTCAAGTATAAGAAGATAAAATTAAACGTAAATAAAACTTAACGTAAGAACTTAACGAAAGAGTGCTTGTTCTGCGAACAAGCACGAGTGAGAGTTAGTCTTAAGCAAAGAGGATATATACATAGAGTCCAATCTTGTGCCTTGTTTTAATTATGCCTTCAAGCTACAGCTGTCATATTGTTCTTTTTGTTAAACATGTGTGTGTGATACAACTGTCATATTGTTCTTTTTGTTAAACATGTGTGCGGTCACACCTTACTACTTACCTCATCGTTTCTTGTTGTTGTTGACAATGAATACAATAGGAAAGAGACCACGAAAATTTTAGCAGAGGAGGATGGAACGTAGGAAAGATTGGACTCTATGTATATATCCTCTTTGGTCTTAAGCAGGATTTTGAACTGTGAAGGAATAAATGTGCTGAGTGGTTTTTTATAACATTTTTCCACTATAAATTACCGTGTTTCATTTCGTTTACATATTTATTAATTGATATTATACAGTCCATTTGAGCTACGATACATTGGTCCATGTCGAGCGTCGGATATTGTGCCAGTGTCGGAATGGTGCAGGTTTCGTTTAAAAAAAAAAAAAAAACAATAATAAATTAAAAAAAAAAATAAGTGCAGTGATTGATTCTGGTTCGTTTTATAACGAACAAAATATTGTGAATAGTAAAAATGTGCTCAATTGTGTCACAAAAAATTAAAGTGTGCGCAGCAGTTTGTCGTGAGCGACAGGAGTGTGGGCAGGAAACCGTGTGTGTATGTATCACCAGCAGGCAATGTGCAAAACGGTATTTCATTATATAATAACGATCAATATGTACCAACCAGCATGTAAGTAGATCAATAATTATTGTTGTTGTTTTTCCCCTTTTTCAAACGGTGGCGGGTGGCCCGATGAAAATTCTTCGTCAAGAGAACAAGAGCAGGTAAGAATGTACGTATTCTCTCCTCAGAGCAAGAATACACACTTACGAGTTACGACTCATGAGCAGCGAGCCGGAGTGGAGGATACGCATACACAAAACACATTATGTATATGCGCAACTGTGACAAAGAGAAGGAGAAGAATGACAAATTTCGTCATTCGAAAAAAAAACAAAAGCGGTCTTTCGAAAGAAAGAAAATTAAAAAAAAAAACAACAAACACAACAACAACAATATCTATACAATACTAATATTAACATATTTACATTTTAAATAACATTTATTTAAAGCAAAAAAAGGATGAGCTGAAATATAGTCCTAAAACAGGACAAAGTAAATATTTGATTGTGTGAATGGTGGTGGTTTTTTGGATTATTTTGCAACGGAGCTTCTTTTTTTTTTCTCTATCTTTTCCCGTTGCATTGAATGTGCCCCGATGTGTGTGCAGTGTCTGTGAGCGATTTTGTTTTGTTTTCGTTGAATGCAAATGTGAATGAGGGAATGAGCAATGAAGGGGAAGGGGGTGATCTGAGTTTATTTGTTTTCTTATGGAGAATGAGAATTTTTGAAATGAGTGAAGTGCGCAGGATGTTCTTTTTCCTCTTTTGGTGCGTGTGTGATTTACATACCTTTTTAATATCGTTTTTTTATGAATAAGATATTTTTTCAATATTACCTAGATATATTACGGTGATGTTGCTGCTTTGTTGTTTGGTAGGGATCAAAAATTAATTTCTTTTATAGGTGTTAAGTTTTTTTTTTTTTGTGTGTCACTTTTTTTTCTCTTCAAGACTTTGTTGCTCGAGATATAGCAGGGGCGAGTGGAACTCAAAGCACATTTGTGCGAGTTACCAAATATGAGAGAGAAGTTGTGAAGGACTCGAGATATAGTAGGGGCGAGTGGAACTCAAAGCACATTTGTGCGAGTTACCAAATATAAGAGAGAAATTGTTAAGGACTTGAAATACCTATAGCAGGGGCAACTCAAAGCACATATGTGCGAGTTACCAAACATGAGAGAGCAGGTATGAAGGAGGAACTTGAGTGCAATTGCACCAGTTGCCATGAACAAATTATTATTAAAAAAAAAACGACACATAGCTGGGCAGGAAAAAACTCAAAGCACGACGGTGCTAGTTTTTAGAGAAGGAAAGCTTGCAAGCGGCAGGAATAAAATATTTTAAATTCAAAAAGAATAAATATTTTTAAAGCAGGAATATGAGCCACAAAAGAATTTCAACATATCTTTTCTTATAATAAATAAACTTTATTGGCAACGACAAAAGCAGCAACAACTAGCCGACCTTTATTTATTTAATTTTAGTACCTACTGCAAACTATTATTTATTTATGTATCTGCATATTGGGAAATTGACGTACCTACTGCAAGGTACGAGTATCTCTTTCATTTTCAGGGAAGGACATTTTTGAATCATCATTTCTAATGCAATACGATTTTATATATTTACAGAAAAGAGCAGCGAATAAAAAAGATTGACAACCAGCAGGAGAATCATCCAATGTGACGTTGTCCACAGTTTGCAGTACTGAGCATTCGTGCTAAGCAGGATCTATGAAGGAAAAGGCATTTTGCCCGAATTGTCTTAAGACGTGCCATGCCCCAAAGTGCTGTCGATGCCCCGGGAAGCAAATGCAAAATAGTGCTACGAAAGAGATTGGGAAGGGTGCAGAAACTGTTCTATATGCGCAGGAAAAGTGAAAGAAGAGAAGGAGCCAGCCAAGCGAAAATAAGCAAAAGGCAGATTGACTAATTATGCCTCCCAGGAAACGCCCTCGGTTGGAGAAGGGCAGAACGGAAGAAGTAGCAGGAACAGCAGGAAGAGAGAAAGCAGGATCTGATTTGGAAGAGGTGATGTCCTGGGGGTATTTTAAGAGAGCTAGGCGTTTGCCTTCTAAAAACAAAAATAAAAGCATGATTAAAATTTATTTCGTCTTTTTATGTCTTTTAATTATAATGAGCAAGAGCAGGAGAGAGTTACTTTGGTGCCTACGGCACAAGTTAGAATCGAGATGAATAGCAGGAAGTATGGGCCGGTAAGAGCACTTTTAGAGACGGGCGCACAGCCCAATCTGGTTTTAATAAAGCAGGACTTTTGGATTCTTCCTGAGCAGGTTAAATGGCAGCCAGTTGTGCCAACACACAACTTTAAATCGCCACGGATGAGAATTGCTACAGCATCTCTTGCTGATCCACATTATTGAAAAGCAGGTACTGTAGAGTTATTGCAGGTTCATAGCAGTTGCATTTACTTCTGTTTTAGAGCATCGACGAGGTGATGTCCTTGAGATGGAAACTGTTTTCGGCAGAATAATATTGGGAGAGTATGGTAATGAGAAGGATATCATGAACAATGAGCAGGTATCGCAGGCAGTGCGCATGGATAATAATCAACTTCATGAATCGCTTAAGCGTTTTTGGCATAAATGGTTTAAATGACATAGAAATGTTGTTGAGCAGGTCAAAAGAGCAGGAGGAGCAGGTGGAGCAAAATTTCATCAAAACAAATTCAGGTGATGATTTTTGCAGGTTTGTTGTGACGATGCCCTTGAAGGAAGCAGTGAAAGAGCTTGGAAGTTCAGATCTTACAGCTAAGAGTAAGTTCTTTGCTTTGAAGAGAAGGTTGGCAGGAGATCCTGAGTTGAAACAAAAGTACCAGGAGCTTAGGAGAGAATATGAAGAAGCAGGACATATGACACCAGTGACTGGCACATAGTGCATGGCAAAACCATATACCACATCATTGCGTCCCCAAAAAGTTAAGGGTCGTATTTGATGCGAGCTGCAGGACAAATAAAGATACTTCAGTAAATGAAGTGCAATTGCTTGGAGAAAACTTACAGAAGGATCTGCACGAAATTTCAATGCGCTTCCGCAGGCATTGTGTCGCTATTACTGCGGACATTAAAATTATGTTCAGAATGGTGAAGGTGGCGAAGGAACAGTGGGATTTGCAGCGTATATTTTGGAGAGAAAACCCGCAGGACAATTTGAAAGAGTATTGGCTGACAGTAGTCACCTATGGTATGACCTCATCAGCTTATAATGCTGTACAATGTGCAAGGGAGGCATAGCAGAAGTTTGCAGAAGCTGCAAAGACAATTAAGCAGGAATTTTATATGGATGACTGCACCACAGGTGCTGATTCTGAAGAGAATGCGATCAAGTTATCAAAAGATATCGATCATGTTTTAAAAGGGCAGGTTTTGAGCTTAGGAATGGAAATCCAATTCCAAAGCTCTTGTGAAGGACATGTACTATGAAGAGCAGGAGTCAATTATGTTCCAGGATGAAGAGAAAACGGCAGTTTTAGGCTTTAAGTGGCTGCTTGAGAAGGATTAATTCACGTTTGTGGTAAAAACACCGGACACTCAGCAGGCAATAACCAAGAGAAGCGTAGTGAGCTGTGTTGACTCCCTAGAGAGATAAATGAAAGTTGGAGAGATTTCTGGCAGGAAATAACATATTTAGAGAACGTGAAAATTTGGCGATGGATAGGTACTTCAGAAGAAGTACGAAAAGAGCTACATGGATGCTCGGATGCTTCTGAGAGGGCATATGGAGCAGCGATTTATCTGAGAACGATACGTACGGCAGGATTACAGCAGATCTCATCACAGCAAGAACACGGGTTGCACCACTTACAACGGTGGCAATACAGCGCTTAGAGCAAGCAGCAGCAGAGCTATTGGGACGGCTAATTGTAAACGTCATTAAAACAAGGAAAGGGGAAGGTATCGAGTATGATCTTTGGACAGATTCACTCGTAACGCTGCATTGGATAAATAAATTAAAAATTATGAAGCGAATAGAGTCCCGTCTATAGAAACAAACACCGAAGTCAAAAGGTGGAGACATGTTGGAACGAATGTTAACCCGGCTGATATTCTAAGTATAGGAATAGAGCCATCAGCATTGTTTGATAGCAAGCTGTGGTCGCATGGGCCGGAATGGTTGACAAAACCTCAGTCGAGCTGGTCATCTGAAAAGTTTGTGCCAAATGTTTCAGATGGGGGGAGGGATGAGATGAAAGTTTTTGTGATAAGAAAATTTACAGAGCCCTTATTTATTTATGTGAAGTGCTGGAGAAGGAGTATTCCATTGATTGAATACACGTCTACATTAGAGAAGGCGATTAATGTAATCAGCTATGTAATAAAAAGCAAAAATAAAGCAACGAAAAGAAGATGAAGAGATAGATGGAAAGAGATGGAGACGTTCTGTACGTCAAGTGAAAAGAAGAAATAGAGCAGATGAGAGTGCAGGAGATACAGCATTACTTGGCCAACCATCCTCCGGAGAGAGGATGAAATCAATCGGTCATCTGCAGAGAAAAGAACAGGAAAAGTATTTTGCGAAGGAAATCATTTGTATAGAGAAGGACAGGTGTTTGCCAGAAAAGAGCAGGATAGAATTCTTTAAGCCAATCTTAAATAGTGAACAGATTCTGAGAGTAGCAGGGAAATTGGAAAGAGCAGAGATGGAATACGAGAGAAGGCATCCAGCTATCGTGCAAAATGGTTATCGATTGGCTTAGTTGATCATGTATAATGCGCATACAGCAACGAATCATGGAGCAGTGCAGGTCATGATGCAGGGCATTCGTCAGAGATTCTGAATTCCGAAGCTCCGAAGTCAGCTGAGGAATTACTTACATAAGTGTTTGGTTTGCGTGCGGTATAGTCAACTTTTTGAGATGCAATTGATGGCTGATTTGCCACCAGAGAGAGTAACAGCAGGGAAGGATTTTCTACACACAGGGGTAGACTATATGCAGGTCCATTCGAAAAAAAGATGATCTACAGAGCAGGTGAGCAAATAATAAGACAGAAATATTGGGTTTCCGTCTTTGTTTGCCTTAAAACTAGAGCAGTGCATATAGATTTGGTATCAAATCTGACGTCAGTGGCGTTCATTGCTTGTTTCGAAAGATTCATAGCAAAAAGGGGCAGGTTTGGAAGGACAATGGTACAGCATTTGTCGGTGCAGCGAAGGAATTGCAGAAAGCCAAAGAGCGTTGGTTAGTGAAGGATACATTTGAACACTTAAGTTTGAAAGAGACGGAATGGAAGTTTATGACTCCTGCGGCACCACATCAAGGTGGGATATACGAAGCAGCGGTAAAGTCGATGAAATATCATTTGACGAGAATTGTTGGAGCGAAGGTTTTGGCATATGAGCAGGTTTTGACATTAATTACTGGGATGGAAGCCATCTTGAATTCAAGACCGCTACATCCATTAAGCAATGATCCTGATGATTTGCAGGCGTTAACGCCGGGACATTTTGGTTGGTGAATCGCTTGTTTTACCGTTTATAACCAATGAGATGCCAAATACCAAGGGCATACAATTGTGGAAGGAGCGCAAGACTATGCTTGCACACTTCTGGAGCAAATAGAAGGAAGAGTACTTCTACTCTACACGAGAGAAAGAAATGGCGAAAGGAGAAATATGGCTTGATAGAAGGACAACTCTGCATAATCAGGAAAGAAAATTTCCCATATCGGCGTGGGCTGTATCGAATCGCATGAGTTCTGGTAACTCTGCATTCGATGGTCACTCAAGTATAAGAAGATAAAATTAAACGTAAATAAAACTTAACGTAAGAACTTAACGAAAGAGTGCTTGTTCTGCGAACAAGCACGAGTGAGAGTTAGTCTTAAGCAGGATTTTGAACTGTGAAGGAATAAATGTGCTGAGTGGTTTTTTATAACATTTTTCCACTATAAATTACCGTGTTTCATTTCGTTTACATATTTATTAATTGATATTATACAGTCCATTTGAGCTACGATACAAGTATATACGTGTTAGCTCCGCATACGTAATACTTATTGTTATCATTTTTGAAAAAAAAAAATTAATGAGCTGTTGAAATCGGTCCTATGGGACCGCCACAAAGTCCCTCATGATATGCCGACGACTTGCAGGGAAATCGTGGGGATGTAAACCGAAAATAATAAGATGGATGTACACTATGATGGTGAAGCCCATTATCAACTATAGTGCGGTTGCTTGGCATAAAAGAACCGAACTAGCTACGACTAGAAAATCACTGAAAAAAGTGCAGACTCGCATGCTTATGAACAGCGCCGGATCTAGGATTTGTTCAAGGGGGGGCAAAAGTTGAATTTGGCACCCCCCCTCAGCAATTTTTTTTTTAAGTTTACGTACAAAACTTGAACTCATATCGTTAACCTGTTTTTATCTTTATGCTCTAATGCTTGATGCTGTTGACAATAGCTTATGTACGATACATGTCATAAAAGTCTGTGTGACCCAACCTAAGAAAATAAAGTATTGCTAAGGGTTCTGGTGTTACTGATTACTCAAAATGCAATCTTAGCGTATTTGCAAAATAAAACCTTTGGGGTATGTGCCATACTCCAGATTGATTTGATAAATTTTTCTTTTTCAATAAACGACAGCGGAGAACCTGCTAATGTTGTTCAGAAAAAGTTAAAAGGCTGTATGCTTATTTGTGATTCTGTCCGATATTTTGATTGCACATTTAACTTTTACTCACCGATATACAAAATCATAACTAATCCATAGAACAGCTTTAGTGAAATAGCTTAGTAGTACACAACAAAAATTCTTTTTCATATTTACTTGCTCTATAGGGCAAGTATTGGTTTCGTGCAGAAAAAAAATCTCGAGGTTTTTATTCAAACATACGATGATAGAGAAGCCCAAAAAATTGTTTTTCGCCGTACCGTCCGTCGGTCTGTCTGCGCGGTTGTGTTGATGTGCGCTTTTTCATGTCATGCTACAGCCTAAACGGCTTTACAGATTTCCTTCAAACTTGGTATATATATCAGTTTGAAGAAAAACCTTTGTCGAGGTTTTTTTTATTTCGTTTTAGCTCGGCTCAAACTGGTGCCTATCATGTAACGGTTTTTTTCATTTTGAATTTGCGCAAAAACGGCTCTAACGATTTTGATTAAACTTTGTGTGTTATATTCTTTTAGCGTTCTTAAGAGAACTGCGTTTTTTGTTTTTGGCAAGAAATGCTAATAACGGAGATCTGGTCTTAACGTCTTTTTTTCAAATGGCCATAAGTTTTTAACGGTTGTATCGAATTCAAACCTAGCGCCTTCACGTTCTCCTTTTTGTTTCGTCTACTTCACGAACACACATCGCCCTTGTATTTTTGTTTTCTTTTGCGCTCTACGTTACGGACACACATGCCAAATGGGAAGGTCATATCTGGTTTGTTGTCAACTCTTGAACTATGATTTACTGGCTGCGCAAAATGGTGAAGCTGCAGCAGTAGCACTTAGCGTCGGAGTAAATGTCAAAAAAAGTAGGTCACTAAGCAGCATTCACGAATACAATGGTGTAGCACTGAACTCAAACAAAAATCGTGTCCGCCATTTCGTTTGTTGTTGTTTTTCATTGCAGCACGTTCGTCAAGCTCAAATTCAGTTGACTTCAACTTCTCTGTGCTGCAGCTGCTACTTCACATTGTAGCCGTGCAATACGATTAACGTACATTTAACTTTGACATGCTACGTGCTACAGCTGCAGCTTCACCATTGTGCGCAACCAGTTACGACGAACAGATCTTTGTTTATATGTAAGACCGCACTACGTGGAACTGCACTACAATAATTGAAATGCACGTATTCTTTGTATGAAATTATATGAATAAAGTCGCACTACACTACATTGGAGCTGCATTTTAGTGCCAGTTAACTGTTGGTAGTCTACCCAACTATTGCAGAGCCGTTTACAGTACTGCAAAAAGGGATTTTTCCTACATTTGTGACACTCTCTTACTCTTATAGAGTTTTCACACCGAGCTGAAAACACGGTTTTTGTTGAAAACCTCCAAAACCTGAACGAAAACACAAGTTTTACCACACATTTTTGCTAAACACAAGTTTTCGAAAACAACTAGTTTTAAATATAACCTGTCGAAAACTTGTTGGAATACAAAGCAAACACGCCTAAGTTTGTTGTGATTCTTTCAGAACACACCTCAGTTTGTTTCGATTCTTTCCAAACACACCTAAAAAGCGCATAGACGTAAAAAATAAAATGCACGACTGGGTCGCACGAACTTGCTCTAATGTGTGACAGTGGTCTAGGGGCTTGAGATTTTGATAAAAATAAATTTTTCAAAATTCTTAAATAAATACTTAAACTAATTTGAGCTGAAAAAGGAGTACGCCATTTTATTTCTTGGATAAATCTGAATTTATGAGAATAAATTTTTAAAAATCTGTGGAGCCGTTTTTGAGCAAAAAAGTTTTTTTTGAAAAACTTTTTGAAAAAAAATTTCAAAAAAAATTCAAAAACGCCATTTCCTAGGTATTCAGCAAATACATTTATTTATAATTTTTAGAAAAAAATTTAATGGGCAGTTTTCAAAATATATATTTTTAAAATTTTTTTCTTAAAAATGCTTTTAAAAATACAAAAAAATATTTTTTTGAAATATTGGTATGCAGTACAAATTGAGCTACCTACAACTATATATGTGTGAAATTTCGAAAGAATCGGTTGAATCGTTTTCGAGATAGTCGAAAGCAAAAAAAACGGTCCTATGGAAAGTACCGTTCTTAGCCATTTTTTAAAACTTTTTTCCAGCCATATGATTGGTCGTATCTAAAAAATAACACTGATTTTTTTAAATCAAAATCGTTAGAGCCGTTTTTGAGAAAAATTAGCTTTAACGTAACGGTTATATGGCAGGTACCGTTACTTTTTGAGCTAAAAAAAAAATTTCAATTTCCCCTCTGTACAATATCTAAAAAACTCTATATACCAAGTTTGAAGCAATTCGGCCCACCCGTTTGGGCTGTAGGTGTCTATACATACAGACAGACAGACAGACAGACAGACAGACAGACAGACAGACAGACAGACAGACAGACATACAGACGGACAGAATTTTTAGACCATCTTTTTTCGTCTTCGCTATCATGGTAATGTCATGTTTGATTGTTATCTCAAAACTTTTTTTTTCGACGAATGCATAACTTGCCTTATAGTACCTATAATCGCAAGTAAAAATCAATCATAGCAGCCGAAAATATTTTCATTTCAAAATTTGATAGTCAGTTGTAAAAATTAAGTGAAATGTCAAACGAAAACTTGAAAAGTCCGGTGTGAATGATTTTCAGGTTTTCGTAAACTTTTAGCTGAAAACCGGGTTTTCGGCTCGGTGTGAAAACCCTATTACTCTTACTTTTTTTTTTGCTCATCTTTTAATTTTGCTCCCTGCTGAAGGGCAACGAATTAGTTTATAATTTTCAAAAGTTGGAGACCTTTTTTTTTACTCTCGTTTCTTTCCTCATCTTCCAGTTTTCCGCCCCCATGAGGGGCGACGAATTTGTTTAAAGGGCGACGAAAGTGTCTTATTACATATTTCATATTTGGAACAAGAAATAAATAAACATAGCATCATTTCCAATTTTTTTTTTTTTACTCTCTTTTCCTTGTTCATCTTTTAATTTTGCGCCCTGCAGAAGGGCAACGAATTTGTTTATCATTTTCAAAAGTTGAAGACCTTTATTTTTTTGTTACTCTCGTTTCTCTGTTCATCTTCCAATTTTGCGCCCTCATGAGGGGCAACGAATTTGTTTAAAGGGCGACGAAAGTGGTTCATTACATATTTCTTTCATATTTGGAACAAGAAATAAATAATAAACATTGCATTACTTTGGCGCCCTGTTCAAATGTTGAATACCTTTTTTTTTGCTCTCCTATATTTCTTCATCTTCCATTTGGCGCCCCCAAGGCCAGGCGCCCAGGGCAAGTGCCCCCCTTTGCCCCCCCCCTAGATCCGGCGCTGCTTATGCATAACAGGAGCAATGAGAACTTGCCCTGCGGCAGCAATGGAGGTCATTTGTATCTGACCCCATTACACTTTGCGATACAAAGTGCAGCAGAGGGAACAATCATGAAATTTTCAAAACAGGGCACCGGCAAAGGTAAACAAATAAGTCTAAGACAAAGAGACTCCCTATCCAAATTAATACCCTCACTTTATATTTCAAGAGATAGCATGATTAAGATTTATAAGAAAAACTTCCAAACGAGGTTAAGTTGCAAAAAAGAGTGGCTAGGAGAATCGGAAAACTACACCTTTAGAGCAAATGCCATCAAGTGGTACACTGATGGATCAAATACTATTGAAGGAACCGGTGCAGGAATCTTTGGGCCTAGAACCAAAGTCTCTGTTCCAATGGGACAGTCCTCAAGCATAGGAAAATGCGCTGAATTAAACTTAAATAGGAACTATCGCAAGCAAAACTTTGCAATAATGTCAGACAGTCAAGCAGCACTTAACGCTCTTAGCTCATACAGTATCAGTTCCAAACTGGTATGGGAATGCCTAGAAAAACTTAACACTTTGGGCAGGGAAAACACAGTCACTCTTCATGGCCATGCCATGTTGGTGTTGAAGGCAATGAAGAGGCTGACCGTCTGGCGAAAATAGGGGCAACAACACCCTTTATTGGAATGGAACCCTACTGTAGTTTTGGGGAGAATGTGATCAAAAATAAGATCAAAACAAACGAAGAAACCAAAAGATCCAACCACTGGAAAGAACTCCCAAAGCTAAGACAGGCAAAAATGTTACTGGGGAACTACAACCTAGAAGCTAGAACGATTTACAGCCTTCATTAACTTAAACAGAAACAACCTGAGAATCATAACGGGCTTTCTCACAGGGCACTGCAAACTAAAAAGACACCTTAATATCCTAGGGCTGTCAAAAGCAGCGCAACATGCAGATTCTGCGATGAAGAAGAAGAAACACCGGACCACATACTAGGTAGACGTGGTGCACTAATGCACAAAAGACTAAAATACCTGGGTAGTTACCAGATAGGGAAGGGCAGGTTACTTTCTTTAAAAATACCTCAATTACTTAACTTCCTAAAAGAAACCAAGTTGGGGGAAGTGCTGTAGGATGAGTATCCTCATCCAGCGCTTAAAAAGGGGGCACAATAGATCTTTAAGGTCGCACTGCACTTTCCCCCAATTAATTAATTCATTCATACGATGATAGAGAAGTCGAAAAAAGTGGGTCCGACAATTCTGTCTGTCTGTCCTTGTGTCTGTTTGTCTGTATAGTTACCTACAGCCTTAACGGCTCGACCGATTTGCTTCAAACTGGGTTCTTGGTATTTTTATGACGTCCTTTAGAGGGATTTTTGGAATTAGCATTCTAGCTCCAAAACTAACGGTAACTGCCATACGATTTTTAGTTAAAAATTAATTTTTCTCAAAAACGACTCCTACGATTTTGATAAAACTTTCTCAATAGTGTTTTCTGTGGAAACTTAATGTTTTGGATTTAGATTTTTTAGATTTAAATTGACTTTATTTAACATAATTTCTTAATCCCATAGCCTAACAATTCATAAATAAGCATGGCCTACGCCGTCTGCCAGAGTGACAATTTATGTTTAAAAGAAAAAAGTATTTAGATACAAAAGTTTTATTACATAATTAAATCAATAAAATATTGCTTACTCAGCTTTTCAAAAGAAGACAAAAGTTTTCAGAATAGTTCATTAATAATATTCTTCCTATATTGTAATCCCCATTTTACATACTTAGCCAGCTGTTTCCAGTTTTCACCATTTAAATTATTTTGAATTTCAACATTCGTTAAGATGCCTTTTTCAAAAACTGAACGGCGGCGGCGGATTTCCGAGAAGTGGTTCACGTCTTCTCTCACCCTCATATTACACAAACTGCAGATTTCAGGCAGATCGTTTCTATATGGTATAAAATTTAAAGGTACTACCTCGGCTCTTATTTTCATAATACTGGTTATTTCTGCTGTTGAGTATATACAGTTGAAGTAGTTTCTGCTCATAAGGTTGTGATTGAGTTCGGCATATATAACCCGTTGGGCCGATGACCTGGCCTTTGCTTCAAAATCCCGTCGTTTTGACTCATCCACTGCACTTATAAGATCGTATACTTCAGTTTTCCAGTCTTCAATATTATTTGTCTGTAAATCCAAAGACAGACCACAATACTCCGCCAACCGCTTCCATTGTGCAAACCACGAAATTTGTTTTCTTATAATGAGCATAGTGATCTTTTTTGGCAATCGTCTGTCGTCCATTCTTAGAGTTTTTAAGACATAATCAACTTGCATTTTAAGCGTTGTTATGTAGAGCGGAGACAGTCCAGTTTCAAGCAGAAGAATGTGGTTTGGCGTGCACTGAGGCAATTTAAAAATTCTCTTTAAAAAGTATCGTAGTAGCTGCTCGACTTCTTCATATTCGACATGCCCCCAACTCTGACCAGCATAGCACATTATGGCTTTGGATTTTGCCTCAAAAACTCGATATTTGGACATGACACTCCTCCATGTTGCATTAATCGCTATTTTTGATTTTGCAAGTTTTAACGCCATATGCTTATTAAAATTGAGGTTTCTTGTTATAAGCATGCCCAAGTAGTTATATTCATTTACTACCTCTATGTCATGGTGAGCGAATTTCCATTTCTCGTTTTGGCAATTTCTACCTCCTGCATTTCGAAAAATCATTATTTTTGATTTATCGAGGTTGACTTGCAGCCTCCATTTATCACAGTAATCAGCTAGCCTGTTTATCATTAGTTGTAGACCATTAGGAGATTCTGCGAGTACAACAATGTCATCTGCAAACATTAAATGGCTTACTTCCAACGTATCCGATAGCCTTACTCCACCTGTCAGGATCTCTTTTATGTCATCTATGAAAAGGGCAAATAGAAGTGGGCTTAAATTGCATCCTTGTCTGAGACCTGTTTCAACTTCAAACTCTTCCGATCGTTGACCTCCATTGGTCACAGCTGACGTGGTAAAAGCATACAAACTTTCAATTACTTTACCAAATTTTAGGGACATTCCTTTGTTGTAAAGCTTCAACATAAGGGCTTTCCTATCAATCGTATCAAAGGCAGCTTTAAAATCGATAAAGAATGCATACAGTTTTTTCTTCCTACCGATAAAAATCTCAGCAATATTAGTTAGTGTATAAATTTGATCTACCGTTGAAAAGTCCTTACGAAAGCCTGCTTGATTTTCGCTAAGGAGACTGTTATTTTGAACCCACGTGTATAATCTCTTGCTCATGGTCTTAGTAAGAATCTTCATTGACGCGTTCAATACTGAGATGCCTCTATAGTTTTCCGGCTTGGTGCAATCGCCTTTTTTTAAAATTGGTTTTAGCAAAGCCTTATTAAAGTATTCCGGAACTGTGCCGAAATCCATTAAACAATTTAGGGCTGCTGTTAGTTTTTCCAAAAGTTCCGGTGAGCTAAATTTGAAAAACTCCATAGGAATACCGTCAGATCCTGCGGCTTTGTCGTTTTTGGCGTCCTTAAGTGAGGTGACTACTTCATCAACTATAAATGGCATATCCAAAGTACTGTTTTGATAGTTTGGAACTGCAAATTGGAAGGTTGAATTTTTGTTGTTTTTTGTCATTCCACTAAAGTACTCAACTAGTATTGGGAGTTCGATCGGTATTGTATTATTTTTCGTAGTTTTGTTGTTTACCTCTCGCACCGCTTTCCAAAAGTCAGAAGAGTTTCTACAGTCTGATATGACTCGTGCAAAGCACAAAGCATACATTTGGCGCTTAGTTTTCCACATCTCTTTATATTCTTTGTTGGACTGAATATACTTTTGTCTGAAAAAATCATTGTTTGGGTTTTTTCTCAGCACTTTTAACCAAGCAAAGGATTTTTTTCGTGCCTCAAACAATTCGTAATCGAACCATTTTTCCCTCAAGACAGGACCTCCCTGTTTTTTGTTTTTACACACACATGCGCTAGGGATCGATTCCAAAACGATTTCATTTATTTCTTCAATGTGTAGAATGTCGTTGCTTGTAAGTTCTCGTCTTATGAGGTTTTCCTATACGTGTTAGCATATGCCGGTTTCCATTTGTATGTAGATTGAACAGGTGGTATAGAGACCTCATTTTCTGTTTGGGAATTCCGGGGTCCAATTGCAACTTCAATAGGAAGATGGTCTGAAAATGTCTGTGTTTCTACTGAAAAATCACTAATTAATTCACACCAGTCCCCCCCTGCAAGCCCATAGTCAATAACGGAGCATCCTTGGTGACCAACAAATGTAAATTCCCCTTCCTTGTCACTTTCAGAACAGCCATTGCAAATACCTAGTCCAAAGGAGTTACATAGGTCAATAAGTTTCCTCCCCTCTCTGTTGATAACCTCATCTCTTGATCGGCGATCTTTCCAAAGTTTATTCTCGCTTGTTTCAGAACCTGTTCTGGCATTGAAGTCCCCGATAAGCAATATATTATTGAATTAAGTTATTGTTAAGTTTATCAATTAGTTGATTATATTGGTAGTCCCAATGATTGCAGTTGATATATGTTGGAACTAAGATAAGACTTTGGTAATTTAATTTAATCTCCAGATAATCAAGGTCGTAATTATTTCTTAAAAAACATTCTACATTTCGTAGACTCGATTTATACCCCATAAGTATTCCACCACTCGCTCGTCCCCTTGAATTTGATCTCTCTGCATGAATCCATTTTAATTTAAATTCATTGAAGTGCACACAAAAATTATTTATATGTTGTTCTGTTACATGCGTTTCTATTAATACAAAAATATCATAATCACTTACATAATTCATAAAATCTGATATATTAACTTTACTTTTTAATCCAGCAATATTATAACTAAGAATCTTTACGGTTTTAATATCTAGCAACTGACAGACGGCTACATCCTAATTATTTACAATATTTTGAACCACCCTGTCTATAGCATTACCCTCTCTACCAACACCAGCGCCATCTGTACCCCGATTGCTGCAACTCATACCATCGATGTTTCTTCCATTTGGCACTTCGCAGCTTGACACTGACATTTGTTTTTGATGATCAGTGCGGTGTTTCATAATATTATTTATTCAACGCTTAGTACAAGCAGAACTTAAAACTAGTTAATAATAAATACAATTTTAATATGATATACCAGAAAAAGACTTGGTCATGCTGAATTATTAAACAAATTATATTTCCGAAAAAGTCGTGGTCCAATTTATGATTTTCAGTGATTATATGTAATCCATTCTCCTGTTCAGCAACAAATCCTGCTTTTTCGTCAAATGGTACAATTATCCCATCAACAATAAGTTTGTCGTCGCGTAGTACAGCTTTTATTCCAGTGCTTTTCGCACGAAGATGTTTTCTGAGTTGCAAGAGTTTCCCACGTCTATGTCTTACAGATATTGGATAATCCCGGTTTATTGAAATGCCCGTGCCTTTGAGATTTTTAGCCTGTTTTAGAACTTGGAGTGCATTATTTTTGTTGTTAAATTTAGCTAGAAATGTCACTGTTTTGGCGTTGTTGTTGGTGCTTATAAGTTGGATTTGATGAGATGATATTATATTTGTAGATTTGGACAGGCTTTTGCAAATGTTTTCAACTTCGATAGTTTGATCCGCATTTGTTTTTTGCATTTTAAAAATAAGATTACATTCCGTAGATGTTAATTTAAGTTGGTCTATTTCGTTCTGTAGGAAAGCGCATTTGTCACCCAATTCCATGACGGTTGTTTTAAGGTCCCGGTTTTCTTTTTTAACTTCAGCCAAATCCTCGCGGATTTCATTTAAGTCGTTTTTTGTTGCTATATCTTTTAGTTTTAGATCCAACAAATTATTAAGGTCACTAACAGACATAGAACTAACCGACTTATCCATCTTTTTTTCTTTTTTTGCAATAGTGATGGCAGATTCTGGCGAAGTTACTTGGTGTTTTCGCTTATTCATCCGTTAACCGTTGCTTAGTTGGTGACAATCTTGTTTTATTTTCTTATTTAAATAGTTTTTAAAAAATATTGAATGTATCTAACTCACGTGCAGTATTGAAGTTTGTGAGTTATATTGACGATTATTTTTATTTTTTTGCAATATTTACTTGATTTAACAATGATTTTTTCCTGGAGCTTAAAATGTACACTTTTACACAGCACAAACAGTGTTGCCACTCTTTTGGTTGGAATAGATTTTTCAGGAAAAGTCTTATAACGGTACCTCCCATAGGACCGATTTTTTAAAATCGAATTTTCTCGTAAGCAATTTGATGGATTTCGATGAAATTTTTAATGTAGTCATTTTTAAAGACAAAATAATTAAAAATTTCAAGCTTTCGAAAAAAAAGTTTTTTTGATTTAAAAAAAAAAAAATTAAGTTTTTTTATTTTTTCCAAAAACGGTTCTTTTTTTAAATTTTATTTTTCTGATAAAATCTACAAAGTGATAGAAGTTGGCTAACTCAAAAATCATATGGCTTACTTAATTTTTTCCAAAAAACGTTTTTGATCGAGAATAAATCAAAATTTCAATTAAAGAAAACCCGAAATTCAATATTATTTTGTAGTTTTATTACAATTGTTCTGATCAAGCCAATAAGCAAACAAAAGATTCCAAAGCAAACGGTTGATGTTAAGAGCGCGAGATGTTGTTCGGTTGGTGGTTTCTATCAAAAATGAAACGAATTTAGCAATCGGCGCACTGACCATGAAAAATATTAAATATTAAAAGGGCAAAACATTATTCCCGTTTTCACTCCACAGCACAAGTGGACACAGCTTATGTATAGGCACAGAATATTCGTAGAGATTGCATAGGAAAGCAAAAGCACCGTAGGTAGGTGCAAATCCGCTAGCCCTAGCAACTGATCATTTATGGAAAGCATAGCGCGGTTGCTTGTGCTGTGGAGGAATAGATTATGATTATGCCGTTCTGCCGTTACATGAGCTTGACATTGAATGATAAACAAGAAAATAAGAACATATAATACACAAATATGTAACGCGGTTTCGTCGTGCAATGGTAGTTAGTTAATTTTTATTAAAACAGTACAGACAAAAAGTTTTGTTTTGTTCGTTTCTAATTAGCTTGACACCACTGTATATAAAAGCCGATGTGCGTTTGTATGTAACCTATAGACTCCAAAACGGCTGGGAGGATTTTAAGGGAATTTTGAGGTTTTCTTATTAACAAAATTTGTTTGACATTTATATGTGTCATTTTCCATACAAATTAATTAAAATTAGATTTGTTTATATTTTTTTCGATTTTTATAAAGTTTTCATATCTTTATTTGAAGTTTGCTCAATATTCAGCGATATGACTGCAAAGTTTAAGCACATGAGAAATGAAATTTGATGATAACAAAAATAAAAATCTTAACATAATAAAATAAGAAGAAAAACTGATGAAATCGCTAATCTCTTGGATGTTAACCCAAGTGTATTGGCTTGAGATTGTGATGAAACTTTGGAAGGGTCTTCTGAGGTGACCCACGAGGGTTTATTGCAATGAGTGTTTGTATGTTCCCTATGGACTTCAAAAAGGCTTAATGGATTTTGATGAAATTTTCAGAAAATCTTCAATTAAGCCCAGCGATCTTTGATTGCGTCATTTCCCCAACAAATTGATGTAAAATTAATTTTTTTATTTTTCTTCGATTCAAACGATTGATCAAATTGTGATGAAACTTTGGTAGGATCTTCTGAGTACGCCTACTAAGGATTGAAATGGTTTTCAACAAATGCATTTTTAGTGCACTTTGTCAAATTATTATAACAAATACCAAAAATTGTCAATCTTAACAGATAATAAATGTAATTGGATTTGCTCAAAATTCGGCGAAGCGGTTTTCAATAAATTAATTTTTAGTTTACTTTGCCAAATTACTAACAAATCTAAAAAATTGTCAGCCATTGGACTTCAGTCGATAAAATAACGGTATTGACATTATTCGTCACCCCAAACATTCTCAAAACAACTTTTGGATATCGGGATTCGGGAACGACAAAATTCGAGTTGGGGTGATCAACAATAATAATGAAATCTGATTTCATTCCAGCCGAACTTCTGGCAAATGTAACTCAATATTCAAGCCGTTGCGTTGTCGAAAATGTATTCAGAGTCTAACCACCTAATACAAAGATCCGGATTGGCTACGCGAACGTGGAATTTTGGCACCAAAAACTTATGATGTCAAAAAAGCTCAACGAGCAAATTCAATTAAAACTGCCCAGTAAAACTGTCGAATACAAATCCGTCGACAAAGTAATGGACGAACAACAAGCCGTCAATTATCTAACTAAATTTTTTAATTGCTTATTCGGAACTTGAAAGCAAAAATTTGCAATGGAACCAGATTGACCCAAAAAAAATGTTCGCTATTTTGAGATGATAACGAACTTTTTATGGCCCGAATTGGAAGATATGGATGTAGAAGATATGTGGTTTCAACAGGATGGTGCCACTTGACACACAGCTAACGAAACAATAGCTCTTTTGCGTGACAAATTCATTGGCCGTGTTATCTCACGTGGTGGCGATGTCAATTGGCCGCCAAGATAATGTGATTTGACACCGTTCGACTTCTTTCTTTTGAGTTATTTGAAAGAAAAGGTGCATGTTGATAAGTCAGCAACAATTCAAGAGCTAAAGGATGAGATAAATCGGCACATTAACGGCATAGAACCTCAATTATGCCTCAGCGTCATCCACAATTTGGACCATCGGATGGAGGTGTACGGCAGAGGTCGCTACGGCAATTAGGCCGATATATACATAATTAAACCATTCCAATATTATTATAATACAAGGAAACGACCATAATTTCCCAAATAATTTGTGTTTTATTCAAAATCAACATCGGCCCTTAAAATTTAACCATCCATTTCATATTCACCTAACTTTTTTTTTATTCAAAAAAATGTTTGCAAAATTTTACTTAACAACAATATTTCGATTATAAAGGGCATTCCACATTGAAAATTTCATCGAAATCCTTCAGACATACAGTCCCTGGTGCCAATTAAAACAGAGAATCCACCAGCACCGGAGATTTTTCCAGTAACATGATCTTCGCTTATTTATTTAATAATTGACTTTAAAGTGTTGCTACACATAATTAATAGACGAACAAAAGTTGTGAATAAAGATGTGATAAAAAACAACTTGTTCAGAAAATGACAAAATGTTATGAACGATTTTGAAATACCTGTAACTCTTGACAGGTTGGAGATTAATCTGCGTAATGTATGTTTATTATATTCTTAATGGATTTCAAAGCTGTACAACTTTCTTTAAGTGATTTTCTTCCCTGACCAATAGGTTAGTCGATATGTAGGAAAGTTTGATCAATAAAGTGCACGACTGGGTCGGACGAACTTGCTCTAATGTGTGACAGTGGTCTTGGGGTTTGAGATTTTGGAAAAAAAATAATACAAAATTTTATTGATCACTTAAAACTCACTATACTCTATTCGAGTAATTTGTTCAGTACAAGGAAGATAGGACGTTTGCCTCTCAGTCTGGCTATATTGGCTTGCATACATCGGTCTCAAGTTAAAGCTCTCACAGGGTTTCCATACTTTGCATAGTAAATTGCCGCAAATCGAGTAAATTATACATTAGGGTTACCATCTTATGATTTAAAACAAAAAATCAACAATTATTTATCTTCTTCCACACCACCAAGCGGTTATTCAGAAAGGATACAAAAACAAAAACAAATGACAACACCTCCCTATCAATCAAAAGCTGAAAAAGCTACAAAATCCAAATCTCAACATAGAAATGCAGTAGCGAGATCCCTTTTTTAAAATCATGGTAACACCTTTTAGATGTGCTTTGTGCGATGACGATGAGGGTTGTTTTTGTTATACTGAACAAAAAGAAACAAAAATTAGTCTGCTTTTTGCAGTCAAACTGAAAGGTTATGGGTGCGGCCAAATTTATCGAAAATCACAACAACAATTCTTGTGTGTTCAGTGGTTTGGGTTTAATTTCAGAGGCAGTTTCTGTTTTAGTTTGCCATTGGGATTACCTGCAGGCATCATTGGTAGATAAAAAGCTCCCTGATAAGGCATGTGCTGAACAAATTACTTGAATAGAGTATAGTTAAAACGTTTTTTGGAAAAAAATGATGTAAGCCATCTAGTTTCGTTTACTGTTTTGAATTTTAAGAAATTTTGTTTTAATTCGTTCCACCATTTTTTTTTTAAACAGTTTTTTGTGAAAATCTTTTCGAAAAAATATTGCCAATATTTTTGAGTATGCCAACTTCTAGCAATTTGAAGTTTTTATCATAAAAATAAATTTAAAAAAAAAATAGATCAAACTGGTCCTATGGAAGGTACCGTTATAAGACTTTTTCTGAAAAATCTATTCCAACTAGAACATATAGTTTGGACAGAAACCTTTTTTAGAAAGTTTTATCAAAATCGTAGGAGCCGTTTTTGAGAAAAATTAATTTTTCACTACAAATCGTATCTCAGGTACCGTTAGTTTTAGAGCTAAAATGCTAATTCCAAAAACCCCTCTGTAGGACGTCATAATCTTCTTCTTCTATATATATAAAAATGAGCTTGATTTATGTTTGACCATTTATATCTCGAGTTTGACAACACCGAATTTGATGATTCTTTTTTTTGCTGAAAAGATATTTATTTGCACCAGGTTTTTGTGTAAAAAAAATAATACAATGTATGTTACGTATGTTGCAAATGTTGCAAATGCACTTGCCACCATGCAATCAACTAATCAACAAATTCAAAAATTGATCATAACTGAAATGTATGCATAATTTTGAATCATTATGCAACATATAATATACAACATTTGCAACAAATGCATTTATATCTCGAGTTTGACAACACCAAATTTAATGATTCTTTTTTTGCCCAATCGGTATTTATTTGCACCAGGTTAGTCTGTAAAAAAAATAATAACATGTATGCTACGTATGTTGCATATGTTGCAAATGCTCTTGCCAGTATGCAGTCAATTAATAGTGGTCGTACAGGGCACTCTGCACAATTGCCTTTAAACATCCAGGTTAACGAAGCGCCTACATGTAATATTTCTAAAACGTCGGCAATGGCCAAAGTCTAGCAAAAGTGTAGGATTATTGTATGGGATGAGTGTACAATGGCACACAAAAAGTCACTTGAAGCTTTAGATCGAACTCTGAAAGATTTGCGAGGTAGCCAAGTAATATTTGGCGGCGCCATGATATTGTTGGCGGGTGACTTCAGATAAACTTTGCCGGTCATACCCCGATCGACTACTGCGGATGTCAATGCCTTAAATGTTCTCCTTTGTGGATATATGTTAAAACACTCACTAAAGTGATCCATCTGCTGCAGAATTTTCAAAGCAGCTGTTGGATATTGGAAATGGCAAAATGTCCGTTGACGTTGATAGTTCAAATGGCCAAATAACACTGCAAATTTCTATTGTATAAGGAATTCAAAGAAAGAATTGGTTCAAAGTGTGTTTCCAAGTATTTCGGAGAACTATAAATATCGTACTTGGTTAAGTGAAAGAGCTAAAGGCAAAAATAAAGATGTCGCTGAAATTAATGCATCTATTTTAGAAGAAATAGATGGACAATTTGTTGCCAACAAATGAGTTGATGCATTTATAAATGAGGATGACGTAGTGAATTATCAGACGGAACTTTTGAATTCGATTGATTTACCGGGACTGCCACCTCATTATTTAGCTCTAAAAGTTGGAGCCCCGATTATAATGTTGAGTAATATTAATCAACCTCAACTTTGCAATGGTACTAGCCTAGTGAATGAACAATCTAATTGAAGCTAGGATTATTAGTGGCAAATATAAAGGGGAAGATGTTTTGATCCACAGAATTCCAATCATTCCACCTGATTTGCCATTTGATTTTAAACGTCATCAATTTCCTATTCGCCTTGCTTTTGCCATCACTATAAATAAAGCCCGAGGTCATGAGAACAAACTCATCCCTCTTTAAATTTTCCGTTGAGTATGGTCGCGGGCATCACATCACTCTTCAGTTTTCTTATGACCAAGCGCGTTCCATCGCATAGTTTGGTTGTTTTAGATTTCGAAGCTGATGACTACCGAGCCCGCCTTCAGTTGTAAATTGTGCTGTGGTAAATCAGGTACATCTAAGGAGTTTAAAAACTCAGTTGGATAATTAGTGGCTTCATCTTCGTTTGTTACACAGTCAATAGTTTTGAATGAATGCAGAGTACCAACGACTTGATTCTCAATTATAAAGTTTAAGTCATTCACATCTCTATTCTTAGCTGCCGAAATTGGACAGATCTTTTAAGGTTCGATAAAGAGCTTCCAATGCTTTATTGTGCATTCATCCCAGATGTGATTTGTGAGGCTACTAAAACTTTTTCTATTGCAGAGTGTTTTGCAATGTTACATGTCAGTTGTTCAGTAGTTTGAAGATTTAATGGCAATTTCAACGCTGAATGAGCAATTTCTACCGCAATTTCGGATCTCGCACGAATAGTGACCAAAATCAATGACATGAGGAATGTCTTTCCTGTTCCACCTGGGGCATCCATTAAAAATAAGCCACCATTTCCATCATCAATTGTATTAATTAATTTATCATAAACTTTCTTCTATTTTGGCTTCAACACTTCATTCGTTTGAACTGATTTGTCTAATTCATATCGATCATATTCACGTTCACGTTCCAATGCTCTATTAAATGAGTCTTTCACTCTGCGATCTGGCGCTGGCACTCCTAACCTGACTAACAAACTGCCGCACATATGAGGTAACACATATCTTCGATCAAGAGCAAAGCCTGGTTATATGCATCTCCTCATTAGCCTCAAGATCAGGATTTTTTGAACTGACACGAATTGGATGTAAAATGTCTTCTGCCATTTAAAAAAAACCGCTTCGCAGATTTCGATAATTTTTTTCTTTAAAAATAAGATAAATTCAAGCAATAAAATGGCGTACTTTTTTCATTGAATTAATATTTCTTTAATTTAATATTATCTTTCCTTATCTTATATAATAAAAAAATATTAAAAATGAGTTTGATATAAATGGTTTATAAGAAAGCATTTGAATAAAATGTAAGGTATTTAAAAAACGAATTTTATTCAAAGTTTTCTTTCTATACCCTTTAATATTTGCATTTCTCAATTTATACGCCTCTTGGCTAAACTGAATTTTATTAAGAGGCAACAGCCCATTGCAATTCTGCTCAGCGAAGCGGGCATGGGTTTGCTAGTAATACTATAAATATTAAGTTCGAAGCAAATCGGTATAGCCGGTTAGGCTAGGTGCCGATAAAGACGGAAGGACAGACAGACAGACATACAGACAGGCAGAATTGTCGGACCCACTTTCTTAGGCTTCTCTATCATCGTAATGTTATGTTTGATTGTCCAAAAAAAATTTTGTTTTTTGACGAATGCATAAGATGCCTATAATCGCAAGTAAATATACTAACTAATTTTTATTTTTAATTTCAAATTAGTTAATGCTCGAATTGAAATTAAATGCAACAACTTTTGTTGTTGTGTTTTTTCAATTTTTTTCAATTTGTCTTTTCATTTTGAAAATTTTAATCATCAATTAACTGGCCACGAGCATGCATAATTTTAGGGTTTTTGCTGGTAACAAGGCTCCCTAAAAATATATATATGTACACTTTTGCACTGAAAATTATATATGTATAAGTGTCGATTTTATCGAACATGTGCGTCTTATGCGGGCCTTACACTACGCAATATTATTGCGCAGTACTCGGTATTGCACAGTTATATTGACCGTGTAAGGTCTTTATTGCGCAGTAATTTCGGTTTGCCCAATATATTGTGGAATATTAAAAAAATTTAATATTTTTTGGAACTTCTTCAATATATTGCGCAGCATACTGCGTCGTGTAAGGCAAATAAAAGGCAAATCTCAATATTTGCTTCACATACATACTTGAATTGTTTTTTTTTTTTTTTGATTAAATACAAACATGCATCGCCAACGCAAAAATAAATAAAATGCACGACTGGGTCGCACGAACTTGCTCTTATGATAAGCAATTGCTAATTGTGGCTGCATATATGGTTATTAAAAAAATTTAAATAATTTCGAAAATTCTTTGATTTTTTAAATTAGTTTAAGAGTTTTCTCGGAAAAACAAAGTATGCAATAAAATTTCGAAGCTATACGTTAATCTAGGAAAAAAAAATATTGAAAATCGTTCGACCAGTTTTTTTTTAAAAAGGTTATTTTTGAAAAACTTTTCCAAAAAATATTTTGAAATTTATTTGGGTATGCAAATATATGGCAATCTGTAGTTTACATTTGAGGAAATAATTTAAAAAAAATCAATATACCCGTTTCCAACATATTTCGAAAACCAAAAATTTTTTTGAAAAAATTATAAAAAATCAAAAAAAAAAGTTTTTGAAAAATTTGAAATGCCATATTAATAAAATTATAAATGACTTCCTGTGGCCAAAATTTTATTGAAATCGAATGTATATTTTACGAGAAAATTTGATTTGAAAATACTGGTTCTATGAGAGGTACCGTTATAAGACAAATTTTGAAAAATATTTTCCAACCAAAAGATAGACTGTCTTACAAAAATAGCATCCTGAAAGTTTTATCAAAATCGTTAGAGCCGTTTTTGAGAAAATCAATTTTTTTCTTCACGATTGTATGGCAGGTGCCGTTATTTTTGGGCTTAGAGCAAAAATAAGAAATATGTTCCGAGGGACGGCCAAATAAATCCTAGATACCAAATTTGAAGCAAATCGGCGCATCCGTTCAGGCTCTAGAAGCGCGAACAGACAGACAGACAGACAGACAGACAGACAGACAGACGGACGGAATTCCCAGACCCACTTTTTTCGACTTCTCCATCATCGTAATGTCATGTGTGATTGTTATCTCGAAATTTTTTTTCTGCACGAATCCATAACTTGCCTTATAGTACCTATAATCGCAAGTAAAAAGATGAAAATTGAAGTGCATTCAGGTAGTTAAAAATTCGATTCCTATGTAAAAAAAAAATCGTTTTCACACAGCTTGTGTGAAGGAAGGCAATAATATTTTGCAATTATATTGCATCGTGTAAGGACAACGCATTTTCACGCAATATTTTTGGCCAATATCTTGAGCAATAATATTGCGTGGTGTAAGGCCCGCATTAGAAGTGTATGAACGGCATCTAACTGCTGAGCCCACCGTTCATGCTTGGGCGAAACGCACACAAGGCCAAAGGAACTACTTTTTATTTTAAATTTCAAATTAGTTAATGCTCGAATTGAAATTAAATGCAACAACTTTTGTTGTTGTGTTTTTTAAATTTTTTTCAATTTGCCTTTTCATTTTGAAAATTTGAATCAAAAATATAATGTTTGTTTATTATAAATATTCTTAAATGGAATTCATAGCTTCAAAAATTAAGTGATTTTTCCCCTGACCAACAGGTTAGGCGATATGAAAGAATGTTTGATAAAAAATAAGAGGAACAATATTTTTTTCGAAGTTTTCCATTTTTTCCTAGCGTGGAGCTTCAAAATGGTTGAGAATTCGAAAAAAAAACTTTTTAAATAAAAGTTTAACATACTTTTATGACCTTTATCTTATTCTTAGGAAATTTTCCTCTGGGACGCACCGGTTTGGATATATAAGTAGAAACCCCAAAACTGGGGTCTTTGCCCCCTCCCCCTCATCTAGCTCACCCCCTACCCCTAGACATCAGTAATTTGTATATGTTCACAACCTGACCTAGGCACTCTGAACAAGTTTCTGAAGAAATCGCTTTTCTGCCGGCTCATGCACTCTACAACTCATTCCGTGACTGGACTAATAAAGAAACTTGAGATCTTGAGAAGAAATTTTAGTGTATACAGTATACTTATCTCTTATTCAGCTGATCTGATTTTGATAAATTTATACGTCAATAAAAACGTTATAAACGTTAACGTACCTACGTTTCTTAGTAGTGTTGGCTAAACATGTGGGTGGAAGAGAAGGAAGATTTGCCCTTGTACGGATGGTGGACTTTATGAAAGTATTGTACCGGTGCCGATCCAAGTCGTTTTCTCAAGCTGGAGCCTGGTACAGTAACAGGAACATCTGTTCCCCAGCTTGTGCGATCGCCTCATGTGTTGATTGGCGGTCGTAGAAAATCTTGGATACGGCCTCGGTATCTGGGGGTTGTTTCCGGGAGGACTACATCGTAAAACTATTTCTTAATACCTTGATTACTCCTTCGATCTTGCATTCTTCACCCCCATCCCCCTTCCCCACCTCCTTCCTTCCAGGGCAACGTACTTTTTGGAATTCATTATAATCCATAATTCGTTATCAGGGGATCTGCTTCTCATTCCAAAAGGAATTGGTGCCTAAAAACAAGTTCTGGTATTTTATGGCTAAATATTGACTTCCACTACAATATTTCAAATTGCTGTATCTTTTGATTTGTTGATGATAAATTAACATTTGTCCATATATTATTGAAGGAAATTAAATGTTCTTTAACTTCTCTATTCATCACTTTGTGTGAAAAAAATTGAGGAAGAAGTTAGAACAACAAGTTTGGCAAAGAAAACAATTTTTCGAAAAATTTCCCATTTTCCAGAGGGCATATCTCGGAAATGGTTGGTTGTTTCCAAACAATATATGATATCAAATTGTAAAAAATTTTGTCAGCTTTATATTTTGTTTTATTATTTTTTTTCTGCGACGCCCCGTTTTCGAGATCTGCGGGCGAAACCATGGGAAGGTCCCTTTAAATCGACCCCCCACCCCCCGCGGCACACCGATTGACAGGGATTTTTTATTGCATGTACAGGAGACCTCACCCAACACATTCCCGAAAAATTTGGAACTACACGAATTTTTTGGTTTATTTGTATTATTTCGCCTGGACTATTTAGTTAATGATCTTACAACGCAATAATATGGGATAAAATAGCTTATCTCGTAAAAATGGCAATTAGTTCAAAAACAAAATTTGAATATTTTAAATTTTAAATTTTTTTTATTATCGTGCTATTGCATCCTGCAACCAATGACAAATTTTGCGAATTTCTTCATGTTTATGATCTTCTTTTTCTTCTTATTATTTCATTTACTCCTTTTATGTGTCAAAAAGTTTTTTGACAGCTCAATCGTTCCAGAAATGTAAGTTTTGAGTGGCTGGGGTATCTCATTTAGTCAGTGGAGGCAATTTTATTTTATCATTCGAACAACACATGCCATCAGGCGAATCTTTCTGAAACTTCAAAGCACGGCAATACAAATTGACTCTATCCATCTGTCACACGTTTCAAATTACGGGTAGATCTTCCAATAGATGTCTTTTTCGGTTGCATTCGGTTTAATTTTCACTGTTCACTATCTGCAACTAAATAGAATATTTATGTCCTAAATTATACGTACACCATTTATGACAGTGAATGTCACCAAAAATATTTACCATGCAAATGTGTTTTGCTTCTCAACATGAATTATTATTGATTATCAATTTTTGTTTAGTGAAATATAAATAACATTGTCGTTAAGTCAATTTCATTTAATCGATCAATCATCACAGTTTTGATTGTTCATTCAAAATCATGCACATATTGCGAATTTTTTCATGTTTATGATCTTTTATTCCTTTTGATTTTTCTTCTTATTATTTCATTTACTCCTCTTTTGTGTATACAAAAATTGAAAAATTCCTTTCTTATAATGAACGTAAAATTCCAGGCGATGATAAAATACCAGCGCCATCTATCGGCAGTGGATCGGACCGCTCTATAAACCTTACTTATGACTTGTAGTGTAAATTTCCTTTAGCTTTCAAGAGGGTTGTGTGCATAGTTCTGGAGACTTTAGCGTAAACACACACAAATTTTGAATTTTATATATATATAGATAGATAGATAGATAGATAGGTATATAGATGAAACAACAAGAACTTAAGAATTTGTTTATATAAAACATGTCTTATGTTCTACCTATAGGAGCCATTATAAACAAATTAACTGAGCTTGTGACCCTCCTAGAGCCTAGAGGAAGCAACTTATAGTGTTGTCCGTGAGAGGAATAGTTCGTCGGGAGGTACCTATGAGTGGTATGAAAACTACATACTTTACCAGCTTCACATCCGGCAAGATTTTTGGTTTCTGTATAATTCTATTTGGAAGTTACATAACTTAACTCTCTACCGAATAAGTGATAGCACCGATTTTGTATAGAACTATGTTTAGGGACCGGTATACCACCGGTAGTCTCCTTCAACTTTTTCCAAAGAACTGTGATTTATGGCAGCTCTGCTTCATCAGTTTTGGGCGTAAGTATTGCTCGTTCACCAAGCCAAAAGTGGGTCCCTCTATTCCATTCTATGGTTACATTATTTTTCGATGTCTGGTTTCGCTGAATAAGATGAGTCTTTAAAGTTTATTTAAGGTTTAAAGATGTTTTTATTATAACAACTATTCAGAACGACAAACTTTTTTCTATTCATGTATGTATATAGTTAAATGTGGCGCTCGTTTTATGATTAACAGCGAAATTATGTAAGTGAGACGCTTACTTTATAAAAATCTTTTAATTTTGCGTTAAGTTCATTGAATAACGTGCGATTGGAGTAATATTAAAAAAACAACCAGAATGAGATATTTCCGTGCGAAATATAGCCTATATTTGAAGTTGGCGTACTTCCATTAAATCTGCAAAAACCGCATTCAATTCCATGCAGTAGTTTTTGCGTGATGCGCGTACAAACATACAGACAGACAGACATACAGACAAAAATTCTAAAAACGGTTTAGTCCAGTAAATAGAGCAATTTTACTAGTGATCAAATGGAAAAAAATAGAGGCAAGCTGAAATTTGGCAGGCCGTTTCTGGCATATGTAGTGAACTTAAATCCAAAATGGCGACCACCTACCCCTTGCAGCAGCGTAGATATAGGGGTGGATTCACACTGTCACGCCCACATTTTCTCTATTTTCGTTTCTTGGAAATGGCTTTAACGATTTGTATGAAATTTTCTGTATTCATTCTTATGAGCAAGGAAAATATTAAAAAAATTGATTTTGTAAAATCCGCCCACTGACACGCCCACTTTTCTTAAATCTTTGTTTCTCAAAAACTGCTATAACGATTTGAATGAAATTCTCAGGGTTTGTTCTTTTAAGCAAACAAAATGTTTTTAAAATGCATTTTGTAAAATCCGCCTACTGCCACGCCCACTTTTTTTAAATCTTAGTTTCGATTTAACGATTAATGAAACGATTTGAATGAAATGTTCAGAGTCTGTTCCTTTAAGCGAGAAATATATGAAAAAAGTTTTTTAGTTTGTTTCCTCCCGCTGCCACGCTCTTTTTTCTTAAATCTTTGCTTCTCAGAAACGGCTACAACGATTTGAATGAAATTCTCAGGGTTTGTTTTTACGAGCGAGAAAAGATTTTAAACTTTTTATATAATACATCAGAGTACAAAAGGAAGCGGGAAACCCGAGCGTGTTGATTAAGCACATCACTCGTTTCCAAACCACCCTGGAGGTAGAGTTCTCGGTGCGTCCACATATCTTATTCGTGTTTTTATTTTTTTTTTTTCGTTTTTGAGAAGGACCTGGTAGTTTTGTCTTAATCACAGGCGCAGCATCGTCACTATTTATGTTATTATAAATTTCATCGCCATAATACCTATTCGTCGTTTTCGTTTGGGATAAAAATCCGACGACTGTTGTCGCAGATTTCCCCACTGCCATTTTTGCAAATTGGTGTACATTTGAGGCCAGCTTTTCGGCAACCACAAGCGGGTTCGCAATTTTTTGAACATTTGCATGCTATAAGCTTCAGAAGTGAGTCTGGAGCAGGGTTTTTGATGGTTCTGCAAGGTGTCCATCCTTTCGTTTTATTGAGGACGGGGATTCTTATTATAAGCAACTCCTATTTAATAAACATTCGGATATCAAAAGCAAAAAAAAAAAATTCGCCTAAATAGTAAGAGGCGTTCCTGAGAAGCAAATATATAGCAAAAGTGGGCGTGGCAGAAGGCGGATTTTAATAAAAGAATTTTTTTTACACTTGTCTCGCTCGTGAAAACAAACCCTGAGAATTTCATTCAAATCGTTGTAGCTGTTTCTAAGAAACAAAGATTTAAGAAAAAAGGGCGTGGCAGTTGGAGGATATAACTAAAAGCACTTTTTTCATATTTTTCTCGCTTAAAGGAACAGACTCTGAACATTTCATCCAAATCGTTAAATCGTAGCTAAGACTAAAAAAATTGGGCGTGGCAGTGGGCGGATTTTACAAAGCGCTTTTTTAAAACATTTTGTTTGCTTAAAAGAACAAACCCTGAGAATTTCATTCAAATCGTTATAGCAGTTTTTGAGAAACAAAGATTTAAGAAAAGTGGGCGTGTCAGTGGGCGGATTTTACAAAATAATTTTTTTTAATATTTTCCTTGCTCATAAGAATGAATACAGAAAATTTCATACAAATCGTTAAAGCCATTTCCAAGAATCGAAAATAGAGAAAATGTGGGCGTGACAGTGTGAATCCACCCCTATATCTACGCTGCTGCTGCAAGGGGTAGGTGGTCGCCATTTTGGATTTAAGTTCACTACATATACCAGAAACGACCTGCAAAATTTCAGCTTGTCTCTATTTTTTTCCATTTACATTTATAATTTTACTGTACTAGTTGTCTTGGCTTCTGTGGGTCTAATAGAGACTCCCCATATACGTTTTGCATCTATATCTTCAATGTACAGACATCGACCCGTTACAATTTTATTATATGTATATAGATACATAGGAACCTTTTACCTATTTTTGTATTGCAGCGATAAGACACCACAAGAAAATATATACTATACATAGCTATTAAATTTTTTATTGGTTAACATCGGTATTTGAACCATTTTAAGGGCTTAGATTAGGTTATTCGTACCTTGTTTAACTATTGATTTTTGCCTTATTGGTTTAATCAGGGGAATGTTATTTCGCAGTTCTTTTTTCACTATCAGTTCTCGAGGGTAAGAAGCTTATATTATTGCAATTTTTCTTCGCGGCACGATAGGGGTAGGGAGATTTATTTAATTAAAATTAAACGTTTTATTTTTCCACCGCGATCAATTAAATTAAAAAAAAAAAAGAAACAATAAGAAAAATTTAACGCGAGCCGACGGCGACGCACGACATGAATTTACTAATGATAACTATAGATACCACGAACGAATGACACGGAAAGAGAATAAAAAAAAAAGTTAGGCTACAGGAATTTTTTTTTCTAAAACCGAATTAGAAAATTCCAAAACTAATTATAGAAAGTAAAGAACCGAATAAATGGAATAAAAAGAAAGAGTTATGTTTAAAAATGTAATTATTTTATTGTTTTGGGAAACCATGGGACAGAAGATCCTTGGACTAAAACCCAAAAGTCTTTTCAAATAATTAGGGGTGGTACAATTTAATATGGCCGTTCGGCTCAAAGGCAAGGAAACGCAATAGAATAAAATAAAGGAAAGTGAATCAAAAGAAAAATGGGTTGTTAAGAATAAAAAAAAAACTAAGTCACGTCTCGAACACGGATAGGTGGAATATAAATATATATTTTGAAATGGTAAATATATATTTATATACAAAATTAAACACGAACTACTTATCTTTGTTTACTCTCTCCTGTTTCCTTTCTCCTATCTCCTTTTAAAATCCTTCATGACTCGAATCCTAGTTTTTCGTCCCCAATTATACTCGATCCAAATTTTAAACAAAACGAAATAAAAAAGATGTCTCCTCGAATTTGTTTCTTTTCAAAAATCCTCGATCTCCTTTTTTTTATCAACTTCTGTTTTCGCTTTCAAGGCTCTCGCTAGAGTGCCTTCAAAGCTAATCTTTAACAACCACTTTCTTCCCTCGTCCATTCCAATCATTCACTCATACATACAACGATACAACACAACCATTCGTTTCGAGATCATCGGTCACGGCTTCCTGGAAGCATGACGCTCTCCTAGAAAACAACCGTGGTGGGATCTAACGAAACATACTCACTCTCACACAAACACAAACACGGTTTCAACAAGTTGTTGGATTTGTTTCCAAAACTTACCAAAACTTACTCTCTTGCACACAAACAACGTTTCGACAAGTTGTTGGATGTGTTTCCAAAACTTGTCGAAACATTATGGACGAGTTCAGACTATTTTCCAACTAAAACTCTTTTCGAGAAAAATTGAAAAGAAACAAAATTGAGGAGAAGTCTGCACTAGGCTTTTTCCTATTACCTACTCTACAACTATCGCTCGGGATTCGAAGCGTGAATTATTCAACAAACTATTTTCGAAGATACAGAGAGAAGCGTTACTTTAATCATTTTAAAAATTCTACAAAACTAATCTAATCGCGTTAAAAACCCATTTTGTACATTAAACAAATTTACGTTATTTTAAGAGAAAAGTTAAAATTACGTTACGTTAATTAGAAATTTTAAATAAAAAGATAATTGTAAGATGTTTAGTTTTTGTTGGTTGTTTGATGTAAATAAGAGTCCACCTGACTCGTTACTTCTTCGGCTCATCCGCCGGCTCTTCTCGTTTTCGAACGTCGTACTTGAACACCTGCTTTTGTTGCTTTTGCAAAATAAGGCTAGGTACACCACTGGTTGATGAGACCATGGTTGCCCTCAACTTCGCCAATATTTTGCAGCCACAACGAGAAAAAAGAATGGGAGAAAGAACGACCGAAGGGAAGTTTTTGTTGCGGTAAGATTTACCGTAACAAATTCCACCCTTACCTCCCAAGAAATGTGTTTACTTTTCAAGAAAAATAAACCATTTCTTAAGGCTCGGCCAGGATTGGAGGGTAAAAGTACAAGGTGAACAACACAGCACAGGGTTACCATCATATTAAAAAAAGAAAAATAGAAAAAAAAGAAAAAAAAATTAGTGGCACGAATTGAAAATATAAAATTGGACAATTTACCAAAAAAAAACAAACAAAACACAGAAAAAAATTACGATTTAAAAGAAAGATTAAGGGACTTTTGACTAAGTGTCAATAAATGGCTTTAAATCCTTTACGTGCCACGTCCGTCGATCCTTCCCTTTATCGTCTATCAGGAGGTATGTCCAAGGTGACACCCTCCTACTGACCCTAAATGGACCAACAAACTTGGTCGCTAATTTGGCCGCAAAATAATCTGCCGCATCGGACAAGGAATAATTCCTACGCCAAACGAGATCACCAGGTTGAAACTGTATGTCTCTTCTCCTCAAATTATAAGTTTTAGCGGTCTTATTTCCCGCCGCTTCCAACTTCCTAGCTATCTCCTGTCTCAGTTTCGGAAACTGCCTAACAGTACCAACTCTATCTTGGTCCCTATCACTATCTCTAAGCCCTACATCATGGCAACTTGTTACCATGTTCCTACCAAAATTAACAAAGTATGGCGAAACACCTAACACCTCATGTTGCGAAGTTCGGATAGCACAGGCCACTTTTGCCAGTTGCATATCCCAAATCCGCTGGTTTTCGGAGACATACGCTCGGAGCGTAGTCTTAATAATTTGATTGATGCGCTCCGCAGGATTCGCTTGCGGATGGTAATGCGCCGTATACCGAAGTTGTGACCCGTACGCTTCACTAAGCGTCTTCAGTTCCTTGCTACGGAACTGGGGACCGTTGTCACAGACGATTGACTTTGGAACACCGAAGAGAAGAAAAACGTTTTCTTCCAATTCTCGACAAACCGCTTTCGCCGTTGCGGACCGTAATGCGAACAACAGGGAAATTTACTAAAATAATCGACGACCGTTAAAATATAAATAAAACCGCGCGACGACTTCGGAAGTGGACCAACTAAGTCCACACAGATCATTTCACACGGTTGGGAATTTCCCACCCTCTCGGTCATAAGACCAGCTGGCCTCTCATTCACCGGTTTCACTTTTTGGCAAGTCTTACAAACCCTAACATATCTCGTAATATCACCCCTCATTTTTGGCTAGTAATATTTCTCTGCTACCCTAGCAAAAGTCTTTTTAACGCCCATGTGTCCTGAAAGCGGAGCATCATGGCAATCGTTTAGAATCTTTACCCTATCACCTTTCCCTACAACTAATTTCCACTCCTCATTCTCGTTGTGAACAACAATATGGTTCACCCTAACATGTTTATAGAGCCGCCCATCCTCAACTCGCCAGGATGGGTATTCTAACGGGCTCTTTTCTACCTGTGATTTCATTTTGATCACCCAAGGGCCGGAATCCGCTTCAGAGACACCGGCTACTTCGGGGACTCCACGCGACAACATATCAGGAACGACATGTTCTTTGCCCTTTCGATGGATGATCTTGAAATCAAATTGTTGGAGCCGAATGGCCCAACGAGCTAATCTACCCTGCGGATCCTTAAGATTGCTAAGCCAGATCAGTGAATGATGATCAGTCACAACTGTAAATCGAACACCTTCGAGATACGGCCGTAACTTTTCGATCGCCCAAAGAACCGCCAAGCATTCCTTTTCGGTCGTAGAGTAGTTCCTTTCATTTCTATTCAATGACCGACTCAAATAACAAATGGCCTTTTCGCCATCCTCAAATTCCTGCGAAAGTACGGCCCCGATACCAAAATCTGACGCGTCTGTTTGGACAACAAACGGCCGAGAAAAATCCGGATATGTCAGAATCAGTGCCGTAACCAAACACTCTTTGGCTTTCCTAAGACTCTCTTCACATTCTTGGGTCCACTCGAATTTCTTACCTTTCTTTAGAGAGAGGCCTGACTAAAATTGCAAAATTTGGCACGAATCTTCGATACCAAGAAATAGTCCCTACAAAACTCCTAATTTCCTTCACGTTTTTCGGTGGAGGAATCCTCATCATGATTTCCACTTTTTCCGGGTCTACATGGAGCCCGTTCCTGTAAACTACATAACCTAGAAATTTCAAATAAGGCCTACAAAAATTACACTTTTCCCTACCTACTTTTAAGTCTGCCTCTCTTAACCTTTTAAAAACTTCTTTGAGAATTTGTAAGTGTTTCTCAAAAGAATCGGTAACAATGATAATGTCATCTAAGTACACAAATACGAACGGTTCTAAATCGGGACCTAGAACGTCGTCAATAAACCTTTGCCATGTCGCTGGTGAATTATGAAGCCCGAATGGCATCCTACAAAATTGAAAAAGACCCCTCCCTGGCACGGTAAAGGCTGTGTACTTACGCGATTCTTCCTCCATTGGAATCTGCCAATAAGCAGATTTAATGTCTAATGAGGACAAATACTTCGCGTTTCGAAGCTTGTCCAAAATTGCCGAAATAAATGGAAGTGGATAAGCATCCCTATCAGTAACCTCATTTAATTTCCTGTAGTCAACGCAGAACCGATAACTGCCGTCTTTCTTCTTAACGAGAAGAATCGGCGATGCCCAAGGACTCTTCGAATTCTCGATCACTCCAGCTTCCAACATCTCTTGGAGTTCCTGATCGATATGTTTCTGAATCGCGGGTGAAACAGGGTAGTATCCTAATCTTGTGCTCAACTAAGTTGGTGCACCCTAATCCCTCGGTTATTGATTTAAGAAGTTCTCCTAACAAGTCTTCCAACTTCTTACTTTCAAAATCGTCCAAATCCGATTTTTCTCTAATCGCTACCGTGTCTGTTACCGCAGCCACTATTTCCTGGTTCGAAAAACTCCACATACCTGATCTCAAATCCGGGACTATGCCCGATAGTGCCCAAAAGACGGCACCCAAGATCAATTGGTTTGGGAGATTCGGTATTACCAGACATTCTATTAAAATGGATCTATTCTCAACCTCCACTGGTAGAGAAATAGACCCAGCTACTCCTACATCTGCCCCATCTGCTAACGCTACTGACCCAACACTACTCTTTTCTAATCTAAGTCCTAATTCTTTTAAAATTTTCCACCCGTCACCAATCACAATGGTGCGAGAGGCTCCTGAATCAAGAAGTCCCAAAAATTTGACTCCATAAACCCTAACTCCTAAATATGGTCTCTGTCCCTACCGCTTGCCGCTAAAGTGAAACTGAGGTGTACTTGTGGTACCAGTTGATCGCCAGCAGCCGACCTAACTAACACCATCGGGTCTCCTGTCCTGCTGACACAAGAGCCCGTTCCCCATTTCCTGAACACCGCCTACAGTTCCTACGATACACACCTACAGCCCCGCAACCGAAACACTTTCTTTGCACAGAACAGTTTTGCGCCAAATGCCCATCCCTGTTACAATTGTAACACCTAACTACCTGTCTAAAAGGGTTCTCTGGGACTGGAGCAACAGCCGCAACTCGGTGTTGTCCAGACGAACTCGGTTGGTAACCAGTGATGGGCATAATCGAATGATTTTAATAATCGAGATGTTAGTATTCGAGTGATCTGAATAATCGAATGATCATTCGAGATATGAATTACTTACTACTAACAAACTAAAACCTAACAATTTTCATTTAATGTGTTTTTTTCCTGTTAGGTAGTAAGAACAATAAAGAAAAATGCTTGAATATTTGCTTCAAAGCAAAAACCTACTCGAATACCTGTTGAGCCAACCAAATACAAATTTTAAAGTTTAACGGGTAATAAACAAACAAAAAATAGGTATACCTGCTACTAACATGCAATCACTCACAAAGAAGATATTTGTCATGTAACTCCAACGTTGTTCGAGATTCGAGTGATTACCTGATTCATTCATTCTCTACATACTACATCTACATGGCGGAGAGAAGCGAGATCTGAGATACATCATACAAGATACAAATGAGACATGAGATTTATGCATAGGAGATATGAGACATGAGTGATGAGTGATCTGATTACTATTTTCATTCGAATGAAAGCATATTGGCATTTCACCGTGAACGGAGTACCGGGAAGTGAACCGAAAACCGAGAAATGAATGAGAGAGAAGACTCATACAGTAGAAGAAATTAAGAAATGACACCAGTAAAACAGCATTTATGTGTGTTTGTTATTTATATGGATTTCTCTTCGGCTTTGGTGTAAGATAAGAAGAGAAGCTGTGGATATATTAAAATAGGGGTTGAATGCACGAATACACATAAACTACACAAAACACAACACAAACCATCAACGTCTAGAGTTCTCAATTATGTGTATTTCGTTTTCACTTCTCGACTCTTGAGTTCTCAGGTTCTCCCTGTGCTTACCCCAGTAAATAGTAGGTAGGATCAGTATGGGAAATCATTCGAATGATTCAATTTAAGAATCGAGATATCTCGAGATATTGTCTGAATCGATTATAATCGATTATATCATTCGAATGCGCCCATCACTATTGGTAACCACATTCTGGTTCCAACAAATGCCTACCTCTACTTGGTGGAGTAAAACTGTCTACATTTACCTTAAGGGTATCTAGCTCCCTACCTAAGATAGCAAGTTCCTTAACCGTCTTTGGTTTGGCACTCGCTATCTGCACCTGATAAAACAGATCTACATTCTTCCTTAAAATAGAAATGATTCTTCCCTCTGACAAAGGTTCCGACAATCTTCGGAAGAATGTCCTCATGATCTCAAGATATGCGCCGAAAGTTTCATCCTTTCCCTGCGAAAGCCGATTTATTTCTTCCAATAGAAGATTATCGTAATTCGCAGGAAGGAACTCAGCTTTGAGTTCCTTGACGAGCTCTTGCCAATCTCCTAAATCTTCCCTAACCGTCCTATACCACATAAGAGCCCTACCCGACAAAAGCTCCCAAGCGGATTTGAAAAGGTGGGAGTCCGGAACATCGTTAGCTAGACGAAGTTCCTCAACTCTTTCCAGGAACGAATTCACTGCTGCTCCATTAAAATCACCAGTAAATTTCACCCCCCACTTCCCTACACGTTCAGTGCACTTCTGTTGAACGACCATCTGTTCAGCAAAAGTGTCACCCCTATCAACCCTATGTCCTAATGGGACCCTAACACTAATACCACTGACTGAAGGACTACTGCCAAAACGACTTGGTTCAGGCAATGACCCTCCAGCCAGTCCTAACGCAGACCGCACACTATTTGGGGTCTGACCAACTTGTACTTGAAGTTGGGTTTGCGTTTTAACGGGAGTCTTTTCTTTCTCAAACTTTTCTTCCCTATCGTTATTCTCACTATCGCCAGTGACATCTCCTAATAAACATAAAACTTTATTACGAAGTGAGCTGATAGCATCTTCTTCGTCTTCTGCTTCACAAGGGGTCCTAGCTAACCTACCTATACACCATTCAATCTTTGTTACAATCTTAATGTACTCCGAAGACTTTGGATTCTTCGGAGGTACTTTAAGAAGGCCCCTAATCTCCTCAATTTTAGCTTCTATAGCATCCCTATCCTCCTCATAGGTGAACGGGTACACCATGCTAACCTCCATCGAGTTCCTCTTAACGAGCAACCTCGGTGACCTCAATGCTTTTCGCATTTCATTTACCGACCCTACTTTCAAACCCCTGACCTTCATCTCGCAGGCCAGTTCGTCCTGCGCTAACCTTTCCTATATTCATATTTATTAAAAAAAAAATTAACCGAAAGAAACGAGAACAGCCAAAACAAAAATAATTATTAAAACCAAAATTTAAAAAAACTTGGCAACCCTTAACGATTTATTTAAAACAAATATTGAGTACAATAAATTTCGTTCAAAACAAGACACTCTAAATTTTAAACTTGCACGATATTAAAATATAAAACTCTATTTAAATTTCCACGAGAAATTTTACACGTAGGTGGCAACCGCAAGCACCAATCACTACTTCTTAAATTTAATAACGAAAGCAAAAAAAAATTACTAAAAACGATAAACTAAAACTATCACCCGAATATATTTCCTAAGAGAAGAAAATAATCCTATCACTAAAAAAAACTCAACTTAATTTTTTACTCAATCTTCAATGTAAATATCGCAAAATATCCCACGCGAGAAAAAAACAACAAGAAAAAAAAACTATAATCTCCCACTGGAAAGAACTCAATTTAATTGTCGCTTCGAAAAAAATGTCACGATATAAATATGTTAATCTCCCACGCGAATGGAAAAAAAAAATCTCTAATTAAAAACCCTCTAAAGTTAAATGAACACACAAAAAAAAAATCAAAAATGAGTAAAATATTGTAGGTACATATATGAAAAAAAACACCACAGAATTAAAAACGAGTTTACAACACACACAATAAACAATATCACCAAAAACTTTGCTGCTTCTCCTGTCTCCTTGACTGGGTCCGCTTTCGCTGTTCCACCTTTTTTTTCACAACACCTTTTTTTCCAAGAGGAGAAACTACACCAATAATAATAAAGAAAGATTAGCTTTATAATCAAAATATTGATTAAAAAAAAAACACTAGGTACACAATACAAAAAAAAATTCTTCCACTTTTGGGCCCCACGTTGGGCGCCACTTTATTGCACTTTTTCTTCGCGGCACGATAGGGGTAGGGAGATTTATTTAATTAAAATTAAACGTTTTATTTTTCCATCGCGATTAATTAAATTAAAAAAAAAAAGAAACAACAAGAAAAATTTAACGCGAGCCGGCGGCGACGCACGACACGAATTTACTAATGATAACTATAGATAATACCGATCGACCACGAACGAATGACACGGAAAGAGAATACGAAAAAAGTGCAACTACAGCTTGATAAAATAGCTGTCACCACGGCTGCTCAGCTGGGGTGGGTTCGGTGGAAGAATTTTTGGGCTTCTTCTGATAAACTTTATTGATTTATCGAATCAAAATAGTCTATCAAAAGAACATATAGGTATGCACAGTAGGGTGCAAAAAAAGTTAGGCGCCAGAAATTTTTTTTTCTAAAACCGAATTAGAAAATTCCAAAACTAATTATAGACAGTAAAGAACCGAATAAATGGAATAAAAAGAAAGAGTTATGTTTAAAAATGTAATTATTTTATTGTTTTGGGAAACCATGGGACAGAAGATCCCTGGACTAAAACCCAAAAGTTTTTTCAAATAAAAAGGGGTGGTACAATTTAATATGGCCGTTCGGCTCAAAGGCAAGGAAACGCAATAAAATAAAATAAAGGAAAGTGAATCAAAAGAAAAATGGGTTTTTAAGAATAAAAAAAACTAAGGCACGTCTCGAACACGGATAGGTAAAATATAAATATATATTTTGAAATGGTAAATATATATTTATATTCAAAATTAAACACGAACTACTTATCTTTGTTTACTGTCTCCTGTCTAATTTCTCCTATCTCCTTTTAAAATCCTTCACGACTCGAATCCTAGTTTTTCGTCCCCAATTATACTCGATCCAAATTTTAAACAAAACGAAATAAAAAAGATGTCTCCTCGATTTTGTTTCTTTTCAAAAATCCTCGATCTCCTTTTTTTTTATCAACTTCTGTCTTCGCTTTTAAGGCTCTCGCTAGAGTGCCTTCCAAGCTAATCTTTAACAACCACTTTCTTCCCTCATCCATTCCAATCATTCACTCATACATACAACGATACAACACAACCATTCGTTTCGAGATCATTGGTAGCGGCTTCCTGGAAGCATGACGCTCTCCTAGAAAACAACCGTGGTGGGATCTAACGAAACATACTCACTCTCACACAAACACAAACACGGTTTCAACAAGTTGTTGGATTTGTTTCCAAAACTTACCAAAACTTACTCTCACGCACACAAACAACGTTTCGACAAGTTGTTGGATGTGTTTCCAAGACTTGTCGAAACATTATGGACGAGTTCAGACTATTTTCCAACTAAAACTCTTTTCGAGAAAAATTGAAAAGAAACAATATTGAGGAGAAGTCTGCACTAGGCTTTTTCCTATTGCCTACTCTTCAACCATGATACAACTACTAGAGATAACGCATTCCAATTTTCATTTTTGATTTATTCTGCGCATCTCGTCATAAGAACACCTTAAGAACACCTGCCTTCTCGTTTTCGCCTTCCCGTTTAACTTTTTTGTTTCGCTCTACCCTATGCGCCTACGTCATAAGAACACCCGGGACTTTGACAATAGTTTGACGTTTTTTTTTGGCACCATGCGCAATGCCATATCTTATTAGTTGTATCATGCTCTACAACTATCGCGCGGGATTCGAAGTGTGAATTATTCAACAAACTATTTTCGAAGATACAGAGAGGAGCGTTACTTTAATCATTTTAAAAATTCTACAAAACTAATCTAATCGCGTTTAAAACCCATTTTGTACATTAAACAAATTTACGTTATTTTAAGAGAAAATTTAAAATTACGTTACGTTAATTAGAATTTAAAAATAAAAAGATAATTGTAAGATGTTTAGTTTTTGTTGGTTGTTTGATGTAAATAAGAGTCCACCTGACTCGTTACTTCTTCGGCTCATCCGCCGGCTCTTCTCGTTTTCGAACGTCGTACTTGAACACCTGCTTTTGTTGCTTTTGCAAAATAAGGCTAGGTACACCACTGGTTGATGAGACCATGGTTGCCCTCAACTTTGCAGCCACAACGAGAAAAAAGAATGGGAGAAAGAACGACCGAAGGGAAGTTTTTGTTGCGGTAAAATTTACCGTAACAATATCAAGCATTAACTTACAATCAGAGATTAGCCACCACATATTATGTGCTCACTGGCTCATTTAGTTCAGGTGTTAGTTAGCACCAAAAATAAAAAGATCAATAAACAAATACATATACAAAATAGATACAAAAACATTGAGAACATACAAAACATAAACTATCAGCGTGGTGCACTGGTTTTGAATGTTTTTTTAGACAAGTTTTACTAATGTTAAAATCAACAATACTTTTATTTGTGTTAAAAAGCTTGCACAATGCACATGGGGGTAAAAGGTTCATTCATGCAATAATTAGTACGTTGTTGGGTACAGTACAGTGTAATAGCTCTAATCTACGAAGATGATGAGCCCCTCCTCGATAGTTAAAACCTTTAAAAGACAGAAGATCGGGTGAGTCCAAAGATCCCGTTAAAAGTTGGTGAGTATAATAAATATATAGTATAAATAACATCATTGTTAATACGCCTTTGTGACAAAGTTTGAATCTGTAGAAGTTGAATCCGGTGTTCGTAAGGTGGGAGGTAGTGAGGATCTGCCCAGAAGATGAGAAGATACCTTTGAAGCAAATCGAATAAAATTACGCTGAACTGAATCTATCCTAGACTTATGAACTTCGTAGAAAGGAGACCATTCCTGTGATGCATATTCTAGATGGGGGCGAACATGACAGTTATATAAAGCTTGGGTTACATAAGGATATTGAAATTCCTTCGACCATCTTTTAACAAATCCCAACAGGGAATAATAAATGTTTGCACTGATTTGAGCTGAAAGAAAAGTAGGAAAGTCATTTTATTTCTTGGGTGAGTTTCAATTTATGAGAATACAATATTCAAAATCGTTGGCGCAGTTTTCTTAGAAAATATTTGTTTAACTTTTTGAGAACATTTTTCAAACAAAAAATTTTTCGACTAGGTACAAGAATTCAACATATGAATACCTACATATATCTATTTCTATACATACAAAAATGTACACCCAGAGAAAAACCAACATAAAATCAAAGAAAACCACTTTGATATAAGCAGATTTGTTTGATTCGGGGTTGAAGACGATAATTTTTAAACCAAAGAGAAACATCCTTAATTCAACTTTTGTCCCTTTATAATTTAATGTTAAATCGACTACGGTTCACTTCAAAACAAGAATGAACCTCCTAGTATTAACGTTGCGTTGTTAATTCAAAGCGTTTTCAACGTAAAATTAAAGATGATCAATGTAAAGTTAAAGACGTTTGTGCACTATTATACAACGTTAAATCGAATAGGGTTTTTAAATTTTACGTTGCGTTTTTTTCCCTCAGTGTATGTATGTATACATGTAAGATATGTGCAGTAAATACTTAAATATTAGGTTGCAATTATTAATGACAATTGATCAAATCATCATATTCAGTTTAACGATGAAATTAACTGCCTTTGTAAATCGGAAATTTGCCTCGGACCACAATAGATATTGCATATGTCTGTGTATGTTGAAGCCGCGTGACAGGTGACATTGGCTTCCGTTCGAATGAAGAATAGAACTGCACTCGCAGTGGCATTCATTTGAGCCGAATGCAGCATGGCCCATAAAAAATTGCTTGATGCGCTTCAACGGACTCTGCGCAGTTTCCGATGTAAAAACCAAATGATGTGAGAGGCTCTGATTCTTGTTGCACATGATTTTCGCCCGACCTTGTCCGTTATACCTCGACAAAGCCCGCAGATGAGCTGAGTGCTTACTTGAAAGCATCTTATTTTTGGAACCGAGTCGATAAAATTACGCTCTTAACGAACATGCGTGTGCAGTGGCGTAGCTAAGGGGACAAGGGCCCCGGTGCATAGGGAAAGAATCGGGCCCTCCTCCCCCTCTTTCCGCGTAGTTTGAACTTATATTGGCCATCAAAATTATTTATATGAATAAGAAGAGGAAACAGTGAGTTGAACTTATCCCTATAGTAGGCTAAATCCATACGTGGTCTCTATTAGAATCTCCATGTGTTTAATAGAAGAAAAAGGGAATAAATAAACAACGACGCACATGACAATATAGAATATTTATTATACAGATGAGATTTAATTAATCTCAAAAAACGATTTTTAACAGAATTCCACGTCCAAATTGTGAATTCGTCTGTAATTTCACTCAAATCCAAGTTTGATGCCGCCTTATTTTCTATTGCAATTAACGATAAATGTCGGAGTCGATCTTGTCGAATGCTGTTTCTTAAATAATTTTTTTATAATCTTCAGTTTACTGAAAGATCTTTCTGCTGCCGCGGAAGTAACAGAAATTGTATGAAACAGTAGCATCGCTGTAATACGTTTCTGAAAAGCTCCTGTTGTCTTGGTGGGGGTCCTTAGGAAAATGTCCCGGAGGTATCAAAGGTCCCTTGTCAAGAATCAGCCGTTTTTCGTTATCGTTCAATTTCTTGTTCATGTACTTTCCCAAGTCATTTTAAATTTCAAGAACTTTTGAAGATGTAGAAATGGATGATTCCTCTACTGTAGGTTGCACGGAAGCGTCGAGGTAGTCATTTTCAGCAGTGGCATTGATGGTAGTTATTGGATCCTGATCTACTCAAGTCGCTTTATTAATTAACACAGCTGTGTCCACGCTATCAATAAATGAATACTTGTTCCTTTTGACCGATATTTCGGCTGTTGAAGGAACTGTAGCAGAAAGCGTTTTCGTAAAAAAGCTGTTTAGCTTGGTCAGTTTTTTTTACTTTCTTCCCTTTCTTGATGTTGTTTCCGTTTTGCTGCACCGCTACGTTCCTTTTTTCTTTCCATAATTTTCATATGTTAACTATCGAAATTTTAGAAATTCGGAGTACCTACTTACTGAGATTTTCCTATTTTGCTTGTCAATGTTTAGTAAAGATTACAGGAAGCTCAACAAAAAAGAACCATAAAACAGCTTGTTTGGTAATGATGCGGTTAAATCAATATTAACTCATAAGAAGATATTATAGTTCCTATAGTAGCTCATTTGTCAATTTGAACTTAAGTTTAGAAAAACGTTGTTTATTTGTTGTTGTCGATCATGTTGAGAGCTAATTACGAATTACAACAGTCAGCGACACACCTAGCGTCAACTATTGTAGTACGTCCCAGACCGCAGAAAGTTGAAAACATCGCCACAAATATCATAAATGAGAACTGATGCAAGGCAAGAGCGAATGAAAACATCATTATAAAGTTGATGGGTGGAATTGGCGAATTGATCCCACGACTGTCAAGCACGTGAGCTTATCGCTGATCCAATGTGCTACGGGCGTACTCACCCAAACTACCAAATAACTGAAATAGCAATAACAAACAGCACATGCTCATCGAGGACCCTTGGCGCATGTGTTGAAACTGGTAAATAAGGAGTTCTATAATTGGTGATGTTGATTTGGAAACAAAAATTGAAAAAAAAAAATTTATCTCGAGGCTTGAGCCTGCTCACAAGAATTTTTTTTTTAATTTATTTTATTTTATTTTTTTTTTTATCTTATTTCATTATTATTTTTTTTCAAAGCTGAGGTTAGATGGCCCCCTGAGCTCCGGGGCCCTGGTGCGCTGCATCATCTGGCCCTATGATAGCTACGCCACTGTGCGTGTGCATCATTTGGTGCAAGATGAATCTACCCAAAAAATTTCCAAACAACATTTATACTGGGTCCGCCAAATAACTTTTTTTTTGAAAATGCTATAAAATAAAATGCACGACTGGGTCGCACGAACTTGCTCTAATGTGTGACAGTGGTATTGGGGCTTGAGATTTTGATAAAAATAAATTTTTCAAAATTCTTAAATAAATACTTAAACTAATTTGAGCTGAAAAAAAAGTAAGCCATTTTATTTCTTTTATAAATTTGAATTTATGAGAATAAATTTATAAAAATCTGTGGAGCGGTTTTTGAGAAAAAAAGTTTTTTTTGAAAAACTTTTTGAAAAAATTTTTCAAAAAAAATTCAAAAACGCCAGTTCATAGGTATTCAGCAAATACATTTATTTAAAATCTTTACAAAAAAATTTAATAAGCAGTTTTCAAAATATTAATTTTTTAAATTTTTTTTAAAAAAATGCTTTTAAAAATACAAAAAAATATTTTTCAAAAATATTGGTATGCAATACAAATTGAGCTACCTACAGCTATATGTGTGTGAAATTTCGAAAGAATCGGTTAAGTCGTTTTCGATTTAGTCGAAAGCAAAAAAAACGGTCCTATGGAAAGTACCGTTCTTAGCCATTTTTTAAAACTTTTTTTTCAGCCATATGATTGGTCATACCTAAAAAGCAACACTGATTTTTTTAAATAAAAATCGTTAGAGCCGTTTTTGAGAAAAATAAGCTTTAAAATAACGGTTGTATGGCAGGTACCGTTATTTTTTGAGCTAAAAAAAAAATTTCAATTTCCTTTCTGCACAATACCTAAAAAAGTCTATATACCAAGTTTGAAGCAATTCGGCCCACCCGTTTGGGCTGTAGGTCTTCATACAGACAGACAGACAGACAGACAGACATACAGACGGACAGAATTTTTAGACCATCTTTTTTCGTCTTCGCTATCATCGTAATGTCATGTTTGATTGTTATCTCAAAACTTTTTTTTTCGACGAATGCATAACTTGCCTTATAGTACCTATAATCGCAAGTAAAAACGAGTATAGCTTCGGCTGTGTGGCACGTAGGACGTAGGGCGTCCTGTTAAAACTAAATGTTGCCAATATCCTCCTCTTCAATTTTTGTGAATAAAAATTAGTTCAACATGGCCACTCCTTGCTCATTTTCGAAGAAAAATGTCCCAGTTATCCCTCTGGACCAAATCCGCACTAAACAGTGACTCGTTTTGGGTGTATCGGCTTTTCAATGTATGCGTGCGGGTTTTCTGTGCCCCAAATGCGACAATTTTGTTTGTTTACATACCCGCCAAGATCTAAATGAGCTTCATCTGAAAAGATGATTTTTTTTGGCAAAATCGGCATCTTCTCTAAGTCGATCGCAGCCCCACTTAGCGAAGCAAAGACGCATTGGATTCGTTCAGCGGAAGGATACAAATAATTATCTGCCAAATCAGACATGAGCTAAGTGTTACCATTCACGAAATAAGCACTAGTTGAAAAAAAAACGTTAAATGGGGGACCCTTTACTTTACATTAGAACCGGAATTAATGATACACGAAATTAAAAAAATTGCTCTCGAGTTTTCAATCAAAAATATTTGTACATTTATAAACCAACCAATACAACCAAAAATATTGTTAGTCCGCTAGCAATAAAATAAAATAAAGAAATTTAATTTCACATTTAATACCTAAATGATTTTATTTTGGGCGTAGCAACGCGCGCTCTGTACCGCTAGTTAAGGAATATGTGTACCTAGGAATGACGCTTACTTTTAACTTGAATATGGACAAACACCTCAAAATCAAGGCGAATGTTGCTAGAACTGCTATTTGTTCCAAGTGGAAAAATTTTTTTAATAATAAGAATATATCAATTAATGCAAAATATGAGGTTTTTAACGCAACAGCAAAAGCAGTTCTATTTTATGGAGCACAGATCTGGGGTGTTAGAAAATATGAAGCTGTTGAGAATATATTACGATTCTTCCTACGAAAATTTTTTCTTCTTCCTATTAGTACACCTAAGTACATGTATCATTTGGAAACAGGGCTGTCGTCACTCTTTGTATCTACTCTTAAGCTGAGTGCGGACTATTTGGTACAGGTGATTAATATGGATCGAAACCATGTACCAAATGTAATGCTGCGAAGTGAAATGCGGAGAAAAACTGTGGTATTATCCTGGAACTGAGTGGATCTAATGGTGTTCAGGCGAGAAAAGCACTCTACGAAGTTATCCAAGCTATAATTGAAAACGAAAGTAACATGTTTATTGAAAAGGCGAGAGCGTCTACTAAAAGGAATATTTATTCAAAACTCAATTATAACCTAAATGAAAATAGTTACTTTAAACACAATTTCACAAGGAAGACAATTGGAACCATTTTTAAAGTAAGAGGAGAGCTGCTTCACCTTAACTATATTCCACATAGAAATGACTTGGCTTCTATTTGTTCCCTATGCCATATGCGGTGGATGAAAACATTAATCACTTTATCGGAGTATGCCCAATATTAAGGGAGTTGACGAGACTCTTTTTTGGAAAAAGCTATTTCAGCGAAAATGAAGTAAAAAGTTACCTAATTGGAGAAGATTGGTTGCGGATCCAGAATTATACTACCGAGGCGATGTCATACAGAAGAAGAATCATCAATGAAAACTTTTGATTATGTTTTGGTTTGATATAAATACATTTTAACCTCTGTTTTTCGTTTTTCGTATGGCCAGTTAAATATATCTTAAAGATAATTTTGTTTCGACTAAACTAAAAGTCACAACTTTTGAATTAATATTTTTAAGAGTATCAAACACTTGTAAATTGTATGTCCATGTAGAATTTTTAAACTGAATGCAAAATTTAATAACATTGTCACTCGGGCAGACGACAATTTTTTTGTCATGCCTTAAAATTTATTCTTTAAAATGAAAAATGTTTGTATCATAAATGTATAAATGATTGAATAAAAGTCTATCTATCTATCTATCTGTACTGCTAGTAATTAAAATAAATTGAATATCTTATTTTCAAAAAATCTAATTAAAAAAATAAATGTAAATATATATGTACTTGCAAAACCTAGCTAATGGTTCTTATAGATTGAATTTGGTTCAGCTGTTTTCAAGGTATACGATATGCTGCTTTGAGCCTTTGGTGTAATTTTTTGTTCAGCCATATGATGGTCTCACGGGTTTAGTTTCCCGCCACAAGTCGATCCAGTTATTTTTTATCGAAAGTAAAAATACAGGATTGAAGTGTTTATCACACAGAATTACAAGTCTGAAAGCTCGAACCAGATACCAAATTTTATTTATTTCAATAAGCTACAAAGTTTAATATTTCTTCTTAAAAGAAAGCCCTAAAGTACGATTAAGAGATAAGTATCCTTCGCTGTGGAACAGATTTTTTCTTGAAAGATATCCATCAATCTTTTTCCAAACTGCCTTCCAATAATGAAACACCTTGTGTTAGGTATATGGATAACTAAATGAAATGCTCTTCGTTTAGTTTCTTTTTACCATGAGTTATTCTTAAATCGTGTTTTCTTGGGTCTGTTTATGTTATATTAAGGGTTTTTTCATTTTAAATAGGACAACGCAAAAGGTTATGGTAAGGTCTATTATTTCGTTTTTAAATTTCATAGGTACCTATTATACTTAGGTACTCTTGTATGCGGCGTTAGATTTAAAAGCTTTTTGTTGCAGTTTTCCATGCCTTTAGCGATATTTTAACTTTTTTTCTGATATTTTTCAATTTCCGGATATCCTTTGAATAACTAACACAAGCACTTTCTTTCATTCGATTTGGACTCAATATACAAGTACATATACGAGAGGACAGCTTTAATCCGAAAAAAGTTCGAATTATTGTGTTCTCCGTAAATTGATAGAAGGGCGGCTTCTTCTTCTTCTTCGAACTTTCAAAATCCATTTAATATTTGCCTTTTTCCAGTCAATTTACCCAAACCCCTCAGCTTTACTAACTGGCGGTCCCGTTTTTTACTTTTCCTAGCCATGTTCCTATAATAAAAGCACAAGCAAATGCTCTGCCTCTATTGTGCTGCAATTTTATTTATTGGCACTGGCTACCAGACGGCAAACAAACCATCGAATCAACTCGAATATGCTTCAAGCACCACTCATTTCTCTTACACTTATCCCGAGTAGCAGCGGTATATATGGCTTCTGAATTTATTACAGTGGGGTTTAAACAAGGGGCTACAACGTAAATTGGATACTAACTGCACTTCAAAAACGGATACTTACCTTTAAATTTTCATAGTGGGACTACCTTGTCTGCATGGAAATGCGACAAGGACAAGCGCCCTTTGGGTGAATTGTAAGTGGTTGTTGCAAAAAGGCCCAATTTGGAAGTTGTAAGGTACTTTGTTGTTGGTGTTTTTCGGGCTGTTTGTTTTTTTTTAACATATTGGGTGGTGTATACATAAAAGACAGTAAATGCTTTTACTGAGAATTTTTTAAGTAACTATTATAAAAATTGAGTAAATACAAAGATACTTCAAGTAAAAGCATATACTTTTTTCGGATGAATTTTTGTAGCAAATACTTCTTTCGGAATTAATAAAAACTAGTATTACCATTTTTGTTCTGAAGCAAATACCTACTGAATATTTTTTTCAATTTGCACTCGACCAACATGAAAATTATATAGTATCTACTTTTGCTTGCGTTTGGTATAGTTTTGAAAGATACAATACTTAAAAGATACATACTAAGACACTTAAGTCGCAGATCGAGTTTCAAGCGCATAAGGTCGTGATATTAGTAGTCGGGACATAGGTCCCAAAATGGAACATACATACTTACTTAAGGTGGCGCAGACAGTCCATTGTGGACCACGGCCTCAACCAACAATCCTCGCCAGCTAGGCCGGTCCCTAGCCAGTGGCCTCCAGTTGCGCACACCAAGTTGGTTGAGGTCGTTTACCACTTGACCGCGCCACCTTAGATGGGGTCTTCCAGAACGGATCTAAAAAAATCGTACCGCTGGTGTTGACATGCGAGTTGCGTACGATTGCCTCAAGAATGATGTTGAAGAGGTTACATGACAGCGCGTCACCCTGTCGTAAGCCTTTCTCGACATTAAATGAGTCGGTGGTGTTCTTACCAACCTTGACGGAGCAGCGCGAGTTATATTTATTTACATAGCTAAAGACTAGCTTCAGATATAAGTACTTATGTCTATAATAAGAGTACAATTATATAATTGAATACAAATTTGACTGAAATTTAGATGAAAAATTTAACGATTGGTCAAATAAGTTATTACATCTATTATTGAGAAGATTAAATAATTCAAACATTTTGTTTAAGGGAGAAAATCGTTCATAATTAGTACGACAGTTTGGGACATTTATGCAGCTAGGTTGATTCCTTAAGTTTCTTTGAGGAATATTAAAATTTATTCGAGACAAAAGGTACAAAGAGTCTATGTTACCATTTATTAATTTAACAATAAAAACAAAACTGAAATAAGAACGTCTATTCACAAGGGATGGCAAATCAATTAGTTTCAGTCGACTGATGTATGCGGGAAGCTCGTAAGGATTTTCCCAACCTAAGCCCCGCAAGGCAAATCGCAGAAATCTTTTTTGAACACGTTCTAACCTTAATATATGGAATTCGTAATGGGGTGACCAAACCTGGCAAGCATATTCAAGAATGGGACGAACAAATGTTATAAAAAGCTGTTTTGTAACAAAAGGATCTGAAAATTGCCGTGACTCTCTCTTAATCCAGCCTAGAATTGAATTGGCTTTATTTGATATGGAGTTGATGTGCTGAATAAATTCAAGCTTTCCATCTAATATGACGCCAAGAACATTTACGTTTTCCATACATGATAGGGAAATTCCATTTAACGAATAATTAAATGGAGTTACTAAAAGTTTTCTTGTGAGGCTCATAAAATTACATTTATTTATATTAAGAGACAAACAATTACGAACACACCAGTCAAAAAACGAATTAAGGTCGGATTGCAACATTTCACAATCACTAATACTAGAAATAGTTTTAAAAATTGTCACATCATCCGCGTAAATGAGGCATTTAGAATACTTCAAGATAGATGGTAAGTCATTAATAAATAAAATAAAAAGTAGAGGTCCTAAATGGCTACCTTGTGGTATTCCAGAGTTAACTGTAAAATAATTTGATGGGCAATCGCTAAACAACACTGCATAAGATCTGTTTAATAAATAAGATTGAAGCCACATAACAAAATTTTCGCTAAAACCAAGATTTCTTAGCTTTTTTAGCAAGATCTTATGAGAGAGTTTATCAAATGCCTTACTAAATCCCGTAAAGACGCAGTCAATTACTTTCTTTTTCTTAAATGCATCAATGCAAAGTTCGGTTAGCTCCATAAGAAACGTTACAGTAGAGCGACCTTTTGTAAAGCCATGTTGATTCGGAACAATGACTGATTTGACATAGAAACACAGAGATTCACAAATAATAGCTTCAAAAAGCTTCGGAATAACCGATAGTTTGGCTATAGGCCTATAGTTTTGAATTTCGTCTTTTTTACCTTTTTTGTGTAAAGGGATTATGAAGGATTTTTTCCAAATTGACAAGAAAACAGAGAACAATTAAAGAGAGTGGATAAGGGTAAAAGCAAATTATTTGCGCATTTTTTTAAAATAATAGAAGGTATACCATCCGGACCTGGTTTACAATTCTCGTCAAGATTAGATATGAACTTAGCAATGTTATCAGAATTAATATTGAAGTTGATATCAGTCAAGTAAGAGAATGATTTCAAAAAGCCAAAATTAAGTATCACAGAAGTATCACAGTTTAAAGAATCACAGATGTTAGTATCACAGTCAAAGACATTTTGAAAAAAGTCTGCAAACAATTGTGTAATAACACGAGGGTCATGACTAGATATATCGTTTGACTTAAGAACAGACGGATATGGACAAGACTTCCTTTTACTATTTATAAAGTTCCAAAAATATTTTGGATTTATTTTCATCCTGCACAATCGAACGAGTTTAACAGGGATGCCAAGAAGTGACATGGCTCTGTATAGCTCGTTCCTGTTTACGCTGTCATAGGCGACTTTAAAATCGATAAAGAGGTGGTGAGTATCGATCTAGAATTCTTGGGTCTTTTCCAAAATCTGCCGAAGTGTGAAAAAGTGGGGCCAATCAGTTCACGTGCGAAAGGGTTCAGACGTTCACACAGAATGGCCGACAAAATTTTATGGGCGACATTTAGGAGACTTATACCTCTGTAGTTGGCGCAGCTTAGAGTATCTCCTTTTTTGTGGATAGGGCACACAATGCTGAGGTTCCATTCGTCAGGCATACTTTCATCCGACCAGATTGTACAGATGAGTGGGTGTATGCTCCTCACCAAGTCATCTCCCGCTGCTTTGAAGAGTTCAGCCGTAAGGCCATCAGCTCCAGCAGCCTTGTTGGACTTTAGTTTAGATATTGCTATCCGAACTTCTTCTTGGTCGGGAGGACGGAAATTTTGTTCTTCATCATCCAAATCGAATGGATCATTCTGCCTGACAGCGATTAGTTGGTTGTCTTCGCCGTTTAACAGTCTGCAGACATTCCCACCCTCGTCTCTACATGCTTCCGCTCGGGCTTTGTAACCCTTGGACGAATACTTTACCCTTTGGTAGAACTTTCGAACATTGCTTCTGCCGTAGCACCCCTCAATAGATTCAACCATTCGTTTTTCCAGTTCTCTTTTTTTTTCTGAAAAGCCGATGTTCCTCTTTCCTCTTTTGCTGGTACACCGCACGGGAAGCGCTCTTGGCAGCTCCAGTTCTGGCATTCAGAACTGCATGATAGGCTTCGTCTTTGGCCAAGTGTGCGAGCCTGCACTCATCATCAAACCAGGTGTTTCGTTGTGGTCGCCTAATGAAACCCAAAACATCCGTGGCAGCGGTTTTGATGGCCACTTTGCAATGTTGCCACTGGGCCTCTGGGTTTGGCGCAGGCGCCGGGCTTGTCAAGAGATAAGAGGAGACATGATTAGCAAAGGTTGTGGTGGTCTCTTGCGATTGTAACTTCGCAACATCAAACTTTCTAACAGTGGATGTTCGATTCTGCGGTCTGGTGGAGATCCGCATTCGCACTTTAACTACAACAAGGTAGTGGTCCGAGTCTATGTTGGCCCCTCGGAAAGTGCGGTGTTATCGCGGAATTGGCGATAACGTTTTTATGTTTTCGAAATTTGTGAACGGAGTCCTTTAGCGAATAAAACACAGATTTTTCGTAAGACTCGTTACAAATTTCCTATTTAAAAGGAATTTTATTAATAATCATCAATATATTTAATTTAAATACATACTTTTAGTATTTCTCCAATTTCTTTGACTAACCAATGAATCCTGATTTAAATATTTATATATGTAATTATTTTCCTTGATCTCAATCAAATCAAAATTAAATAAAAATCTATATACAAATGAAATATTATTAAGAAACTACTTAAAACTAAAATACTATAAACAAAGTACAAACAAATAAAAATACAAGGTATTTTAAACTATTGTTAGACTAATCTCCGCTAACACTCCCCCTTGGTAGGTTCACCTGTGAACCTAACTTTTTTCTATCCTTTGATATCAAGAACAGCTAACTTTCATAAATGCCAGTCTTAGTTAAGATACTTGCACTTCTAACTTGCCCATCTTTAGAAATTCTTGTTTCAATAACTCGTCCTTTCGGCCAACAGTTTCGCGGACTCGCAGGATCCGTTATTACAACAATGTCGTCTTTCTCAATTGGTTTAACTGGAGCAAACCACTTTGAACGCCGCGTTATTGTTGGAAGGTATTCTTTTACCCAACGTCTCCAGAATTGTTGTGCATATCTTTGAGAGACCAACCAATTTTTTCTGAGAGCCTCTTTGTCGTCATTAAACACAGCCCAAGGTTTTGCGCCGTTGGATGACCCCAAAAGAAAATAATTGGGTGTTAAAGCTTCTTCGTTTTCAGTGTCCATTGGGATGTAAGTCAAAGGTCGAGAATTGACAATATTCTCAACTTCAAGAAGCATGCTTCTCAACAACTCGTCTGATGGCTTTCGGTTGGGAATAATTTGATTCAAAACTGTTTTGACAGACCGTACAAGGCACTCCCAGCTTCCACCCATGTGAGGTGAACCTGGCGGGATAAATGTCCATTTAGTGTTGATTGAAGTAAATGTCCGGATTAGGTCTTCTTGGTCAATTTCTTGATACGCTTTTCTTAATTCAGCTTCAGCTCCTCTGAAGTTCGTTCCATTGTCGCTGAACAGCTCAATTGGAGTTCCTCTTCGCGCTATAAAATTACGAAGAGCTAAAATGCATGAATCGGTGGTCAGGGAATGGGCGATCTCGATATGAATAGCACGAGTTGTAAGGCAGGTAAGCAAAACTCCGTATCTTTTTTCTGTTCTTCTTAATACACCAACATGTAAAGGTCCAAAATAGTCAACTCCTACAAAAGAGAACGGTCGACAGAAGGAAGCTAGTCGCGCTGGTGGTAGATCAGCCATCAATGGTGCTTGCGGTATTACGGTGTTGTTTTTGCATTTTTGACACAATTTTCTAACTGCTTTTAAAGCAGCTCTTAAACAAGTAATGTAAAATTTTTGACGGATCTCATTTATTACAGTTTCGTGATTTTGGTGCTTATAGCGGTCGTGATAATCCATAATAACAAGCTTAGTGATCGGATGCCCATTTGGAAGAATTATTGAATCTTTAAGCTCGCCGTTCGCTAATGCTTTGGTTTGAATTCTGCTTTTGGCTCTTAAAACTCCATCAGCATCTAAAAATGGATACAGTTTATATATTTGACTCTTTTTTTCTATATTCCGGCCAATCGTCAGATCTGCAATCTCATCTTCAAAAACGCTGAGCTGTGCTTCTTTGAAAATTAAATTTTCCGCCTGGCGAAGCTCTGTTTGTAAAGGATATTTACAGGTTCGTCTAAGATTCTTTTGCTGATTTTGTTTTAATTTCGCCTTTAAATTATTTACGTATCGAAAAACAAATGCAGTTGCTCTAAGTAATCGATTAAACGAGGAAAACTTTTCAAAATTTAAAAGTATTTCTTTTATCCGCATATGATAACCCATAAATTGAGTTTTAATTTCTTCCTTCGTATTCTCTTCCTTTTGAGTTTCTTGTGGCCAACACTCAAGTGTTGAATATAAGAAGTCCGGGCCTCTAAACCAACGATTAGAACTTTGAAAATCTGGAGGTTTTGTCCATTTGGTACCTTCATCTGACACATTCATTTTGGAAGGCACCCAACGCCATTCAGATAGCTCTGTGTGGTTCAAGATTTCGCTTACACGATAGGCTACGAATTGTCGGTACTTTCTATGATCAGAACGGAGCCAGCACAAAACATTTCTTGAATCGGTCCAAAAAAATCTTTTTTCAAATTTGATATTTTGTGACTTGGAAATAGTGCATGCTAAACGGGTACCAAGTACAGCAGCTTGTAGTTCAAGTCTAGGAATTGATAGAAGCTTGAGAGGCGCAACTCTGGTTTTGGATGCGATCAGGCTACATTCTATTAATTTTCCTGAACTGGTTCTAATAAAGGCCATAGCAGCATAACCATTTTCACTTGAATCTACAAATATATGCAGTTGTCTTTCTGATGAATCAATTGAGTTTTTAGATGTATAGCATCTAGATATTTGTAGCTTCTCTACTTCTGGAAGAATGCGTATCCATGTTAGCCATTTTTCATATTGATCGTTCCTTATTTTTTTATCCCATTCAATTCCAGTTCGCCATATTTCTTGTAATAAAATTTTGAGATTCATTAAGAAATTGCCTAGGAGACCAAGTGGATCAAATATTGTCATCAGCATTCTTAGTACCTCGCGCTTGGTTGGGTGAACTTTTCCGGAAAGAATAGCTTTTTGTTTTTCATTATTACCAATCTTGTAGGTAAAGCTATCTGTGCTGGTGCACCACCACATTCCTAACACCTTTTCTGTAACTAACTCTGATTTGTTCTCAAGATTTACTTCTTCTATTATTTCGGACTGAAGGGCTCTTAGAACGGCCTTAGAATTAGATATCCAATTTCTTATATAGAATCCACCCTTTAAGTGTATGAATCTAATTTCTTTTGAAAGCTGAATAGCTTCTTTCTCCGTTTCAACACTATCCATTAAATCATCAACATAGTGATTTTCACGGATAGCTCTAGCCGCCCTAGGGAACTCATTTGCAAATTCATCTGCATTTTTGTTTTTTACAAATTGGGCAGTGGCCGGTGAGCATGTTGCCCCGAAGGTCATAACTTGCATTACATAAACATCGGGTTCAGTTTTGTCTCCCCAAAGAAACTTCTGAAATTTTTGATCTTGTTTTCTGATTTTAACTTGGTGAAACATTTCTTTTATATCCCCGCATATGCCGATTTTTTGCTCTCTGAACTTAAATAGTACTGACATTAAAGATGCTACTTGGTCTGGTCCTTTAAGGAGAGCAGAGTTGAGTGAAATACCTTGCACTTTTGCAGCAGCATCCCACACAATTCGAACCTTCCCTGGTTTGTTTGGATTTTTAACCGTAAAAATAGGAAGATACCACCCGGGTTGGTTTTCATCTTTAAGTTCTTCAGCCGAAAGCTTTCTTGCGTATCCTTTTGACATGTATTCTTCTATTTTTTCATTGAGAACTTTAGTAAGGTCTTCGTCTTTGTTTAATTTGGCATGTAAACATGAATGTCTTTTTTTTGCCATATTGAAACTGTCTGGTAAGTTGAAGTTTTCGAACTTCCAAAGCAAAGGAGCCTCGAAATGTCCATTCTTTCGAAGAGTGTGGGTGTTTAGTAACTCTAGTGCTCGTTTGTCATCTTTGGATATCAATTTTACTTCGGGGTTTGATATTCCAAAGTTGTCAGTGCATATGAACGATTTAACGAGTTTTTCAATATTTGAATCGTTATTTTCACCTTCACATTCGCATGTGTGAAAGCTATGTACACCGATGGTATTCTTGGAGCTAAAATTGTCTAAATAATGTCCATGTATTGTCCATCCCAAACGTGTTTTAGCAGCAATCGGCTGTCCAGGTGAACCTTCTTTGCATTTCAACGGCAAACCAAGCCTTGCATTATTTAGCCCAATCAACAAACGTGGCTTTGCGTTTGTATAAGATTTAATTGGTAGACCTTGCAGATATCGGTATTTATGCTGTAACTCTCTTAAATTAACTGACTGAATCGGAAGTTGAAGATTGTCTACAGTATGAACGTTGCCCAGTAGGTATTTTTCAGCTCCAAACCCTGTGCTTGATATATGGAAATTGATAATTCGTGAATCATTTTCATACCTGTGAGTATTTCCAGTCCATTTTAGACAAAGAGGGTGTGGATTTCCCTCAATATTCAAAGAAGCTGCAACTTCTTTGTATATAAGGCTAACAGAAGATCCCTCATCCAGAAACGCAAACGTACGAATTTCTTTTTGGTCGCCATATATCACAACAGGAATAATCCGGAAAAGAATTGACGCACTATTACTGACATGAGTATTACAATTCTGTTGTTCTAACAACGACATCCTATCAACTACTCGTCTGGTATTTTCTATGTCCTTTTCGTCATTGTGTAATAGACTATGGTGTCTGAATGTGCAATTGTTTTTACCGCAAACTGAAGATGACTCACACTTGTTGAACTCATGTTTCTTGAGACATCTACGACAAAGTCTGTGTTGCCTGACTGCAGCCCATTTATCTAGTCTTGAAGCTTCAACAAATTTTTGGCATTTTGATATTGATAAACAGCCTCCTCTGCAAATACAACACTTTATCTTCATGCTTCTATTGACATCTGCATATTTTTCTTGGTGTGTATTAAGATAGCCCCTACCTCTAACCCTTTTATTTTGAATCCTGCTCTCATCGGTCTTACTATAATTCCCTTGATTCGAAAAGGTAGGCATATCCACTCTGTTAGCAGCTTCGGCAACTTTGTAAAGCCATTCACTAAACTGAAGAAGTGTACACTGTGGCATGTTCTCAATATAAAGACCCCAATTAAGTCTTATGTTGGGTGGTAGTTTGCTTACCAATTCTTGCAATAATGTAGGATTGTAAAAATGAAAGTCCAAACCAGTAGCTTCTAAGGTAGCGCATAAATTTTGAACCTCAATTGCAAATGTTATCAAACTTTCCAGCTTATCAGCCCTTGGAGGTTGGGTTTGGTGAATTTTATTAATCAGGGAACTGATTATTCGTTCCGGTTTACCAAACATTAATTGTAAAGTACTTATAATTTTTTTAACGCAGTTCGATTGTATAAGTAAACATCTTACTGCTTGTAATGCCTTACCTTTTAAAGCCCTTTGTAGCCGTAAAACATTTTCATCTTCTGAAAAGCCATACATATTTGTGGTTCTATTAAAAGTTGCTATGAATATTGGCCAGTCTTCAGGTTCTCCTGTAAAACTTGGCAGTTCTCGAGAACCAATTTGGCGTGCTGCAATTTGGTTTTTAGTTAAAACTCCAAAGCTGTCGCTTAGATTGTTTTCAGCATCGGGATGTTGAGCAGAAGGATATGTGGAAGGGCAGAAAACATGAGGTGCTTCTGTTGGCTTATAATAGGGCTGTGTGTATTGGTGGTTGTTACCGGCTGAAGACTGTGGAATTTGTTCATCCAACGGTGGCATTTCCTCACGTCTTTCTTGAGGTTGGTGAGTGAGTTGCATTAGAAAATGTGTCGTGGTATGTGTAGGCTTGTCTGGTGCTCTGATTAAGATATTTTCCACAACAATGGCTTCATTATTACGTTTGGTTGAAGAATGTTGTGAACGTGGGACTTTTGCGGGATTCGGACAAAAATTCGAATTTTGTACCCAATTGTGTACATCTGCATTCACAACAAACTCTTCAACTTCACTTTCTGATGAATTCTCTTCTGCGATTTGGCTTAAGAGTTTATATTTCTTGTCGATGTAATCCTGATCTCTTTTCTTAAGGCGTTCAAGTTCTTCTTTGTCCCGTTTCTCTAACAGCATTCGTTCTTCTTCCAGCTTATCCAACTCGATTTGGAGTCGTCTATGAGATGAAATCTTAAAGGAATTGGAATTCTTTGATTTACCTGCAGAGGGAACTCCCCTCGGTTTTTTAGTTCCAATAGCAGTAGAAGTAAAAGCCACTACCTTCCCTTGAGTGTCTTTTTGAGGAGGATTGGCTGCTAATAAGCATGGTTGGCACAACCAATCCTCTTCTGAAACGCGACTATCAACCCCAACGCAAGAGAAGTGGAACCAATTATTGCAACCATCACATTGGACCATGTTTTCTGCTGAGTCTGGAGCAGAACATAATGGGCAATTATAATTTTCAACTGGGTCATTTGTCTCAAAAGGGATAGTTTCCTTGCTAGTAGGGACCTCCTTTGACTTAGAGATAATAATTTCCTTAGACATCTTGCAGGTTTAGTATACCAATTTAAAAGAAATTTGTAAAATGTTATCGCGGAATTGGCGATAACGTTTTTATGTTTTCGAAATTTGTGAACGGAGTCCTTTAGCGAATAAAACACAGATTTTTCGTAAGACTCGTTACAAATTTCCTATTTAAAAGGAATTTTATTAATAATCATCAATATATTTAATTTAAATACATACTTTTAGTATTTCTCCAATTTCTTTGACTAACCAATGAATCCTGATTTAAATATTTATATATGTATGTAATTATTTTCCTTGATCTCAATCAAATCAAAATTAAATAAAAATCTATATACAAATGAAATATTATTAAGAAACTACTTAAAACTAAAATACTATAAGCAAAGTACAAACAAATAAAAATACAAGGTATTTTAAACTATTGTTAGACTAATCTCCGCTAACATGCGGACATCCATGACACTGGACGCATGTCTGCTATCAATCGCAATGTGATCAATTTGGTTGACGATATTTTGATCAGGAGACCGCCAGGTCCTCTTGTGTATATTGAGGTGTGGGAAGTATGTGCTAGCTAAGATGACACTTCGCCCCGCAGCAAAGTCGAGTAGCCTGTGTCCGTTACCGGAAGTGTTGTCGTGCAGGCTATGCTTTTCGACTGTCGAGCCCAAGCTACCCTCCTTTCCGATTTTGGCGTTGAAGTCACCAAGAATAAACTTAGTGTCGTACTTCGGGCACTCATCATACGTCTTCTCGAGAAGATCGTAGAATTCTTCTTTGGTCGTGTCATCTTTTTCCTCCGTGGGGGCGTGGACGCAGATAAGCGAGATGTTGCTGAATTTGGATTTAATGCGGATTGTGACAATGCGTTCGCTTATGCCACGAAACCCCAAGACTTCTTGTCTAAGCCTTCCTCTTATCACAAATCCGCATCCAAATAGCCGCTGTTTTCTTGTCCTCTAGCACTTCCAAGCGTAGCCGTTGGTTCACTTAATTGAAAGCTCATCCGCTGCTCGTTTGCTTTCTGAGCGGTTCGTACAGAATAAACTGCTACCCAACAAGAGAAACAGAGGAGCTTTATGGCAGGGCAATTATAGTGTTGCTATTTTTCTGTGATCAACACTCGCGCTTATAAGTTCAGGAAGTCAAGTCCGGGTGGACAAGACCAGTACCCGATGGCTACCACTTGGAGTTAAAATAAGCACAATTGATGCGTATGAGACAGTTGCAACGCTGGGCATCGCCATGTTGATACCAATCAGGGTCTACCCTATTCATACAGCACCCAGCCATCAAAATGGGACATAAGCCTTGAAATAAATATTCGGGGCTTTTGTCCTACCTAAAATATTTTTCTCACAAAATTATTTGCACAAGACCTTTCGCAAAAAAAAAAACAGGATAGTTTGCTGATTCGGTAACGGTGCAATAAGGTCGTGCGTAATAAGGACGCCGCGCCGTATTTATTTCCATTTGTGATTGGAAATAATGAAAAATTCCCATAATTTTTGAATTTGCCTTTATATCTTAAAAAAAACTTATAGAATGGAAATAATGTCGATCATTGCAATTTCATAAAACTACTGCATTTGGTGAAGTCCCCATCCAACGGCATATCTAAGAACTTGAATAAACTACCACGCTTAGGAAGCTTCGTAGATAGAATGCTATTGAATACCTCCAAGAAGCTGGCAGTCCTATATATATTGCACAATATTTTCTCGGGTCCTTCCTATATTTTAAGAGAGGAATGATTTTTGAAATACATTTTACGGTGTCGAAAGAATAGCTTAATGAGAGGGAGTGGCCGGGCCGATCAATAGCGCGATTTTTTTATTGCTTTCAGAGTGTCATCGCCCACCGGTCAAACGCAACAACCGTCTCCCCCTACCCGTGCTGCACCCGTCCCCTTTACCATCTTTATCACATTTATATCCATTGAAATTTTTGTCTCTTTCCCTCTTTTATACACCATTCTTTTATCTTTTTTTTTGCTATTTTATTGAATAAGACACTATTTTTTTCCCTTTCAACCTTATCGCCACTTCGATATGGCAATAACGTCGACCCTTATAAAAGGTGCCATCCGACATTATTTCAATAGAAATGGAAAAAAGCCGCTTCCAATTAATTACGCACGACTTTATTGCACGGTACCAGCTGATTTATTATAAAATAACCTGTTTTATTTATTAAAATTAAATCTTAACTTCTTTTTCATAAATTAATGTAAAGCAAAAATTGTTATCGTCATAATTATTGTTTTACTATGAAAAGGGAAAATCAGATTTTTGTTGATTAAAATAATAAGGCACGATTTTTTTTTCTAATAACTGAAATATTTTGTTTTTCTTTAATGTTAATGTCTCCTTATTAAAGTTGTAAGAAATGACTATTGACTATTGAAATTGACTATTAAATTCAAGGACTTATGCCCCAATTTAACAGGTCATCAGACCAACTCGGGACTAATGTCCCACTAAAGTAGGAAAGAATTTCCGAAAAATTATTTCGGGACTTATTTCCCGATCACTTATGTCACTGCGCCTCGCCTTTCATATTAGTAAAAGCAAATTTTATATTCTAATAAGAATCGCAGAGTATATACGTGTTAGCTCCGCATATATGTATGTACGTTGTACGTATATGTACTTACTTATCGTTATAATTTTTGAAAACAATTTAATAAGCTCTTAAAATCGGTCCTATGTAAGGTACCGTTCTGAGCCATTGTTGGTAATTTCCTTTTTCAACCATATAACAGGTTATACCTAAAAAACATATAGGTATTAGTATTAGGTACTGATATTTTATAAATCAAAATCTCTAGAGCCGCCATTTTCGAACAAAATTTCGTTAATTTATTACGAAATCTTGCTTTTTTTTTTTTAAATCTCGCATCACAAAATTTCGCATTTTTAAATTCTTTTATTTGGAAATCTCCCTTTATTAAAAACTCCCTGAGCATTGTTCAACCAATAAGTAATATAAGTACCGGATCTTTCTAGGTACATATACATACGATACAAACATCAAACATAAATGAAATATGTATGTATATGACCAATGGCGGACTAAGCTTGTTGGAGGCCCGGGGCGGCAATGCTGAAATGAGGCCCCTTGCCTGCAGATTTTTTTTTACTTGCTCTATAGGGCAAGTATAGGTTTCGTGCAGAAAAAAATCGAGGTTTTAATCAAACATGACATTACGATGATAGAAAAGCCCAAAAAAGTTTTTCGCCATACCGTCCGTCGGTCTGTCTGTGTGGGTCTGCGGATGTGCGGATGTGCGCTTTTACACGTGATGTTACAGCCTAAACCGCTTGACGGAATGTCTTCAAACTTGATATATAGTAGTTTGAAGAAAAACGGTTGTCGAGGTTTTTTTTATTTCGTTTAAGCCCGGCTCAAACTGGTCACTTCAAGTAACGGTTTTTTCAATTTGAATTTTCTCGAAAACGGCTCTAACGATTTTGATAAAACTCAAAACTGAGGTAACTTTAAACATTTCTAACAAAACTGCTTTTTTTGTTGTTGGCTCAAATGGTTGTAACGAAAATCAGGTTTTAACGGCTTTTTTTCAAATAGCCATAAGTCCATAACGGCTTGATTGAATCGACTCAAATTTCGTTTGACATAGTTTTTCATAGTTTTCTATAGGTTTAGTAAATTTTTCACTGAAGCCTTTCTACACGGTGGCTTCCATACAACGAGCCGTTGAGTTTTAGCCAACTTTTTTTGGTTTTTTCTAATTTGCTCGAAAATGGCTCTAACGATTTTGATTAAACTTTGTGTGTTATATTCTTTTAGTGTTTTCAAATGAACTGCGTTTTTAGTTTTTGGCTAAAAACGCAAATAACGGAGATCTGCTCTTAAGGGCTTTTTTTCAAATGGCCATAAGTTGTCAACGGTTGCATCGCATTCACTCAAACTTTGTTTGGTGTAGTTCCTTACAGCTTCCTATCAGATGGCATTGATTTTTTTCAGTTTCTGTTTTTTAATGGTGGCTCTTATACAAAGAGACACTAGATTTTGGCCAATTTTTTTTTTCTAATTTACTTAAAAATGGCTAACCCGATTTTTATGAAACTTTGTACGTAACATACATAGAATACTTCAAAGAAAACTGCATTTTTAGTTTTTGGCTACGCATGATAATAACGAAAATTGGTTTTAACAGTATTATTAATTTGGCATTAAGTGGACATTTGTATCATTTATAATCAACATTTTTTTAGGTTTTACCAAATGTTTCAAAAATGAGTTCTTCTTATTGTTTTCATCGTACTATTGCACAGAGCAAGTACGTGCGACCTAGTCGTGTATTTTATTAATAATAATTTTGACTACACGTCTGTAAAACCTTGGTATTTTGCACGTCACTAGTTAGAGAGAATAAAGAGATAGGAAAAAAAATTTGTAGTTGGTACAGTGGATTGAGAATAAGGTGTAACTTATCTCACAAAAATCCCACCGGTGGCATCCAGTTGAAACTGGGGGAATATAGAAAAATTACTGCCCATGTTGGAGCTCGAACCCACAACTCTAGGTTAACAATCAACCATTACATCCACTGTACCATTGCCACCCGCCATGCTTTAACGACAAAAAAAATCAATCATAGTAATTAAATTATAATACACGTACAGGCTCAGAAAGTAAGAATACACATCTGCATTTGGCGTAGCAGCCAACAGGAGTGCAAAAAATAATCACCCAATTTGTTCGCATCAGAAACCAAAGCGTTTGTGTTTAGATCTACCTCTGCTTAATTTTGTTTTGTTTTCATTTAACTGTGTTAGCTATCTATCAAACAAAATTTGTGCTAAAACCTTTTAACAAGTTCTTGGCATTAAACTTTTAAACTTGTGTATGCCTCATTCTATTTGAGTGTCACCTAAAATAATTAATTTTTAATGTGGATAAATGAAAACGAAAATTGTTTTTTTATTGAATTGTTCTCATACATCATAGTGGTAATTCTCTCTACGTTTTATCTTCATCTTTATCTCCATGACAACTTTGTCTCTCCTCTTGGTGAGTACATTTTTAGTACATGTTCTGCCGTAAGCATAATTGAGACTACAGAAAATACCTTTTTGGTTATTTATTTATTTTGCATATAAACGTCATCTATCAAGCTGATCTACATTACCGACACTACATCTCATGATCTCATACACAAACCATTACCAAAGTAAAAATCTACATTGCCCACTTATGCATTTCTGAACAGGGTGATCATAAAGAACACAAATAAAATAAAATAAAATAAAAAACAAAAAAGTAAAAAAAGAAAAAGAAACACAAAAAAAAAACATAGATAAACAAATTGATATATTAAACAATGGCTTCTTGCGCTTTATGTAAAAATGTCACAGACTATATGATTGACTCAATTATGTGTCAGGGAAATTGCAGAAAACTTTTTCACGTCACATGTATCGACGCTCCTTTCAGCACAATTAAGCTATTTAAGGACAGACAATCATTTTACTATTCCTGCAACGAATGTGACCCGTTTGTTCTTACAAATATCTCTCGTGACGTGCTAGAAAACAGAAAAAATCTTGAGAATCTACATGACCAGTTGCTGAATTTGGCTAAGCAAGTTGAAACATTAACCTCTGTTTCTCAAACGCACGATATGCAAACACAAAGCGTTAAAAAACAAACCAGAAATAATACAAAAATCAAAAATACCACGACCATCATAAAGCCAAAAAAATCATCGAAACGAAAAAGTGACGAATTAGATGCAGAAAGCTCTATCCAAAATCCTTCGATGAAAAAAAAACGACTAAGTCAATATTTGATTCACATGCACTTACTCATAAATTGACTAATTTTAATTTTAATGAGAATTCTGCAATTCCTCAAACTCTTCTTCCATCGACATCAGCTCCAAAACTTGCCAATTCAAGTTCAACTGAAATAGCTCCATCTTCTTCGTTTACCTTACCTACTAATACAACAAAAACAACAGATATCGCCACTGCTTTGCTTTCAGTTAATCCATCATCACAAACACATCTAATTTCACCAAACTTACCAACTAAGTCTTTGAAATCATCGGCTTCAAATTCAAGCTCGATTAATGAAGTCCAACTTAAGGCAGCACAACTTTGATCCAGCCACAAACTGCGAAAATATTTGTAAATTCGTCACTTCCCTGATCTCAAATGCTAAATTAAAAATTGAACGACTTCAAACAAAAAGTAATGACTACACATCCTTTAAACTGTATGTTACCCAGGAAATATTCAATCAATTACTTGAAAAATCATTATGGCCGGATAATATAATTATTCATGAATTTGTAAACAAAAGGAATAATATTCGCCATGCAAATCGTCGCAACTAATAAATTTTGTCTATCAAAATGTGAGAGGACTTCGGACAAAGACACATAAGGTCTTCTTTTCACCAATAACCTGCTCTTATGACGTTATTTCCCTCACCGAAACATGGCTGTATGCTGGTATCAATGACTGCGAACTTTTTGATAGCACATTTAATGTTTTTAGACGTGACCGGTATTCAGATCCGAATATAGATACCGTGGGAGGTGGAATCTTGATTGCTGTAAGATCGTCCTTCATATCTACGCCAGTACATGTTCCTGTAGCCCTTGACAATGAATTTCTCTGCGTTAAAATATCTTTAAGTAACAAGAACATTTACCTTGTTACTGTATATATAGTTTCGGGAAGTCGTAGTACCCCGTGGCGTAGTGGTTAGTGTGTCGGACTGCTACGCCGAAGGTTCAGGGTTCGATCCCTGAGGTTGCCACCTTAAGTTTTTTCCGGGGTACTGCCTCTTGCGAGGAAGTGACAAATCCTCCAAGAGTAATTTATGTCATGGAAAGTGCTTCTCTGTTAGCCGTTCGGATTCGGCGGTAAATTGTAGGTCCCTTCCATTCCTGCAGAATATCAACGCACACACAAGAATGGTTGAGAGTGTAAGTCACAGGCCCCGGCCCCGCTTGGAGCTGTTGTGCCAACAATTTATTTATTTTTAGTTTCGGGAAGTCGCTGTGATGTATATGATAAAGCTTTTGAATTCATTAACTATATCAATGAATTATTAGAATATAACGACGAGCTGATTTGCCTCGGCGATTTTAATCTTAGGAATATTGCTTGGTTACGATGTCCTGAATCGAACGTAATGTTGCCAACTGGACATCTTAAATCTGGTGACTCAACTCAAAACTAATTGACGATTTAAACTCACTTGGACTACACCAATTTAACGATGTTTCTAATTGCAATGGAAGAATTTTGGATCTAATTTTCGCAAGCTGTGATGAAGATATTGTTGTGGAAAAATCAACAGATCCTTTAGTAGTTGAAGATAACCATCATCCATCATTATCTTTTTCTCTTTCTTTTGATTTAATATTTCATTCTGACCTTAATGAAAACTTTTACACTTTTAATTTTAAAAAGACAGATTTTAACAAATTAAATATGCTGCTGTCACAAGTTGATTGGTCATATCTCAATAATTGTTTAACTGTGAACACTATGGTCTTTGAATTTTATAATGTCTTGTTTGATTGTTTTTTAAAATCTGTACCTCTTACTACTATAAAATCGAGATCATCAGTTCCAGATTGGTATGATAGTGAAATTAAAAGCCTTAAGAACCTCAGAAACAAGTTTATGTCAGTTTATAACTTATCTCGAAGTGAAGCCGACTTTGAAAACTTTTGCCGTGCTCGTGAAAATTTCAATAGATCTTCAAGTATAAAATATTTGAATTATCTGCAAAAGGTACAAAAAGATCTTAAAATGAATCCAAAATATTTTTGGAACTTTATGAATAGTAAAAGGAAGTCTTGTCCATATCCGTCTGTTCTTAAGTCAAACGATATATCTAGTCATGACCCTCGTGTTATTACACAATTGCTTGCAGACTTTTTTCAAAGTGCCTTTAACTGTGATGCTAACATCTGTGATACTTTAAACTGTGATACTTCGAACTGTGAAATACTTGGCGAAAATAGCCAAAATGTTGGCTGTTTGAAATCATTCTCTTACTTGACTGATATAAACTTCAATATTAATTCTGATAACATTGCTAAGTTCATATCTAATCTTGACGAGAATTTTAAACCAGGTCCGGATGGAAAAAATCCTTCATAATCCCTTTACACAAAAAAGGTAAAAAAGACGAAATTCAAAACTATAGGCCTATAGCCAAACTATCGGTTATTCCGAAGCTTTTTGAAGCTATTATTTGTGAATCTCTGTGTTTCTATGTCAAATCAGTCATTGTTCCGAATCAACATGGCTTTACAAAAGGTCGCTCTACTGTAACGTTTCTTATGGAGCTAACCGAACTTTGCATTGATGCATTTAAGAAAAAGAAAGTAATTGACTGCGTCTTTACGGAATTTAGTTAGGCATTTGATAAACTCTCTCATAAGATCTTGCTAAAAAAGCTAAGAAATCTTGGTTTTAGCGAAAATTTTGTTATGTGGCTTCAATCTTATTTATTAAACAGATCTTATGCAGTGTTGTTTAGCGATTGTCCATCAAATTATTTTACAGTTAACTCTAAAATACCACAAGGTAGCCATTTAGGACCTCTACTTTTTATTTTATTTATTAATGACTTACCATCTATCTTGAAGTATTCTAAATGTATCATTTACGCGGATGATGTGACAATTTTTAAAACTATTTCTAGTATAAGTGATTGTGAAATGTTGCAATCCGACCTTAATTCGTTTTTTGACTGGTGTGTTCGTAATTGTTTGTCTCTTAATATAAATAAATGTAATTTTATGAGCCTCACAAGAAAACTTTTAGTAACTCCATTTAATTATTCGTTAAATGGAATTTCCCTATCATGTATGGAAAACGTAAATGTTCTTGGCGTCAGCTTGAATTTATTCAGCACATCAACTCCATATCAAATAAAGCCAATTCAATTCTAGGCTGGATTAAGAGAGAGTCACGGCAATTTTCAGATCCTTTTGTTACAAAACAGCTTTTTATAACATTTGTTCGTCCCATTCTTGAATATGCTTGCCAGGTTTGATTTCAACGATGCATCCGTATTCCATATCAATATATTGAATACACACGAATCCGCAAACGCAGCCGCAAACGGCGACGGACGAGTTGGCCAACTTTTAATAAATTCGTGGGTATTTTTGACATTCCATACAAAAAAAAAATGCACGACTGGGTCGCACGAACTTGCTCTTATGATAAGCAATTGCTTAGTGGCTGCATATATGGCTATTAAAAAAATTTAAATAATTTCGAAAATTCTTTGATTTTTTAAATTAGTTTAAGAGTTTTCTCGGAAAAATAAGTATGCAATAAAATTTCAAAGCTATACGTTAATCTAGGAAAAAATAAAATGCACGACTGGGTCGCACGAACTTGCTCTAATGAGTGACAGTGGTTTATGGGCTTGAGATTTTGATAAAAATAAAATTTTCAAAATTCTTAAATAAATACTTAAACTAATTTGAGCTGAAAAAAATGTACGCCATTTTATTTCTTGGATAAATTTAAATTTATGAGAATAAATTTAGAAAAATCTGTGGAGCGGTTTTTGAGAAAAAAAGTTTTTTTTGAAAAACTTTTTGAAAAAAATTTTCAAAAAAAAATCAAAAACGCCAGTTCATAGGTATTCAGCAAATACATTTATTTAAAATTTTTAAAAAAAAATTTAATAAGCAGTTTTCAAAATATTAATTTTTTAAATTTTTTTTTAAAAAATGCTTTTAAAAATACAAAAAAATATTTTTCAAAAATATTGGTATGCAATACAAATTGAGCTTTCTACAGCTGTGAAATTTCGAAAGAATCGGTTGAGTCGTTTTCGAGATAGTCGAAAGCAAAAAAAACGGTCCTATGGAAAGTACCGTTCTGAGCCATTTTTTAAAACTTTTTTTTCAGCCATATGATTGGTCTTACCTAAAAAGAAACACTGATTTTTTTAATTAAAAATCGTTAGAGCCGTTTTTGAGAAAAATAAGCTTTAACGTAACGGTTGTATGGGAGGTACCGTTATTTTTTGAGCTAAAAAAAAAATTTCAATTTCCTTTCTGTACAATACCTAAAAAAGTCTATATACCAAGTTTGAAGCAATTCGGCCCACCCGTTTGGGCTTAGGTCTACATACAGACAGACAGACAGACAGACAGACATACAGACGGACAGAATTTTTAGACCATCTTTTTTCGTCTTCGCTATCATCGTAATGTCATGTTTGATTGTTATCTCAAATTTTTTTTTTTCGACGAATGCATAACTTGCCTTATAGTACCTATAATCGCAAGTAAAAATATTGAAAATCGTTCGACCAGTTTTTTTTAAAAGGTTATTTTTGAAAAACTTTTCAAAAAAATATTTTGAAATTTTTTTGAGTATGTAAATATATGGCAATCTGTAGTTTACATTTGAAAAAATAATTTAAAAAAAAATCAATATGCCCGTTTTCAACATACATATTTCGAAAATCAAAAATTTTGTTGAAAAAATTATAAATTATCAAAAAAAAAGTTTTCGAAAATTTTGAAATGCCGTATTATTAATATTATGAATGACTTCCTGTGACCAAAATTTTATTGAAATCGGTTGTATAATTTACGAGAAAATTTGATTTGAAAATACTGGTTCTGTGAGAAGTACCGTTATTAGACAAATTTTGAAAAATCTTTTCTAATCTGTTTGAGTTTGATACGTCTTACCACGGGTGGGGGATCGTATCAAACAAATGAGAAGTCGTTTTGTGGGTTTTGAAAACTATTCTGATTTATTTGCCAAAACTTAACTCTATTTATACCAAATAATTCCAATACATTTTATTATTTCATAACAATTTAATAATTTCCTTACTACATATTTTGCTTGCAATCGTATATTTCGTAATTTCTTATTGACCTAATCTTATAGTAAGTATATTTACCTTAACATATTTTGATTACACTTGTATATTTCATAATTTCTTATTGACCTAATATTATAATAAACAATAATAAATGTCAACATTTGCTGACACTGCTTTGCAATGCACCGCTTATACTGGGTCATAGCAAATTACTATGAGTCAGTATAATCTGCGGTTGTTGTTGGAGCTTCTGTTGTATATACATATATCAACATTTTCCCCCCTGGATATTAAGCGGTCGTTCTTGGTGCTGGTATAGGGAATTGGTGTTGTTTCCGATATCTTCTTATGGCTACAATGATCAGCACTATGATGAATATTGTGGAACTGGAATAATGCACGACATGATGTGTGTTGTTGTTTTTGGAGTCTTCGGGACTGTCGTTCTCAGCTTCCTTCAATTGCTGTACGGAATGCTCTAGGTTTCTAATTTGCTCGTCTGGATAATGGAATATGCGTACTGCGCTGGGATAGTGGATGAGAGGTTCTTTAGCGAATTTGGGAAAGATGGTGCTTAGATTGAGTTTTGGCGTAAACGATGCATTCAATCTTGTTGTAAAGGATCCGTGAGCAGTGATAACCATAGTGTCCAAACTGAGTTGGCATCCAGGTTCTAAAGTGAGTATTCCGTCATTGACCAAAGTAACGGTATATGTCTGTTCCTTGCACACTAGGTTGAAAGATGTTTCCTTGTCCATTACATATAACCAACTGTTCATATTCCGTAGCAAGGTCCAGACTTGTCTGGGCTTAATGTGTATCAGTTCACATTTTCCTTCTATTTCTTTGTTGTGGTTTAGCAGATTGATTTCACATTGGGATGTGTTTGACTGTAGGTTATATAGTGGATGGCGTTTTGAGCAATAGTGAAGTCCTTCTTCTATTGGTATACATTTATCGAATTCGCTTTCCTGCATTGGATAGTATTTTTCTCGTGCAAGATTAGTCAGTATGTATTTTGATGATGGTGCGATAAATGTAAAGTAGTCATGATATGGTGTGGGGACTGGTATTATCCTATACACTTGGTATTTATCTGAATCTAATATTGGAATTTTGCATTCGAAAATAATGTAGTTCATAGTTATTCTTCCATGAACATTCATCAACTTGTAGATCTGGAGTAATTGATCTGGTCGTTCGCTGGCTGGTAATGTCATAGTTGCAGGAATGTGTTGCCGAATATCGATCAGATGTTGTCTCAATTGTTGGGGAGTTATTATCAAATGGTGGGTTGTTCCATGTTGGGTGTTGAGCACGACGTCTAATAATGAATCTTGAATTTGTTTGATGTTGGTAACATACATGTGCGTAGTAAGTCCTAGAATTGTGAGTAGTTGCGTCTGCTGGACGTTACTTATTGTGTTCTGCATTTCTGTGGTTATATTACTAATCCTTTCTTGTAGCAGTTTATATTTTGGCTTGTGGTTTGTTGACCTGTGGTCTGAAGGATGTTGAGGGTAGTTTCGACAATTGAAGTTTGGTTTTGTAGGAGTTTGCGGGTGTATTCGTCGTTTCGTTTAATTTTGTCTATCTGTATTTCAATATCGTGAGCGTAATCTTGGTCTAATACTCCAAATAGTTGGTTCGATATTTTTCCAATAACGTCAAAAGGAGATCTTTTGACTCTTCCCCCCCTCTCATAGAGAATTTGATTTCGTTCTTCGATACTTGCTACATTTGTTGTTAATATTGTTAGGATGTTGAGGCATTCAGATGAGTTTAGAGTCTTACATCCTAGCTCTATTTCTTGCACCATGTTGTGTAGTCCTACTAGTTGGCTTTTGTATGTAGCTAAGTTATAATATGTCAGCATGCGCCATTTCGATGACATGAGATTAATAACACCATTGTCCTCGAAGTATAGTCCTGGATGTGTATTAAAAGGGGTGTTGGAAAATTGAGCGTGCCCTGGTATTGGCCATATAATTGATGCTAACGCAATAGATATTATCAAAGACGGGATGTTGGGTCGTGCTCTTTTTGTGTTAATGGGTATCGTTGATTCATTTCTGCGCTTTCTCGCTTGGTGTCGTTCTATGAGTACTTCAATAGGTGGTCTAACAGGTATAGTAGTTGGTCGTATCTTGAATTTTGTATATATTTTTCGTGGTTTTAACGAATGAATACACTGTAATTTTAGTGTTTCTCTATCTTGATTTATTATTATTGGATTCCTGTTATTTGCTTTGTTATTTTGTTCCCTTTCCTCTACTTTCAGATTCTCGTTGGATTTTTCTTTACTTAATGTTTGGTTGTTTTGTCTAATGCCTGAAATTTTATCAATTGTCGAAATTTCTGTTGGTTCATCGGTTGCTAGTTTGGATATTTTAGTTATGGGGCGCGTTAAATATCCAGAAGGTGTTTTGATTGTAATGACTCGAACGTGACCGTCTTTCCCAGGATGTGTTGCTTGTACTCTTCCCATACACCAATTTGTGGGTGCGATGTTGTCTTCTCGAATAAGCACCAGGTCTCCTTCTTCGATGTTATTCGAGGTAGCTGTCCATTTGGGTCGCCGTTGGAGTCTAGTAAGATATTCAGATGACCACTTTCTCCAGAACTGTTGTTGTAATTTGTTTATATATTCCCATCTCGTGAGCTTGTTTTCTCTAACGGTTAGTATATTATCTGTATCCCTACAGAACATATTAGAACCAATCAGGAAATGTGCTGGGGTTAATGATTCTATATCCTCAGTGGTACCATTCATTGGACATAATGGTCTTGAGTTAAGGCATGCCTCTATTTTGGAGAGTAACGTTGAGAATTCTTCAAATGTGAGATGGGTATCGCCAATTGTCTTTTTTAGGTGAAGTTTCACGGATTTAACTCCAGCTTCCCATAGTCCGCCAAAGTGTGGAGATGCTGGGGGAATGAAGTGCCAAGTTACTCCTTGTTTTGCCATTGTCTCATTGAAATCGTCATCTTTGTTTTGATAATGCCTTTTGATTTTATTACAGGCTCCTATAAAGTTTGTGGCGTTGTCACTGTATAGGTGGCTTATCAGTCCTCGTCTTGAGCTCAGTCTATCAAATGCGGCTAGGAATGTGTCAGTGGAAAGATCAGATACTGCTTCAAGATGGAATGCCTTTGTTGATAGGCAGACAAAAACAGCAATATATCCTTTCGTTAACTTTGCATTGCGGATTTTGCTCGTTTTCATCATAAATGGTCCTGCATAGTCTACTCCGGTGTGCGTGAATGGTCTTGATATGGTTACTCGTGGTGAAGGCAAATTACCCATTAGTTGTGCCTGGTTTCGTAAGTTAAACCTTTGGCATTTTATACACCTTTTAATGAAATGGTTTACTTCACCTCTTCCTTTTATTATCCAGTATTTTGTTAAGATACATGCCATAGTCAGATCATTTCCTCCGTGAAGTGTTGCCTTATGTGCCCAATCTATGATCAATTTAGCCAAATGTGACTTGTGTGGAATTATGACGGGATGCTTTGCGTCTGTGGATAGATGAGAATTTTGTAACCTTCCTCCAACTCTTAATATGCCTTCCTTGATAAATGGCGTAAGATTTGCTAGTTTGCTTCTAGCCGGTAATGAATCTTGGTGTTCTATGGCCTTATATTCTTCGTGTAGTGGTTCTTGTGCCATTTTTATGATAGTGTGGAGAGCGTTCTTCAGCTCAGTTGTGCTTAGTTTGACGAATGAATTTTGTATCCTTGATTGTAATAGTCCTTGTTTCTGTAGTGCCTTGGTTTCCTTCTGAATCTCTCTTTGTGTGATGATGTTTATTGATGCAGTAGTTTTGAGGTTGTTCTGTCTTTTCTTTTCTTTAACCTTTTCTCTTACGATGTTTATATATCTGCACCATAAGGCTATCACTCTGATCAATCGTGTAAGCGATGAAAATCTAGATATAATGTCTTCATGGGTGATTAATTCTTCCTTCATGATATGATGTGACGTGGTCTTAAGTTCTAGCTCAGTTACTAAGTTTGCTCTTGGTGGTGACTCAATAGGTTGCCTTGATTGGAGCCACATGGGTCCCTTCCACCATATGGATGATTCTTTCAAAGCTCTTGGAGACGAACCTCTTGATGCTAGGTCTGCAGGATTATCTTCTGATCTAACGTGATTCCATGAGTACCCTGTATTAAGTGTTTGGATTTGCTGTACTCTGTGTGAAACATATGTCTTCCATTTATTTGGAGTTGCACTTATCCAAGCTAGAACAACTGTTGAATCACACCATGCATATGTTTGTACTGATTCAATATCCAGATCCTTTTTTACTTTACATAACAAATTTGCTAGTAGGACAGCTCCGCATAGTTCAAGTTTTGGTATAGTTAGGGTGTTCTTGTTTTTATGTTTGTTTTGATTTGGAGTGACCTTTGATTTGGATGTTAGCAAGGTGGTTGTAACCTTTGCTTCCTTATCTATTATGCGCATATATACAGCGGCTCCATACGCTCTTTCTGATGCGTCACAAAATCCGTGAATTTCGACTCTAGGGATCGTACGTGAATATCCCGTCCATCTTTGTATTTGTATCTGCTGTATGTTATTAAGATCGCTTCTGTAATCTTCCCATTTCGTTTTTATTTTGGCAGGTCATCCCAATCTAATTTTTCTTCCATCCAGATGTCTTGCATTATTAATTTTGCCCTCAGAACGATTGGTGCGATCCATCCTAATGGATCAAATATTCGAGCGATTTCCGACAGTACATTTCTTTTAGTCCAGGTTGATTTTGATTGATATGGTTTCACTTCAAAGGAAAAATAGTCTTTTAATGGATGCCATTGAATTCCTAATGTTTTCACGTACTCTTCTTTATTTAACTCGAGACTGTTTACTGAGTGAACTTCTTTTCCAAGTAGTTTGTTTATGTTACTATTCCATTTGTGCAAACTAAATCCACCTGCTTGAAGGATATTTGTTAGCTGCCTTTTCACTTCTCTCACTTCTTCTATTGAGTCTCCGCCAGACATGACGTCGTCCACATAGAAATCTGATAGTAAATTTTTTTCTGCTTTTGGGAAATTTTTTCCTTCGTCCTTAGCTAGCTGTTTGAGAGTTCTAATTGCTAAGTACGGTGCCGATGCAGTCCCATATGTCACTGTATTCAGTTCATACTCCGATATCTCTTCTTGTGGTGAATTTCTCCATAGTATACGTTGGTATTTTCGATCTGAAGGGGCGATTAGGATTTGCCGGTACATTTTTTGTATGTCAGCTGAGAACACAATTTTATGTTTTCGCCATCGGATGAGGATTGACGTGAGGTCTTCTTGTATTTTGGGGCCTGAGTACATTATTTGGTTTAGGCTATATTCTTTTGCGGACTTTGCTGAGGCGTCAAATACTACCCTTAACTTTGTGGTGGAGCTGTTTGGATTGATAACAGCGTGGTGTGGTAGGTAATGTGCTCCCTCCTCATCAGCTGTCTTGCATTTGGTCATGTGTCCCAACTCAATATATTCTTTCATAAAATTACGGTAGTCATCTCCTAGCTTCAGATTCCTTCCAAAAACTTTTTCCATGTGCATTAATCTTGCTGTTGCCCTTTGTCTTGAGTTATTGTTGGCTAGTTCTTGCTCTGGGGGAATTTCAAACGGTATTCTTACTATGTATCTGCCTTCCTTGTTACGTGTTACTGTTTGGGTAAAGTACTCTTCACACGTTACTTCGTCTATTTGTGCTTTTTCTGTGTTTGTTGTTCCAAGTTCTTCAGACTCCCAAAACTTACGTACTTGGTTCTCTAAATCCGTAAGAGTTATATGACATGACAACGAGAGATGATTTGTCTTGGTAATAGTTGTGTTCCCGGATATGATCCATCCAAATATGGTTTGTTGTGCTATAGGTGATCCTCGTTTTCCTTTGATGACTCCCTCCTGAAGTATTTCGGCAATTACTTCTGCACCCAGAATCATGTCGATCTTACTTGGGATGTTGTAAGTCGGGTCGGCCAGTACTAACTTTTGTAGGTGATCCCATTTTGTTGTTGTTATTCGAGTGGATGGAAGTGTTTTAGTGACATTTTTAAGAACATATGCTGTTGTTGAAATGTCTGGGTTATTACTTAAGGTGATGTGCACCTTGTATTTTATTGTTGATACTTCGTGCGATCCAAGTCCAGAAACGGTTGCATCTATTTTTGTTTTCTTTAGTTGAAGTTTGTTCGCTATGTCCTCGGTTATAAATGACGCTTGTGAACCTTGGTCTATCAACGCTCTGACATATTGTGTGCTGTTGTTATGTCCAAAGATTTTTATTAGGGCAGTTGCAAGAAGGACATTGTTGTCTGTTGTGCAGTTGTGGGACTGTATTCTCCCCGTTTGTAGTTGTGGTTTGCTTTCACAGGCGAATTGCTCACGATGCGTCGATGTATGATGCTTTCTTTGACATCTTTGGCAACGTGAAGGCGACAAGCAGTTGGACGTAAAGTGTCCTGGTCGTAGACAGTTCATGCACAACTTTTTTTCTTTAACAACTTCATATCGCTGCTGTACACTCTTTTGTAAAAATGTTCTGCACACATTTAATTGATGGTCACCTTTGCATAGCTCGCATCTGGTAGTATGTAGTGTTGAATGATAAGTCCTTGGTTGATAAGCCATATCCCTTGTTGTCTTTCGAAAAGGATTGTTATTCATTGTTTCCATAGATTGGAACCTTTTCTCAATGAACTGCAACAGTGGTTCCAACTCTTGAATTTCTCGGGGTTTTGTTAATGCTTGTTCATATAACCGTTGTGATTCCTTATCCAATTTTTGGTTTATTACGTATGCAATTAGTGTTCTCCAAGTTGAGGTGTTGATGCCCAAATTTTTTATTCCCGATATACATTCTTGTGTTGTGTCCAGTAGTTTTTTCAGTGAATTCGCCGACTCTGTGGTAACGGAGGGTTGATTCATCAGTTGTTGTATGTATGTAGTGAAGATAAGTCGCTTGTTGTTGTACCGTTGTTCAATTAGTTCCCATGCCGTTGTGTAGTTGTCTCCTGTGACTTGAAGATGTTTAATTATTTTTCCTGGTCCTTCCATTAGATGTGTCTTCAAATACTGCATTTTTTGAATCGAGTTTAATGATTGGTTGTTATGTACCAAAGTTTTAAAGAGGTCGTAGAACGATGGCCAAGCATCATACCGTCCATCGTATGTTGGTATATTAATCCGCTCTAGTCCCAGCTCGCTAGTGCTATTTCTCTGCTGCTCCTTCTTCATTGTTTTTTCTTTTGTCTCGATTGAGATCTCCTGGTACATATTTTCTATCTCCCTATATTCATCTTGTTTCAGGTATTGTGATTCGTCTAAAGATGTGGCGTTTGAGATGATGTCATCGTGTGTTTCTACAATATCTCTCCAATATTGATCTAGTGTTTTCAAGTATTGTTCGTATAGGAGATTTGAAAGTGACTGTGTTAAACCTTCTTTCAGCTTGTTGTATAGGCGTACAAACACAGCAATTTTATTTTTCTGCCGTTTGTAGCGTTGTTGTTGTGGATTCATTGCATCTTGTTTATTGTTTTCTTCTTCCTTCTTTCTTTCTTCTTCCGTTGTTTTGTTGGCTTCTATAGTTGCTTCACGAGCTTCTTCAATCAGTTTGAGCATCTCTTCGTATACAGTGTTAATGTTCTCGAAATATCCTTGGTCCATGTATGACTGTTTTTCTTCCTTGTAGACTTCATGTATTACTGTGTCGTTTAACACAAATTTGTCCCATTGTTCCTTCAAGGCTTGACGTTGCTTTGCAAGATACTCCGGGGTTAATCGTATTTTTGGTGATTTTTTGAAATTCTTCAAGAGATTTTTAATCATCTCTCCAGTTTCCGTCTGCTTTTCTATTATTTTCTCCATTGTTGTCACTAGATTCGCTTGCTTGTTTGGCTTGACTTATTTTCGTTGACTTCTTAGTGTAAGCCCTAAGAACGCTTGTAAACTTTTCTTATTTTTCTTGATTTCTTAGTGTAAGCCCTAAGAACGCTTGCTAAATTACTCTTTTAGTTGAGCCCCCAAATGTTTGAGTTTGATACGTCTTACCACGGGTGGGGGATCGTATCAAACAAATGAGAAGTCGTTTTGTGGGTTTCTGATTTATTTGCCAAAACTTAACTCTATTTATACCAAATAATTCCAATACATTTTATTATTTCATAACAATTTAATAATTTCCTTACTACATATTTTGCTTGCAATCGTATATTTCGTAATTTCTTATTGACCTAATCTTATAGTAAGTATATTTACCTTAACATATTTTGATTACACTTGTATATTTCATAATTTCTTATTGACCTAATATTATAATAAACAATAATAAATGTCAACATTTGCTGACACTGCTTTGCAATGCACCGCTTATACTGGGTCATAGCAAATTACTATGAGTCAGTCAGTATAATCTGCGGTTGTTGTTGGAGCTTCTGTTGTATATACATATATCAACATAATCAAAAGATAGATTGTCTTGCAAAAATAGCATTCTGAAAGTTTAATCAAAATCGTTAGAGCCGTTTTGGAGAAAATCAATTTTTTTCACGATTGTATGGCAGGTGCCGTTATTTTTGGGCCTAGAGCAAAAATAATAAAATGCACGACTGGGTCGCACAAACTTGCTCTAATGTGTGACAGTGGTCTAAGGGTTTGAGATTTTGATAAAAATAAATTTTTCAAAATTCTTAAATAAATACTTAAACTAATTTGAGCTGAAAAAAAACGCCATTTTATTTCTTGGATAAATTTGAATTTATGAGAATAAATTAATAAAAATCTGTGGAGCGGTTTCTGAGAAAAAAAGTTTTTTTTGAAAAACTTTTTGAAAAAAATTTAAAAAAAAAATTCAAAAACGCCAGTTTATAGGTATTCAGCAAATGCATTTATTTAAAATTTTTAGAAAAAAATTTAATAAGCAGTTTTCAAAACATTAATTTTTTAATTTTTTTTTTTTTTAATGCTTTTAAAAATACAAAAAAATAGTTTTCAAAAATATTGGTATGCAATGCAAATTGAGCTACCTACAGCTATGTGTGTGTGAAATTTCGAAAGAATCGGTTGAGTCGTTTTCGAGTTAGTCGAAAGCAAAAAAAAGGTCCTATGGAAAGTACCGTTCTCAGCCATTTTTTAAAATTTTTTTTCAGCCATATGATTGGTCGTACCTAAAAACCAACACTGATTTTTTTAAATCGAAATCGTTAGAGCCGTTTTTGAGAAAAATAAGCTTTAACGTAACGGTTGTATGGCAGGTACCGTTATTTCTTGAGCTAAAAAAAAAAATTTCAATTTCCCCTCTGTACAATACCTAAAAAAGTCTATATACCAAGTTTTAAGCAATTCGGACCATCCGTAGGTCTCTATACATACAGACAGACAGACAGACAGACAGACATACAGACGGACTGAATTTTTAGACCATCTTTTTTCGTCTTCGCTATCATCGTAATGTCATGTTTGATTGTTATCTCAAAACTTTTTTTTTCGACGAATGCATAACTTGCCTTATAGTAGGTACCTATAATCGCAAGTAAAAAATTTGTTCTGAGGGACAGCCAAATAAATCCTAGATACCAAATTTGAAGCAAATCGGCCCATCCGTTCAGGCTCTAGAGGCGCAAACAGACATACAGACAGACAGACAGACAGACAGACAGACAGACAGACAGACAGACAGACAGACAGACAGACAGACAGACAGACGGACGGAATTTCCAGACCCACTTTTTTCGACCTTTCCATCATCGTAATGTCATGTGTGATTATTATCTCAAAATTTTTTTTTGCACGAATCCATAACTTGCCCTATAATCGCAAGTAAAAAGAGCAACGTGCTAATAAAATCCTTTTAGAAATTAGGTCAGGGTACTAATTTATACAAAAGACTATACATGATGCAATACATGTTTTATCATATTATTTATTTATTTATTTATTGGAGACCGTTAAATACTAACGTTACATAATTATCATATATTAAATATAATTATAATCTATTGCTCTAAAAAACAAGGTCTTGAATGTTATACATTTCAAATTGTCATTTACAGAATATAAAAGACAATAAAATTTATTATATTATAGTAATTAATTGATTTAAAGGACTATTAACACCATAGTTTGACCTACTTAAAATTTGACACAAAGGCTGCCGTAATCTTATGCTGGTTAGGCTAAAGTTAAAATTCAGCCTGCAAAGGACTGACGAAGATGAAATATTTCCATTTATTATACCAGTAATGAAACAGAACTGGATATATTTTCGATGGCTTTCAAGTGATGGAAGATTTATCAAAACTAACCTATGCGAATACAAGGGAAGTGGTGATTCCTGAGACCAAGGAAGGAAACGGAAACAGAATCGCAAAAACCTTCGTTGGACTGCTTCAAGCCTCGCTTTGTGTATAGAGTAGTGAGGTGCCCAGACTACACAGCCGTACATCATCATCAGCCGTCATCTATTATATGCATATACATTTGTATGTTTTTCAGTGGAAATTGTAAGAAAAGGTGGAGTACGTACGACTCCATTGTGGGCACTTCTAATTTGGTACGTACGGCATGCGATACGGTTGCGGCTGCGGTTCCGGCTGCGTTTTTCTATTGTGTTCCAGCAGTGAGACGCAAATGGTCAAAAAATATTGAATAATAAGTGATATGCAGGGCAATGATTCGCTGAAATCCCATTTTATAATGAACTACAGGTGTTTTCGGGGTGTCCATTTTGTAGCAACGTCAACACGTATCGGTAGCACAAAGATGTCTACAATATCTATTTATTTCTTCAAGCACTTGTTCTTTATTAAACTCATCATAAATTTGTACCAAATTTTCCAGAGCAATAGCCATGGAGCTTCAAGCATAAACTTTGTTTGAACAATTTGGAAAATGTTGTTTATTTCCTTCAAAGCCGTAACTGAACTTAAAAACTTCGAAGCATTATTTAAATGGTACATTTTTCAAAAGCTATATATATATATAAAAATGGATGTATGTTTGTTTGTTTGTATGTTTGTTTGTTTGTTTGTTTGTTTGTTTGTTTGTTTGTTTGTAAATATGTTATGGATTCTGAAACCGCCCACCCAATTAAGCTCAAACTTTCAGAAGATCTTTGGTATTATTTCGAGAATGTTCCTGTAAGGTCCTTGAAAAGCTTCTATATTAGAAATGTTTAATTTAAAAAATCATTTTTGTTTTTAATGATTGTAGTTTACGGATCTATATATATAAAAATGGATGTATGTTTGTTTGTTTGTTTGTTTGTTTGTTTGTTTGTAAATATGTTATGGACTCTGAAACCGCCCACCCAATTAAGCTCAAACTTTCAGAAAATCTTTGGTATTATTTCGAGAATGTTCCTGTAAGGTTTTGTCCAAATCGACCATCCAGTTTGGCCATAAGAAGAAGAAAACACGCCGGGTCCTTGAAAAGCTTCTATATTAGAAATGTTTAATTTATCGTTTATCGTTTTTGTTTCTAATGATTGTAGCTTACGGATAGCTTGAGGGCTAAATATTTCTTGCAAGACTTAGCTGTTTATAGGGTGAAATGTGGTAAAAAAAATAGTAGGTATCCTATTGATTTGTTTTTAATTTCCTATAGAAAAATCTATTAAAATGCTTTTTTTAACGCTATCTACTGAAGTCTCTTATTTTGAAACAATGCATGGTAAAGAAAATTGCAGTTAATTAGTTCATAATAACAACAATATCTTAACAAAATTGAAAGGAAACTACAATTCCTTATGCAGTTGAAGATGAACTTGCAGTAAAAGAAAAGAAAAATAGTTCGAAGAAAAAGTTTTATACATCATACATATTTTCATATGCAACTGCAAATTCAATTTTATTTACCTTTTTTTTGATTCAAGTTGCATTTTAAAATACTTTAAAACAGTTAAGATGCAAAAATACCAAATATTGGAAAAGGCAAAGCAGCAACAAAATCTTTAGGGAAGAGGAGGGGGATGGCATCAGTAAAAGATGAACGGCGAAACTGATTGAGTTCCTTCAATCATTAATCATATATTAAATGTGCTTAGTTTGTTTGTGTGAGTGTTATCAAATTAGTCAGTCAGAGTTTATGTATACCTATCTACAACCTACATATTTCAATGATTGGAAAAAAATAAACCAAAACCAAAAAGTTTAACTTAACGATAATCATAAATTTAAATTGGTAGGTAGCGAAGAAAACGCTAAACTTTTGCCTGTTGGAACATTCAACTAACGATGTTGTGCAAAAGGGTTTCGTTGATGTCCTGACCAACTACAAAAATAACGATTGGCTTTGTAAACATACACAAAAAAAAACTATGACGTCAACAAAATAAACTATCAAATTCAAATTCAAATTTTCGGCAAACAAATGAAACACAAATCAATTGATACAGTTTTGGAGGAGGAACATATTGGCAACTACCCAATCGAATTCTTGAACTCATTGGAGCCATCTGAAATGCAACCAAATGAATTAGTTCTCAAAAAAGGTTCACCGTTGATGTTAATGCACAACGTGCAACCGCAGAAGCTGTGCAACGGAACCAGACTTGTCGTAAAAAAAAATCTTATCAAATTTAATCGAGGCTAAAATTATTACCGGCAAGAGCAAAGGCGAAGTTGTCCTGATTCCGCAAATACCAAAGTTTTCGACAGATTTGCCGTTTAGCTTTAAACGACTGCAATTTCCGTTACGCCTAGCCTTCGCAATCACCATCAATAAAGCGCAGGGACAGTCGTTAACTATTGCTGGCCCTAATTTAGAAAATGCATGCTTTTCCCGCGGCCAGTTGTATGTCGAATGCTCCAGAGTTGGAACACCTTAAAATATATACATTTACACCTAACAAAAAAACTAAAAACATTGGTATATCCGCTTTCACTACAATAGTAAAATAAAATAATTTTAGCATTAAAAATCAAATAAAACAATAAAAAATATAATACGACTTCTGTTTTTTAAGTTATTAAATTATAACCATTCAATAATAATGACTCACATTTTCAGTAAAAAAAGTAAACTTATGAATGGATGAACTTAAAGGAAAATTTACCATTGGCAATTGCCAATTTTTCAACTTAAAAACACCGAAAAACAGTAAAGTACACTCGGACGTATGCGTACTTTTCTGAGTTTATTTAATTAAAAAAAAAAATACTATCCATGTTCTCATAGTTTAGACAAACTGATTGGACGGTATAAATATAATAAATTAAGAAGTCAAACTTATCACGCTATCTGCTCGGAAGGGCAGGACAACGTCTGCCGGACAGCTAGTTTACTATAAAAATAGAAAATCAACATATGGGCAACTAAATTCCGGATTGAATATTTTTTCTTTTTACTTGAATTCCTTAAGAACTTAATAGTAGCGTGACTTTGTTGATGCTGCCGTTGTTTTTCGAACCTTTGTATAAATGTTTTGGTTTGGGGCTGGGGGCCCCATCAAATTTTGCTTCGTGGGTGATTAGTCCGGTCAAAATAGACAAAAAAATAGAGCTAGGTTTGCAAAAATTCGCATAAAGCTGAAAATTGGTACAGACGTTGGGAACACCATTTTAAATAAAGTAAGCAACATCCCCATCGATCCGACTGGTGCGTTAAAAGTTATTCAAGGTCAAAAGGTCAACTAAACGGTTTTTTCAATTTTTCTGGTAAACGGTAGCATTTATCATAAAAATAAATGAGACAAAGTTGTAGACCATGAAATTATCTACAAAACTTGTAAATATCATTTTTTTGTTAGAATAACCATTTCCGAGATATGGTGATTTTAAAACTTGAAGGAGTCACGTTCTATATGATATGCATATATATGCCACATGCATACATTTAGTCCAGTCGACAGGTTGGAAAAAGTTGGTGGAAAGTGGAAAAAGGTCGGAAGCTAATGAAACTAACAGATATTGTTGAAGGATAGTTAATAAATATTTTACGAAGTTTTGGACCTCGAGGGCTCTATGGAAAAAAAGGTGGGGGAGGGGGAAGGGGTAACTGCAAAGTTTTCGACCTTGCAATGGTTTTTCCTCAGTAACTTATTTTCCTTACGTTCTATAGCAAAAGCATTTCCATTTTATAGTAGAACGTAAAATTTCCTACAATTTTTATGGTACCAAAGTTGTTGTATATTTATTCTTTACCGAGATATAGCTCTTCGAAAAACAGGTTATTTTTTCAGAATTTGCTAAAAAATGCCAAAAAAATTCAGCTTATTTTTTCTAATAGACGAAAACTAGTGCGATGTTTTTGTTTGACGAGATTTTTTGTAAAAACCGTTTATTTGACCCTTTGACCTTGAATAACTTCTAACGCACCAGTCGGATCGATGGGGATGTTGCTTAGTTTATTTGAAATGGAGTTCTCAACGTCTGTACCAATTTTCAGCTTTATGCGAATTTTCGCAAACCGAAATGTCTATTTTGACCGGACTAGATGTAGGAGTAAAGGTACATAGTTTTATTATAATAAACCTTCATCCATTCTACGCATACCTATTTTGTGTTATTATTAAAAAGATTAAAAGTTATGAAAGAATTTGATGGAGGTTGATTTGGAGGCCCCCGGACACCGGAGGCCCGGGCGGACCACTCCCCTCGCCTCTACTTTAGTCCGCCAGTGTATATGACAACACAATTTTGTTTCTCTCGCTCTTTGCAGCAGCAGTGATGTTATTATTGAATCTTAAACAATTTTTTGGATTTGGAGTAGTAAACAAGCAGATTATGCATAAGTAATATAAGGCTGATATACGATCTCGCATTGAAATGAAATATTTATTAATTCGCGCCTGCGAATTAATAAATATTTTATTTCAATGCAAGATTTTAAATTTCGAGATTTTAGTTTGTGAGATTTTAGTGGTGCAAACTATCAGTATGAAAGATTCTGTAATTGCGAGATTTTGTTAATACTTAGAGATTTCGTAATGCGTAATTTTAATATGCGAGATTTTTAAATGCGGTCAATCGTACCCAACCTAAATTTAATAAAATTTTTATATAACAGTTACCGTTATTATTTGAACTACACAAAATTTCGATTGTTGGAACAATACCAAAAAAACTTTTTTTCGCGCGCGCGAATTCATAAATACTTTATTTCCAGGCGAAATTTAAAATTTCGAGATATTAATGTTCCAAGCTATCAGTATGAGATTGTATAATTGCGAGATTCTGCTTATAGATATTTCTTAATGCGGGATTTTAATATGCGAGATTTTTAAATCGAGAATTTTAAATGCGTCAATCGTACCCCACCCAAATTTAATAATAAAGTAATAAAATAATAATAATAAATAATACATAGGCGACTCAACAATTTTGTTTACACTTTTATAAACTTAAACAAAAATAATGAAAAAAATAAGATTTTCTCATATTTACATATACGTGTAAAGGATAAGCAATGATTTCTTTACACGGAGAAGAAGAAAACCGAAAAGAAATTATTAATTCTTTTTTTTTTTTTTTTTTTTTTTTATAATGCACACGCGCTCAAGGGGTTTCTTATAGGCCTTTTAATGATAAGTCACAGCACGAGCGATAGGAAGTTAGGAAGGAAGGGAAAGGAGGTGTCGATGAACATTGATCTTGAATGTTTGAAGATCAAAATGGCAAGGAAAAATTGTGCCAGGCAATCCATTCCATATTCGTGTTGTACGGCTAAAGAAAGAATCTCTATATTTCACGGTACGTCCGAAATTGGGCTCAAGTGTAAACTGATGAGCGTTCCTAGCAAGACGAGTATTACGGGGGAAATGTTTAAGGGGTGGAACGCAGCTGGCTACCTCGAGTGAGCATTTTTTGTAAAAGAATCTGTAAAATAAGGAAAGACATGAGACATTTCGACGATGTTCGAGTGACGGAAATGTTTCCATAATGTTTCTCTCTACCATCAATTTTAACGCTTTTTTTTTGAACTCTGTCGAGCAGGTGGAGAAAAGTTTGAGAAGCACCTGCCCAGAGATGGGAGTTATACTCGAACGTAATGTTGCCAACTGGTCAACTTAAATCTGGTGACTCAAAACTAATTGACGATTTAAACTCACTTGGACTACACCAATATAACGATTTTTCTAATTGCAATGGAAGAATTTTGGATCTTATTTTCGCAAGCTGTGATGAAGATATTGTTGTGGAAAAATCAACAGATCCTTTAGTAGTTGAAGATAACCATCATCCATCTTTATCTTTTTCTCAGTGGCGGATCCAGGATTTTGATAAGGGGGGGGGGGGGGGTCCAAAAAATTTTTAAGGGGGGGGGGGGGGTAGACATTTTTTCCTTGAGATATATGCATAATTACCACGTATATACAGGTCACCATAACGGCTGGACTACCGTGTTATAGAAAAGCCATTGGTGCTGTCCAGTCGTTATGGCAGTGCATATAGTTTGTTCGCAAATTCAAACTGCGCGCCAACCTAGTCGCGATGACAGCGCCGTGCGATTTTTCTTTAAGTTTTTCTGTTGATATTTGCGCCGTCTATGAGCGTGTTTGAGCGTATTTTAATTATTTCTTTGTTTCTTTCAACACGCATTGTGTAAACATGCCGAAGTTGACAAGTGGTTAGTATAATTTCAAGTGAGAAAAATCTCTTTTTAAGTCAGAGACAAAAGGAGATCGGAAACTGACTTACGTTTCACTCCCTAGATCCCGCAATTTTCATTTTCTTTCATTTTATTTTCTTCCTTGTACATGAAAAATACAAAAACAAAGAGATGAGGTGGGATTTTTATATTTTTACAGTTCTCTTTTGTTTGTTTTCGCAATTTCAAATTTAGCGTAGATTGCTAGATTGAATTTTTAAATTGGCAAACTCGTTTTTCTTAAACTCACCACGAAAATACTAGAAAACTTTGACCGCAGCTTGTAGACATTGTCAGTTAGACAGCTCGGTTTCCCATCTCCCTTTTAAACTAATCTGTGTTTCAAGTTCTCTTACTGAGAAAACACGCCTCACAATATGAAGAGGACATTGTTTTCCTATTTCACCCGCCTTGATTCAGAATCAGAACCAGAAACAAAGAAAAAGGAAAAACAGGTAAGAAAAATTGCAATAAAAAAATGATAAGTATATCGGAAAAGCTACTATTTTTGCACAATGTATTCATATAATTTATAATATAATAACCATATTTTTTTGACACAGACTAAAAATGCAGAGAAGCTTAACCTCGAAGAAAATCCACCGGAGACTGGAGGACAATCGACTTCCGAAGATACGTCAGTTCAAAACAAACAAGGATTGCTTCCATTCAAAAACGACATCACTCTAGCCACGTCTAATGCTTCAAATACAAGAAACGCGAGTGAAATCCTGAACATTATCGACGACTCGTGGGTGCCACCAGCTAATTTTTCGTTCCCGACATCAACTGCCAAAAATTTATCTTTTCAAAGAAAATGGCTTGAGGAATTTCACTGGTTGGCATATTCTGCGAAAGAAAATGGCGCATATTGTAAGTGCTGCATAGCTTTTGGCGTGAAAACAGATGGAATATGCGACGTACGTCTGGGGAAACTCATCAACAAGCCGTTCAATACTTGGAAGCACGCGAAAGAAACTTTTCGGAACCACGAAAAACTTGATTACCATAAAAAATCCATCGTTGCTTTTGAACATTAACGCGATATTCAGCTTGGCAAAACTAAATCTATTGATGAACAACTCGATAAGCAGAAAGAAAAAACTAAAGAAGAAAATTACGAACGACTGAAACCCATAGTTAGTGCAATAGTTTTGTGTGGACGTCAAGGAATTGCACTTCGTGGCCATAGAGACGATGGATGTTTGTATAATGAAGAGGAACCTGACGCGGATGATAAAACTGATGGAAAATATTCGAACGAAGGAAACTTTCGTGCAATTTTACGGTATCGAGCTGAAGGTGACGAAACACTCAAGAAAAACCTTTTGTCTGCTCCGAAAAATTCAACATATTTGAGCAAAACCATTCAGAATGAAATTATCGCAACTTGTCATGAATTGATCAGAAAAAAATCGTTGATCGAATAAATCAATCGGAAGGATTCTCAGTTTTAGCCGATGAATCGACTGACATTTCAAGCATAGAGCAATTTCCCATTTGCACACGATACTTGGATTCACAAACAAATATTTGTGAGGATTTCCTCGGATTCGTTCCCGTCACTGACGTTTCTGGACAAGCTCTGGCAAATTCCATCAGGAATTATCTGACCGATATCGGCGTGGATTGCTCATTCATGTACGGCCAAGGATACGACGGAGCTCCGGCAATGAGTGGCGAATTTCATGGAGCACAGGCTTATTTGAGGTCTCATTTTCCTCTCGCAATTTATGTGCATTGCGCCGCACACAGCTTCAGTTTGACCATCAATGCAGCTTTGCGAAGTATCTGGTATCAAAAACGCGTTGGGAACTATCGGAACAATTCAAGCATTTTTTCACTGGCCCAAGAGACAAAGCATCTTGAAGAACGAAATTTAAAAAATGACAGAGAAAAGTGAGCGAAGAAAAAAAAAATTGAAGTCCATTTGTCCTACAAGATGCGCTCAGTCTCATGAAGCTGTATCAAGATACGTCGAACTTCAACCGGCTGTTATTGAAGCGTTGGAAGAAATAAAAACGTGGAAGGATCGAAAACTTCACGGGCAGCATCTCAACTTTTGACAGCGATTTTCACAATCGAGTTCCAAATTTCCTGTCATATTATGGAATCAATTAATTCCATCGTTTTGCCATTGAGTCGAGAATTGCAATTGAAAAATCAAGATCTGGGAGAGGCCACGAAATTGGCTGATGATGCTTTGAACGACTTCAAGGAAAAGCGTGAAAACGTGGATTCATGCTTCCACATTGTTTATCAAAAAGTTTCTGAAATTTGTTCGGAGTACGAGATTGAAATGAAAATGCCTCGTCGATGCAGTCGACAAAAAAATCGTTGCAACGTTAAAGCGAAAACAGTTGAAGAGTATTACAAAATCGCATTTTACATCCCATTTCTCGACACCTACATTTCTCATCTTCAGAGTCGGTTCGAAAAACACAAAACAGTTTTTCAAAGTTTTGGACAGCTATTCCTCAAACAAGAATTCGACGAGAAGAAATGTGCAAGCCTCTACCAATTTTACGAAGAAATACTGGACTGTTCCGAGAGTAATTTTATTTCAGAAGTCAAAATGTGGAGACAACGGATCTGCAATCAAAACATCGAAAATGCACTTGATGCATTAGCAGTGAGTATCTCCCAAATTCAGATCATTTTTGGCTAAAAAATAATGCCAGGTTTCTCATATATTGTACCAAAAAATCTGATTGATTATAATACTAATAGATTATCATTTATTTTCTATTTAATTTCAAAACAAATTTTTTCAATTTAAATGAATCAGAGAAAAATCACTAATAGACGACTTATTGACAATTAATTGAGTAAGAAATTTTTTTGGTGCAATTTGGAACAAAGTAAAATAAATAATATCCATTGAAAATCTAAATAGAAGGAATTTTTGCAGATCATAAATGACAGAACTTTCAAAAACGTCAACAAAATCCTACGAGTTTTGGCGGTGATACCCGTGACCACAGCAACTCCAGAACGATCATTTTCGACTTTGAGGAGAATGAAAGATTATCTGAGAAACACGATGGGTCAAGAGCGTCTCAATGGTCTTGCATCTTTGAACATTCATCATCGCATAACTTTGACTGAAGACGAAATTCTCAGAAAGTTTTTTGAAAAGCCTCGAAAATTGAAGAGTGACTAGAACCGTTTGTGGATCATATATTTTTTCTTGAGCGGTCATATTGGCTATCTTCGTAATTATCTTCTTCGTAATTATCTTCTATTGCATTTATTATTCGAAAATAAATTAAAATTTGTGTAAAACATTCAATAAATTACGAATTTTTATTAATAACTTTGTGTTTCAACTTCACCAACATGCCCAATAAAAGCATACAATTTGAAAGTATATGATCCCATGGGGGGGGGTCCGGACCCGAAAACCCCCCCCGTGGATCCGCCACTGCGTTTTTCTCTTTCTCTTGATTTAATATTTCATTCTGACCTTAATGAAAACTTTAACACTTTTAATTTTAAAAAGACAGATTTTAACAAATTAAATATGCTGCTGTCACAAGTTGATTGGTCATATCTCAATAATTGTTTAACTGTGAACACTATGGTCTTTGAATTTTATAATGTCTTGTTTGATTGTTTTTTAAAATGTGTACCTCTAACTTCTGTAAAATCGAGATCATCAGTTCCAGATTGGTATGATAGTGAAATTTAAAGCCTTAAGAACCTCAGAAACAAGTTTTGGTCAGTTTATAAATTATCTCGAAGTGAAGCCGACTTTGAAAACTTTTGCCGTGCTCGTGAAAATTTCAATAGATCTTCAAGTTTAAAATATTTGGATTATCTGCAGAAGGTACAAAGAGATCTTAAAATGAATCCAAAATATTTTTGGAACTTTATAAATAGTAAAAGGAAGTCTTGTCCATATCCGTCTGTTCTTAAGTCAAACGATATATTTAGTCATGACCCTCGTGTTATTACACAATATGTTTGCAGACTTTTTTCAAAGTGCCTTTTAATGTGATACTAACATCTGTGATACTTTAAACTGTGATACTTCGAACTGTGATATACTTGACGAAAATAGCCAACATTTTGGCTTTTTGAAATCATTCTCTTACTTGACTGATATAAACTTCAATATTAATTCTGATAACATTGGTAAGTTCATATCTAATCTTGACGAGAATTGCAAACCAGGTCCAGATGGTATACCTTTTATTATTTTCAAAAAATGCGCAAATAATTTGCTTTTACCCTTATCCACTCTCTTTAATTGTTCTCTGTTTTCTTGTCCATTTCCGTGTATTTGGAAAAAATCCTTCATAATCCCTTTACACAAAAAAGGTAAAAAAGACGAAATTCAAAACTATAGGCCTATAGCCAAACTATCGGTTATTCCGAAGCTTTTTGAAGATATTATTTGTGAATCTCTGTGTTTCTATGTCAAATCAGTCATTGTTCCGAATAAACATAACTTTACAAAAGGTCGTTCTACTGTAACGTTTCTTATGGAGCTAACCGAACTTTGCATTGATGCATTTAAGAAAAAGAAAATAATTGACTGCGTCTTTACGGACTTTAGTAAGGCATTTGATAAACTCTCCCATAAGATCTTGCTAAAAAAGCTAAGAAATCTTGGTTTTAGCGAAAATTTTGTTATGTGGCTTCAATCTTATTTATTAAACAGATCTTATGCAGTGTTGTTTAGCGATTGTCCATCAAATTATTTTACAGTTTACTCTGGAATACCACAAGGTAGCCATTTAGGACCTCTACTTTTCATTTTATTTATTAATGACTTACCATCTAGTTTAGTTTTTTTTTTATTTTATTTATTTTATTTGTATATAAAAAATGTGGTAGTACAAGAAGAATGTTAAATTCTTATTATTAGTACTTAATACATAGACTCGTCAAGAAGAGTGACAAAAGTTGAAAAGAAGAGAAATCAGATACCTAAATATGAATAATGCTTGCGTAGTAAAGATTGATACACGAAAAATAGCAGTTAAAAAAGGAAAGAAATTGTTACAATATTAGAAATATAAAAATTATATACTTAATCAAAATATTTATAACGTAGTATGTAAATTAATTAAGAAAAAATAGTGTTATTATTTGAGATGTGATCATAAAGAGCCTTTCTGAAACTTGGAAGTGTACTACACTGTCGGATGGAAAACGGTAAACAATTCCATAGTCCAATGGAGTGAAAGAAAAACAATCTCTTGCTTTCCAGATAATTAAAAGAAGGTACAATAATGCTGGTTGTCCTGGAGGAAGAAGCAAAATTAATTTTTTCATACAGGTACAAAGGTTGCTTGTTAATAATCACATTAAAAAGAAAAACACAGTTTCTAAAATTCAAAAATTCTTTGAGAGACAAACCTGTTATACTTCTACTATAAGCAGATATATGATCAAATCTACGTAATTGAAAAATGTATCTAATGGTTGTATTATACGCGACTTGAAGCTTTCTCATAGAAACTGAATCTAAATTACTGTAGATTTAGTTTTTAATGACTTTTTTATTTCAAATAATTAATTTATAATGATTTAGTGATCTAAGTCTTATTGGTTTGGCTCAAAGCCGTCTACCAGGTTGACAATAATAAATATCTTAAAAAAAAAATTAATTTACAAATCGAATTAAAAATCTCCCTCTAAAATTCGCTTCCTATATCGAAGTGCAGCTACAGTATAATTGTATAAGGCATCCTATCCTTTTTCGCCGTTAAGAATGCTCAATGTTTCCCTTTCTTTGAAGGTTTTGTCACCGAACACCATAACACGAAGTTCCTTTCAGCGTTGGATAGTTACGCGTAACTTTGAAATTTTAATTAGTTACACGTAACTAATGTAACTTATGTAACTAATGTAACTAATGTAACTAAATGTAACTAATTGTAACTAAATGTAACTAACTATAACTAATAAAATTTTTCATATACAAAAACTCACATTTTATGTTAAATTAAAATTTAGAAGTTCCGTCCACAAACCCGATCGAATGACGATTGACTACACTGTTTTATGGCAAAGCCGGATGATTGATATTTCCGTCGGGCCAGCTGCCAGCTGTGGCCACAGCAACCTGGCAAGGAATACATTTTTAAATAACTATATTTCTGCAAAAAAAAATTTAAAAATAATAAAACCAAATAGATCTCGTTTGATTTCCTGTGGGCGAGCCAAATCTGAAATTTGAGACCAAATCTGAGATCAAATCTGAATTTACCATACAAAAATAAATCACAATAAACAAAGAAATGTCCAGGAATCTCAAGAAAGAAGGGAAAACTTTAAATGTAAGTAAAATTCTATTGTATGCTCCGAGAATATAATATTTTATTAAATTTCCTTTTCACTGCTGGGACACAATAGAAAAACGCAGCCGGAACCGCAGCCGCAACCGTATCGCATGCCGTACGTACCTAATTAGAAGTGCCCACAATTGAGTCGTACGTACTCCACTTTTTTTACAATTTCCATTGAGAAACATACATATAGCTATATGCATATAAAAGATGATAACACCTATATCGCATCATGTATATTCTTTTCTATAAATTTATAATTACCTGACCTAATTTCTAAAAGGATTTTAAATACGCACGTTTTTATTAAAAGATGGCCAACTCGTCCGTCGCCGTTTACGGCTGCGTTTGCGGATCCGTCTCGTTGTGTTCACAACATTGAATTCGTGTGTATTCAATATTTTGACATGCGATACGGATGTGATTGCGGATCCGGCTCCGACTCCATTGTGTTCCAGCAGTCATCAGGAACATAGTAATTTCAATATGTATTCCTTGCCAGGTTGCCGTTGCCCTTGCTAATAAAAGAATTTTGTCAATAGTCGATTGGGATTCAGGATGAAATGTGATTTATTTTATTTTTTATTATTAAGTTAGAGTTAGTTTTATTTACATAGTTACAGTTAGTTACATTTAGTTACATTAGTTACATTAGTTACGCCAAATATTGGGCGTAACTAATTCATAATAGTTACGCGTAACTAAACGAGTAACTTACTTCATGTAACTTACTTGCCAACACTGGTTCCTTTAAAATTGGTAGATCCGTACGGTGGGGTATATAATTTAAATTTAATATTTCACCTCTTATTTTAAAGATGATACTGATTTTGTCGATAGAGTAACAATTAAGGAAGTATGTGCTTTCAGTAAGATAGTGGTTCAGTTTGCTATAGTAATTTCTATACAGCGAAGCTCCAGCATCTTCAGTATATCTATCATTTAGGATTCTACCGTAATTATGCAACAACAAGTTGAATGCCTCTCTTAGAACAGAAGGTTGTACGTGTGATTGAATGTCTATATCCACTCCGCACTCTGATGCGATTTCCTTCCATATATTGTAACAACTTCCACCCGTTCGTATAACATGTTTCAACACAATGTTTGGTATCCTGGTTTCGTCCATCTCTAATACTTTTATGATATAATTAAAATGCATTTCCAAAGTATACAAAAACATAGGTGGGGTTCCAGTCTCAATGTACAACATATAATTTGGGGTATTTTTTGGCAAACGGAACATCCTCTTTAAGAAATAACGAAGAAATTTTTCAACAGATTCATAGGCTCTGTATCCCCACACCTGTGCTCCGTAAAGTAAGACTGACGCGGCAGTTGAACGGAACACTGTGTCTTTCGCGCTGTGCGATACATATTTGTTTCTGATGCACCGGTCCCATACCGAAGAAATAGCACGTTTAGCATCTGATAGTTTTTCATCAAGATGTGTGTTTACATTTAAGTTTGCAGATATCAACATACCAAGATATTTGTACTTACGCACGACCTCTACATCTTCTTCATTAAACTTCCACTTTTCGAGACAAGAGTAGCGGCCACCTCAATCTCTGAACAACATAATTATGGATTTCTCCAGGTTGACTGTTAAGTTCCAGCTTTTGCAATACATGTCTAGCCTGTTAATCATAAGCTGAAGACCATCCACAGAATCAGATAAAAAGACGATGTCGTCCGCATACATCAAAGCTGGAATTGTTACTCCGTTGAAGCTAATGCCACCTTTTACGACATCCGCTATATCATTAAGATACAGTATGAAGAGTAAGGTACTAAGTATACACCCCTGTTTAACACCCATTGAAGTTTCAAATTCTACAGAGATAAGATCTCCGTCCCACACAGATGCAACATTATCCTCGTACAGTGCTCTCAAAATTCGAATAAACTTGGATGATACACCTATTATAAACAATTTATAAAAGAGTGCTTCCCGGTTCCCGCGATATCGTGTCAAATGCTGCACGAAAGTCCACGAAAAAGGCATATAACTTTTTCTTCTTATTTTTATACGCAGCAGCTATGTTGGTAAGTGCAAATATTTGGTCAATTGTGGAATAACCTTTTCTGAACCCAGCTTGAAATTCCGTTAGAACGTTCTTTTCCTGAACCCATTGACTAAGTCTTTTGTATAATAAGGCTGCAAACAATTTGGCTGAGGTATTTAAAAACGAAATTCCCCTGTGGTTTGCTGGATCCTTGTAGTCCCCTTTTTTGTGTAGTGGAAAAATAATTGATTTTTTTAAAATTGTCGGGAACTTCAGCATTTTCGAAAATTCTGTTGAACTCTACAGTGAGAGATTTCATAAACTCGGCCGTTGAATTTTTATAGAACTCAAATGGAATTCGATTATTACCCGGGGCTTTCTTTTGTTTTGAGCGTGCGTCTAATGCGTCCAATTTTTTATCCAAAAACATAGGGGCTGCATATTTAAATAAAGGTGACGTTAGTGGGGCATTCAAAAGGCTATTAAAGTGAGTTCTCAGCAGAGGGGCTTTTAACGACAGAGCTATGGTGTTAGTACGTCCATTTACATATTTAACCGCTTTCCAAAATTCAGCTAAAGATCTCGTATTATTTATAAGACTAATATGTCGTTGTTCGTATGCTGCCTTTTTGTTATAACAAATCCGTTTAAAATCCTTGTTGGCTTCGTTATAGAGAACTTTAAAAATATTGGCGTTGTTTGATCTCAATAGTTTTAAGAATTTAAAAGATTTATTTCTCGCTTTCAGACATTGTGCGTCAAACCACTTTTTTTTATATATGAAATTAACTCTTGGTAATTTACTTAAGGGAACAGCTTTCTTTATGGTTTCTGTTAAGGCTGCAAAATCAACTGGTCTATTTAACATTTCAAGGTTTTCAAGATTTGCATTCAGGTTATGCTGATAACATTCTCGAGTTCCTTCATTCCATACAATCAGAAAAAGTAATTTTCAAAGGCATATGGTCAGAAAAAATCTGCTCTGCATCTTTAAAATCGTCCAAAAGATGATTCCATTTTCCAGCTACAAAACAGTAATCAATAACTGAACAAGAAGATCCTCGAATAAATGTAAGCTCCCCTTCTAAGTCTCCTGCACAGCTTCCATTCAAAACACGACAGTCGTACGCATCAGCCAGTTGTAGTATTTTCGTACCTTTACTGTCGCAAACTAAGTCCTTAGATTTCCGATTTTTGTTTAAATAAGCACCGTCATAACCAGATACAAAACTATTTTGTGAAGACCTTATTCGACCATTGAAATCACCAACAAGCATTATATCAGTCGTTTCTATCAATTGAAGTGAGTCACATAGTCTGTCATAATCGCGTTGCCAGTGGTTGCAGTTTAAATAGTTAGATAGGTATTAAAATGACGTCATAGCTGCTTGTTTTAATATCCAATGCATGCAATTCACCTGTTTTTTTAAAATTAACACAAACACCATCAAGATTTTCACGGTATCCAAATAATGTTCCTCCACTTCCTCTTCCAAAAAGCGATGTTTTAACTGCGGGTTCCCAGATAAGTTCGTAATTTAAAAATATATTCTTAAATCTATTTTCATCATTTTCTAAGAGATGAGTTTCAAAAAGAACAAATATATCAAATTTCTTTACATAACTGAACAAATTCACAAAATTTAATTTATTTTTTAAACCTGATATATTATAACTTAATATTTTTGTTTTCTTATTTACTAGGGGATTCTCTATTTTACTCTGGTAGACTTCATGCGACTTTTGAAAATACATTAGAGCTTGTGGACATAGCCAAAAGATTTTCATTTGTTGGTAGCGTTATTATGTGTTTTGGCAGCACTGACCGAGCTGACAGAGGATGTCAAATTTGACGTTTTGTGCTTGTTTTCATTATTTGTGCTTTCATTCAAAAATAATTTATAATTTATTGGAATGTCTCCAAAAAGTGATTTTATAACTTCACCCCCATTTTGTTCACCACATTTCAGCCCTTACGCCGAGTTCCAAGTACAAATTTTTCCTGCAATAAGAAGTTTATCATCTCTTAATGCAATTTTTGTTGTTGGGACTTTGAGACGGAGCTCCTTCATGATCGGAATCATTTTAGTCCGTCGCTGTCGAACGTTGAGGGGCAAATCCTTATTTATGCTTATTTTAGTCCCCTTGAGCTTATTAGCATTCCTCAATACGCCCCATGCTGACTCCCTGGATTTCATTTTAACAATAAAGGTTGCATTGCTTACCATCTATCTTGAAGTATTCTAAATGCCTCATTTACGCGGATGATGTGACAATTTTTAAAACTATTTCTAGTATTAGTGATTGTGAAATGTTGCAATCCGACCTTAATTCGTTTTTTGACTGGTGTGTTCGTAACTGCTTGTCTCTTAATATAAATAAATGTAATTTTATGAGCCTCACAAGAAAACTTTTAGTAACTCCATTTAATTATTCGTTAAATGGAATTTCCCTATCATGTATGGAAAACGTAAATGTTGTTGGCGTCATATTAGATCGAAAGCTTGAATTTATTCAGCACATCAACTCCATATCAAATAAAGCCAATTCAATTCTAGGCTGGATTAAGAGAGAGTCACGGCAATTTTCAGATCCTTTTGTTACAAAACAGCTTTTATAACATTTGTTCGTCCCATTCTTGAATATGCTTGCCAGGTTTGGTCACCCCATTACGAATGCCATATATTAAGGTTAGAACGTGTTCAAAAAAGATTTCTGGGATTTGCCTTGCGGGGCTTAGGTTGGGAAAATCCTTACGAGCTTCCCGCATACATCAGTCGACTGAAACTAATTGATTTGGCATCCCTTGTGAATAGACGTTCTTATTTAAGTTTTGTTTTTATCGTTAAATTAATAAATGGTAACATAGACTCTTTGTACCTTTTGTCTCGAATAAATTTTAATATTCCTCAAAGAAACTTACGGAATCTACCTAGCTGCATGAATGTCCCAAACTGTCATACTAATTATGAACGATTTTCTCTCTTAAACAAAATGTTTGAATTATTTAATCTTCTCAATAATAGATGTAATAACTTATTTGACCAATCATTAAATTTTTCATCTAAACTTCAGTAAAATTTGTATTCAATTATATAATTGCACTCTTATTATAGACATAAGTACTTATATCTGAAGCTAGTCTTGAGCTATGTAAATAAATCTATATAAATAAAAATGAATTGGTGTCTGTTTGTACGCGATTTTTTTGTTGAATTTATTTTCAACCAGGTAAACACACAACGGAGCTGGTTTTTTTTTTTTTTTTTTTTTTTTTCACTTGCAAAAACAAACGATTTTCTTCTCCACATGTGCAAGTCCGCCAGCGCTGCTCTGCTCGGAAATGCCTCGCTATTATATTTGGAATGCGCCGTACAAAAAATTTCAACGTCGAAAACAAGGGCAAGCTGTTGCCGGATATGCGGATATGCTTGGTCGTATCTATGCTGTTCAATCAAAAAATGACGACTGCTTCTATCTGCGATTGCTTTTGGTCAATGTGCCTGATCAAACTTCGTACGAGAACCTGCGGACTGTTGATGGTGTGCTGTGTGCCATATTTAGAGAAGCCTTTCAGCGGATGAATTTGTTTGCCAACGACAATCATTGGGACGCAACACTTTCTCCCAAAACGTTACTCCTTTCGTTGATTTTTACTTCAATTCGGTCAAGATTTAACATAGCGCTTGCTATTGCCTCTTCTCGAATAGCGGACATGTTGTTGGAAGGTGGTTGCACAGCACATTCAGCGTTAAAATTGCCACTCAATCTGCAGTTGAATGACGAACCAACATGCAATATTTCAAGAAATTCTGTTATGGCACAAGTGTTAAACACTTTCAAAATTATCATCTGGGATGAATGCACAATAGCACACAAGCGAGCATTGGAGGCTCTTGATCGAACAATGAAAGATTTACGGAACAATATGAGATGCTTTGGAGGAGCAATGATGTTGCTAGCCGGTGATTTCCGTCAAATTTTACCAGTAATCCCGAGATCAACGCCTGCAGATGAACTCAACGCTTGCCTAAAATTATCGTATTTCTGACGATACGTAAAGAAGCTGCAGTTGACGACGAACATGCGAGTTGCGGTGCAGAACGATCCATCAGCCGATGATTATGCAAAAAAACAATTGGCAATTGGAAATGGTTGAATTACCGTTGATGTGAATTGTGAATTCACATCATAGAAGGAAGAACTCATCAGCAAAGTGTTCCCTAACATCGGTCACAATTATTTGAACCACGATTGGCTCAGTGAACACGCGATATTAGCTGCGACAAATAATTACGTCGATGATTTGAATTTCATCATTCAAAATAAAATCGCAGCTCCACTGCATTCGTTCAAATCGGTGGATCGCATAACATATGATGACGAAGCAACAAACTATCCAATTGAATTTTTGAATTCGCAACTCAAAGTTGGGTCTGTCATTATAATGCTGCGCAATCTGAACCAACAAAAAATAATGCAATGGAACTAAGTTGAAAGTGAAGAAACTCATGAATAACGTCACCCAAGCGACAATAATCAAAGGCAATTTCAAAGGCGAAGAAGTTCTCATTCCAAGAATTCCTTTGATACCAACCGATTTGCCATTCGAGTTTAAGCGGATTCAGTTTCCCGTTCGACCCGCATTCGCCATGACAATTAACAAATCGCAAGGCCAATCGTTGTAAGTCTGTGGCCTTAATCTTGAATTCCCTTGTTTTTCACATGGACAACTGTACGTGGCGTGTTCGCGTGTCGAAAAGCCATCTGCATTGTTTGTTTATGCACCGGACAAAAAAACAAACAACGTTGTTTATCACAAAGCATTGCAGTGACCTAATCATTTCTGTTTAAATAAAAGTAATTTAATCAATTTAATATCAATTGCTTTATTCTTTCTTAAGAGAGGCTCGACTTTCGAAAGGGACATTTAGTCAATTTAAGGTGGAACGAAGTTCGCCGGGTCAGCTAGTAAATAAATAAATTTAGGGCGTATAAATATTTTGTAAATTGTAGCCAGATCAGAAGGAGTGAAAAACTTCTTGCATCTATTAAGAAAGCCTTAGCATCTTGCAGCATTCTTGGCAATCTCAAGTATATGATCATTCCAACGAAGATTGTCACTGATACACATACCGAGTACTGATAGCTTTTCGGCCTCCTCAATGGAAGTAAAATTCATGGATAATGGCATAGGGGGTATGTTTAGCTTCAACGACAAAAGACAGCATTGAGTTTTCGACGCTGTTTAAATCGGAGTTTAACGAGCTTATCATACGATTTCGTTGTATTAACACGTCCGAAGGCGAAGGCCGTGAATTATCAAACGTATACGAAAAGCTGAGGGTTGAGTCGTCAGCAAAACAATTTAATGGATTAGAAGTCACAGACAAGAGATCATTTATAAAAATGAGAAAGAGAGTCGGAGACAGAACGGAGCTCTGGAGCACACCAGCATTTATTTTGTGAATATCAGACTTGAAACCGTCTAATACAACATGTATTGAACGGTCCAGAAGATAGCTTCTAATCCAACGAATAAGAGTATCATCGATACAAAATGCACGCATTTTCGATTAAAGAGCATCATGTCAAACTCTATCAAATGCCTTTGAAATATCAAGCGCAATAATCTTGCTTTCGCCAAAGCGATGCACAAATTTGTTCCACTGCTCGGTGAGATATGCCATCAGATCACCAGTGGAACAATTGCTACGAAAGCCGTATTGCCGGTCATTTAAAAGCTCCCGATATTCGAGATATTTCTTGAGCTGACGATTTATCAGCGTTTCCATGACCTTGGAAAGAAGGGACGTAAGTGCAATTGGTCGGTAGGAGGAGGGGGAGGAGGAGTCATCTTTTTTGGGACGGACTGGACAAATGCCGTTTTCCATCTACTAGGAAAGATTTCTGAACGATAGGAGCGATGGAAAAGCTTACTCAGTGGTTTTACCAGCGATGAAGAACACCTCTTCAGAAGAAAAGGGGGTATACCATCCGGGCCAGCGGATTTGTGTATATCAAGATCTTGAAGAACTCTTGCTACTGTACGAGTGCGGAAAAATACCTGTCCCATAGAAAAATTAACATTCTCAAGTACAGGAGGGGCATTGTTGCTTGCAAAATGAGCTGCGAGCATATTCACCTTCTCTGAACAGCTGACAATTGGTTTATCGTCGACGATGAGCGTTGGAACTGATGATGACGTTGAGTTCTTGACGTTTTTTACAAATGACCAGAAGTTTTTACTGCCTTTGGGACATTGCAGAATTTTTTGCCGTAACTTCTGGTCATGTAAAAATTTCGTTTTGTGTATAACGGAGCTGCATGAGTTCCTAACTTGTTTGTGTTTCTTCCGATTTTCCTCAGTTGGGTTGGCTTTGTAGGATCGGAAGCTTACTTCTTTCAACCTGATAGCTTCCTTACACTCTTCGGTAAACCAAGACTTTACTTTTGGTTTGATACATTTTGTTCTGTGAGGGACAAAAGTTCTCATTCCAAGAAAAATCACTTCTGTAATCATTTCACTGGCATCAATGTCATTATCGAGGAAGCATAATGACCAGTTAAAGTTGCGAAAGAAATTATTCAGACCGTCCCAGTTGGCTTTCTCGTATTGCCAAACGGTCCTAGTGGGAATTTTTTCTTTAACTGGATGGTTGGAGATCGAGAAATTCGCTGAAATGACACAATGGTCCGAGGTGCCAAATGGAGAAGTTACTTTAATAGTATATTTATCATGATGGGAAGTACGGAACAAGTCAAGAGTATGGGCGGAATACCCATCAACATCCGGTATACGAGTAGGCTCATCGACAAGCTGGGTAAGATGGTTATACTCAGCAAAGATCTAGGTATACCTTCCTTCGAGTGTTGTCTGGCCAGAATAGCGGAGCCAACTTGAATTGTGTACATTGAAGTCGCCCGTAATCACGACTTCAGTGTGAGGACAATGGGAAATGTAATGGGAAAATATTTTTTTGCATGCCACTATCTCCACATACACCAACCTGCAAATATTCCACCACCTCCATTACAAATTGCATGACCATCTATCTCAATTGTATCACATATCTAAACCAAAGAATAATATTCTTTCAAATTTACATGCCTCTACTGTCCATCTGATAATGCAAATACCGTTCTGCATAAATTTTCGTCCACCGTGTTGCTCACCAACTTCGCCAAATAATTTCCTATGCAACAACGCAAACACCATTCCTACACGGATATTAAATAATTATTCAAGAATAATACGTATTATTCTTATATTCCCATTATAATTATTTAATTCTGCATACATCAATTGCAGGTCACAACAAAACATCAAGTTGCAAACAGTTGTTCTGCATTTGCAACTAACGAGTAAAAATATCAACCTAACTCGTTAGTTTATTTTCGGAGCATACCCTCCTTTCTATTTTTGTTGCGTTTACTGAGGCCAACTTCGCTGATTTTTGTCATCAGCAATAAGGCAATATGGCCGGCCGCCCCACTCGAAGTTTTTTTTTGCCAGCAATTAAATTTGCATGAAAACTTAAAATTCCCGAAGTTTCCTGTGTCTGGCGACGGACGCTACAAATTCTTTTCCGTCGACCATTCACCAGGAGCACATCGGACCCCACTTCATATCCGGGAGCAAACTAGATACCCCACATGGAATAAATACAAAGGTGAGTACGTAATTTTTTTTTATAGAACATTTTTAGAATGTTTCTGTTGGCCTGGCTTAACGCCAATATAAGTGAAATCCACATTTCTAAACGCAATTTTAGGCGATTTTAGGTTGGTGAGATTAAACTAAGCGATTTAAAATCCAATTACGTCCAATTGGAAACCGATTAAAATTCCGGCGTGCCCCCTGGAGTGGCCAACCAAAGCCAAGGCGTCGTCGCCATTCGGTTGCCACAACCTCCAGATTGCAGCCCCGACAAACGCTCGTAGCATTAGAGACAGAAAAGTTACCAATATTTGCGAGGAACTCCCCATCGATGCGTTCGAGGGAATTCCATATACATCGAAGTTTTTTTGCGAGAAAATGAGGAAGTTTCCTTGCGTTTTGGATTTCTGTAAGAAAAAGGTATGGATTAGTGCTATTTGACATTCCTTTTTTTTTGGTTACTCAGGAGTAACACATTTTCTTTTGCCCACATTTTAGATTGACCACTTTTAGGAGACACGCCGAAGAATTTTAGTTTTTTTCCGTAATTTTGTTACTCTTACCGTAAAATTTTCTATACACCTATATGGACATTTTATATCCATGAATAAGCCACCTGAATAAAAGAATACGCATGCCCAAGTCATCAGTGATTTTGATTGCTTTGCCTACTCGCTACCTACGGAAAGAGCCGTACCAGAAACTTAGGTACCAGGCTCCAGTTTTTTTTATGGTATGACTACGGTTTGATACCACACCAACGCACATCGTACTGCAACACGTGCTGAGGTGAAAGCACATGCTTAGAACATCCGATACCCACCTCTCGTGGAAGATTATTTCCATCAACATTGCTGCATCGTACCTACAAAGAGAATCCTGAAGCAAGCCAAGTAGCGGCGCCTGGCCCAGATCAGTGGTCTTTCGTCTGAACGATCTATACAACAACGTCATCATCAGCGGCACCATTCTAAAATTGTGTATTATATTATCTACTGATAAGTATTTTAGATTTTTTCTTATTTTGAATATACGTTTGTAGATAATAGATATTTTTGAATAGAATTTTGGTAAATATTTGAATCTTTTAGAGACAGGGTGAGCTAACTATCAGTTAGTTTTTGTTGAGCATATTTCCGACTTCCAGGTATTTGTGAGAGCAAGAGTTCAAGACAAAGTAGAGCATATCAGATCAGTGATCGATGTAAGCAGAAATTGAGGCAGATACATTTACTTTGGGGAATTTTCGAAGAGACACCACGTGACGAAAAGCAACACACCAGAAACACATTTAAAAATAATTCAGTGAAAGTGTAACGTAATTTATGACACTAGACTTTACCCTAGTCTAGTTTGCACAATTTGATAACAGTAACCAGTAAACTTTTTTTTGATATTTGAAAGCCAGTAAGGCTCAGTAAAGTAGAATCAGTGAAAATCCTAAAAATCAATTATCATCAAGCTACGTCAAGAGTGGTATATAATTGTTTTATTATCCTCAAACAGCAGATACACCGTTCCAGCTTTATTTGTCGGAGTGCACTTCAGCAGAAAAGTTCTGGGTGAGTTCGTTCCATATTTTGTATTATAAATTATATATCACAATTTTTGACTGAACTTATGGTTGATGAGAATTTGGTATTGAGTCGAATAAGGAAATTAGTTTTTTTTTTGTGGTTACATACGTCAAGAGTACATTACATTCCGTCAAGAGGAATTTGAATTATCGTCAAGAACAAGCGAGACTGAGCTTAGAGAACATTTCTAAACAGTCGTACACATTGAATTTGAATTATGAAATAACGTCGTTTATTCTGAATCAGATTTGGGATAAAAGTAGCATACTCCGCTTGAGAGTTCTCAAGTGTTTTCTAGAGTTTCTTTTTTTTTTTAAATAATTTACGTCCGTGGCTACGATTAGCTTTAAATTGGAAAGAATACAGATTGGTAATTTAAGATTTATATGATTGTCCGAGTGTCAAGAACGGAGACACATATTTGAGAAAAGCGAACATAGTAATATTTTTGGTGTGATTAACATATTTGAAATTGGTTTAGTGTAGAGCATTAATAAATCCAATACTGGTGTCGATAGGAATTTAAAGTTTAAGATATAACTTTAAGGTAATTTTTAAGATTCATAACGAGAATTGAGTAAGTTTATTTATGGTTATTAAAGAATTTTTATAACGTTTTGAGAAAATTTGTATGTGTTATTATTCGTGAGTAGTTGAGGGATATGATAGATCCCTCTGAGCTATTTTTGATTATTGGTGATGCATAAGAGCATCGTTATGTGTTTGTAAGGTTTCAGGTTTATGGAGAGTCGGCAGGAGCCGAAGCGCAGCAGCAGACATGGGAGTCCAATTTCCCGTATGGTAATTTTCGGTACGTTTTGAGTTTTTGAGTTCAGTTTGGTTATGTTGTTTAGCATAGTGTAAGGAGTTTTCCTTACGTTTTGTTTGATTTTGGGGGATTCGCCAAACACTTTTATAAGCCAATGCGAATCCACGGGAACGGATCTGGATCTTGCCATGTCTTGTTCATGGGTGGGTATAGAAGGCTTGAGGGATACCAACACCTTGTTCCCTCCCCCTCAGTTCTGAGTTCTACGCTTTTAACAATCTTTCTTGAGTGATAGTAGATCCCATCGAACCTTTCCTTTTTTTTGTTTGATATACTCAGGGGCCACGACCACCTATGGTCCCCATTCTTCTTCTTCCTTGACAGGATTCTAAACAACTACGCGTATACATCCTATTCGTTTGCGAGACAGATGATCCAACAATCCAAAAACCACTTACTATAGCTATCTGCATACTTCGGGCCCCAGCTCAACTAAAATAGCCCCCAAGGTCAATACCACCCTGGCCGTAGATCCGTTATTAAACAATGTAACACAAGCCTATCTTCCTGTAGCAAGGACCACTCCCCACCCGGCGAGCGTAAGCGATGGCACCCCACAACGGATCGAAGCGACTGTGGAAGAGTAGGCACCGTCAAGGCGTTTATGGCTTGGACGCGCCAGAGGGTAATTATACCTCTGGTGCTAAAAGTCATAATAGCCTTGGCGGCAGAAGGAGACATTTTCATCTCGAAGGAAGAATTCATATGGCTTAACCTCTGGTAACCCTGAACATATTCCAGGGAAGGCGAGTAACATCGGCTTGGATAGGCATAAAAATGGTTGGAAGTTGTTGGTAATTTTTCCTAAGGTTGTGAATGGTACACATCCCGTTTGAGTTAGTTCTGATCAGTTTAGTTTGTGACTTAGTATATTGAGTTTGAGTTTGTTTGTCGGAAGAGTTGACGATTCAACTTCCGAGTTCTGATTATTTGAGTTACAGTTAGTTACTTTGAGAATGATTTGCTTTGGGTTTGTTTCGTTCCGTATAGTTGTGTGTTGGCGATTCGGTATATGAGAACACCTACGTGTACCAAACCTTTTTAAACAATTGCACGCATTATGGTGGTGCAAAGCTGAGAGATGGCATATTATTCCTGGACCTGCTGAGTAAAGATGTTAGGTGGAATGTGTGAGCTGTCAGCGGAGTGCGATCGTGATGCGTGTGAGCTGTGATGAGATGGAGAGATTTTTGTGAGAATGGGCAGAAGGAATGTTTATGATGATGTCTTGGTTTGCGCATATTATGGATATTTCTTTTTGGTTTCATTTTCAACAATAATTATTATGATTATTATAATTTTATTTATCATTCCCTTTTTTGATGAATTGAATATTATGATTTAATTATATAATATTATAATCAAAAAGATATGAATGATAAATAAAATTATTTTTCTTTATACTTCAACGTTACAGATGGCGCCCAACGTGGGGCCCGAAGACCTAGAGCCTGTAAGATTTTGGATTAGTTAAATTTTGGATTAGTTGTTTAGAATTAGCGATTATGTTGTTTTAGGCAAAAATTTTTTTTGCAGATTTGTTTTTGCGCGAAGTTTATTCTAGAGTAATTCCGCAGAGTGTACCCTAGCATATCATTGTCCGGGGGATTATTGTGACTGAGTCGTGATCCTCGTCTGTCGCTATGAGCTAATGCACTCTGGCGGAACCTCAATTTTTTTTTTAAGGAACGTTTCTGTCCGGGCCGGATTTGAAGTTGTTCGTCCAGTTGTCAGTTGCTGAAACGCACACTTAGAAAAATGGAATAGGAGTATAGAGTTGGCCTAGTGAACCTTTTGACCGGTAATTAGTGATGTTATTCCTGATGTACGTCTGTTGCAGAAGCAGCGAGTTTGGCTTGATTACTCCGCTTCGATTTCAGAACCCTTTTTACACCTTTCATAATTTCGTTTTTGCGGTTTTAGATTTTCCCGTTTGTGTAGTTGAAGTCAAGAGAACTCTGATACATTGACCGGTGGCTGATGACGTTTTCTCGGCGCACGTCTGTCGCAGTGGTAAGATTCTCTTGATCAAGCTTCATGTTTGAATTGTCTGTCGTCTTCAAGGAAGAAGCAAGTTTTTTTATTAAAGTTAAATTTAAAGTTTTTTTTTTGACTTTGTGAACCATGTCGCTGAAGGCGAATGTTTCATTGGTCCTGTCTCGCTGCTGCTGAAGGTGATGGTCGACTCTCCGACCGTTTTGATGATTAGTAAGTTTTTTTTTGAGAATATACAAGTATTATTGAGTTATTTTTGAAGAAGTTATTATTGAGTTAGTTATTTTTGAAGTTAGTATACATTCAGTTAAGTTTTGAATTTATATCACTATTTTTGCAGAAATTTAAGTATTGCCAGTTGGCGTAAAGTTTAAGTATAGTTGTAGTAAGTTTTGGATTTGAGTTAAGTATTTGGTTCAACGGTGGCTGATAGGTTCTGCGTGCCTGTCGATCGAAGAACTGTCAAGTTTAGTTAGTTTTTGATTTTGGGATAGCGGTGGCTGACAAGTTATACGTGCTTGTCGACTGTGAGTCCTGTACGGTTTGGGTGTTTAACGGTGGCTGTTCGGTTCTGCGTGCCGGCAGATCGTTATAACACGTTTGGTTGAAGCTTAAGTGCTTCTGTTTGGAAGTTTTGCCTTGTGGCGTACGGTTTAGTTTAGTTAAGATTAGATTTGTCAAGTTGAAGTTTGAGAACTTCTGAATTTTGGCGTACGGTTTAGGTAAGTTTAGATTTGTTAAGTTAAGTTGAAACTTAAGTGTTTCTGAAATTAAGTATTTGATTTCTGAATTTTCGTTTTGAGACTAGGTATTTCAGATAAGTTAAGTATTGTTGAAAGTATTGTTTAGAAGTTTAAGTATCGTTAAAATAGAATTTGGTAAGGTCAAGAATTTTTTTTGAAAATCTTTGAACTTAGTAATTCCTTTTTGAGTTTAAGTATTTTCGAAGTTAAGTATTGTTAGAGTTTAAGCATTTTCAAGATTAAGTAACTTTGGTTTAAGCTTGAGTATTTTTTTTGGTGACGTTTTAGAAAGAAAAATAAAACATTTCCTTTATTTTTGAAAATTTTGTAAGTTACGTACTGTTGGTTTATTGTGAGGAGTTAACCGAACTCGCTTACAATTTTGAGCAAAACCCCAAAGTAATAGTTTTAAGTTTTTATTATATAAGTGATTTTTTTTCTCTCTCTCAAACCTACCCTGAAATTACCCTTTAAGTAACAAAATAACTTACTTAAACGAATTATTAAACAACCCAAATTAGTGTCAATAGTTTTTCTTTATCTTGAATCATGGCTGAAAACGGGGATAATGTTGATATCGAAGTCGGTAACAATAAAGATCCGCAATATGCGGCGATGGAACAAGCGGCAATAGATATTTTGTTGGGAGACAATTCACCCTCCCCAAGAATCGAAGGGAATGCAGCAGATGCACCCCCACAAAATGTACTCATAGCAGACAGGCATGGTTGGTCAAATTATGTCCATGACGTAGTAAGTGCGTCAATAAATTCTCAGTTAGAGGAAGAAAGAAGATTCTTCCAGCAAGAACTCGCAAGGAGCCAAAATGAACTTTTAGAGAAGATGGCTAACCTGATGCGCAGTTCGACGTCGATTCCTAACGCACAAGGTCAATCAGTAGCAAGCACTTCACGTGCAGCATTAAACCTAAATAGTAAACCTAGGACCAACTTCCTACCTGTCGACCCTATCCAACCCGCCTCGCATTTCATCAATGCGGACCCCCTTAGAGCAAACTTGAACAATCCTGGAGTCTCAAACAGCAGAAATAGGGAAAATAACTTACCCCAGAATCCAACGAACCCGATTTTGTCGAGAAACAGAAGATCTGTTTCACAGAGAAGTGACTTGCCAAATGGCATTTCTGTCAACAATAATCAAGTGAGAAATCCGAGTGATCCAGTAGTGCACCCGGTAGATATGGCTCAAGCGGCCGACGTAGAAGCGTTTCTTAATCGCATCAACGGTATGCAATACGAAAATAATTCCGTAACAAATTCGCCTCCACGGCCACCAACCGCGTCGAACTCTCATTTCCCAGGCAGGTATCCGTTATACCACAAGTGGGGAATCAATTTCGACGGTCGTAACATACCGGTGGACGACTTTTTGTTCCGGTTAGAAGTTATCCGAAGTAGTTACAACGTCCCATGGGACGACATAGTTCTCAATTTTCACCATTTTGTCTCAGGACCTGTGGAGACGTGGTACTGGATGTATTTGAAGAACAATCCTAACGTACCTTGGACTACTTTGAAATCAGCTTTTTTGGAGCAATACAGAAGCTTAGAGACCGACGGCGAGCTATCGAGGAAAATCAATGACCGTAAGCAACTGCCTGGAGAATCATTCAATGAGTTCTATGACGCATTGATGATACTCAACTCCAGAATGCGTGTTCCCAAGTCATCCAGCGAAATGGTGGACACGATTAAAAATAATGTCAACAGGCGTATGGGCGAATTGCTCATTACGTTCAATACGAGCAGCCTTCCTCAAATGGCTTACGTTTGTCGCACAATAGAAAAATTCATGGATAAAAGAGAGTCTGCACGACCGAAATTTGTACCTGGTACTTGGAACACGCAACAGAAGCGTGTGGTAAGTGAAGTGGAAACAACAGTCGATTCCCAGGCAGTAGCTACTCCGGCACAGATCGAAGCATTAAGGAGAGAGTCTGCGAACGTCGTATGTTGGAAGGGTAAGGGCGTGGGTCATATCCACAGAGATTGTACGAACCCGAAAAGCGGCTTGTTTTGCTACAAGTGCGGTCTGCCAGACTACGTAACACAAAACTGTCCGAAATGTTCGGAAAACCGCCAGCAGAACAATCTTTCTTCCGGGGGGATTCGTTCGGGTCTCCAAAACCCGGAACAGTAAATCAAGAACCCCGTAAAGATTGTAAAACCCCTAATAAGATAAGTAACCAAAACCCTAATTCGAATTCTACTACTAATGAAAAGCCTATTGAAATTTTGAAAACCAATAAGCCCATTACAATTATGACGTCAAATAAACCTAAGTTAAATACAGATATTAATAAAGAATGGAATAACAAAGCAAAAATTGAATTACCGCGGAAATCATTCCATACACGCCTAAGGGAGTATTATGAGGCCAGAAAACGCATCATGACCACTCCAACAGTGTCCAGGAAGATCCGCGATACGAGAAGACGGTTTCAAGCGAAGAGAAGAACATATAGAAACATAGCAACAGCTACAATAAAGAGCAAATCTAGCGACCCAAGACCCTACGTAACTGTAGAAATCTTCAGAGACGAATGGCTCGGCCTGCTTGATTCAGGAGCAAGCATCAGTTGCATCGGCACAAACAAGCTCGAATACCTCAAAGCGAAGAACGTCAACATAAAGAAAGTTTCGTCCTCAGTCTCTACAGCGGACGGGAGCAAGCAGGACATTGTTGGAGTGATCACGATGATCGTGAGTTATAAAGGAATAAGTAAATCTATGGATTTCTACTTAGTTCCTACCTTGTCACAGCGCCTTTACCTCGGAGTCGATTTTTGGAGCAAATTCCAATTAGCTCCCCATATAATCTCCGGAATGAGCGTGAGTCCGTCACTATATGAAAATGAAGAGTATAAGAACAAATGCAAGCTATCTCTATCTGAAGAAAAGAGGCTGAAGGAAGTCATCGATGGATTTCCGTCATTTGCGACCAAAGGACTAGGGAGAACGAGCTTGCTTGAACACATTATAGATACGGGAGACGCAATGCCTATTAAGCAAAGGCATTATCCCGTGTCTCCAGCAATTCAGGCCCTCATGTATGCGGAATTGGACCGCATGTTAGAGTTGGGAGTCATAGAAGAAAGTAATAGTTCCTGGAGTTCACCGGTAGTTCTAGTTCTGAAACCGGGTAAGAACAGGCTATGTCTCGACTTCCGAAAAGTTAATTCAGTGACCAAAAAGAATGCGGGCCCAATTGCGCATATCGAGGGTCTGTTGTCGCGTCTTTCAGATACTCATTATATCTCGAGTGTAGACTTGAAAGACGCATTTTGGCAAATTCCGTTGGAGGCGGGATCCAGGGAAAAGACTGCGTTTACAGTACCTGGGCGTCCCCTCTATCAGTTCAAAGTAATGCCGTTCGGCCTTTGTAACGCAGCTCAATCTCTTTCCTACCTAATGAGCCGCGTGATTCCTTCAGCCCTCAGAGAACAAGTCTTCGTCTATTTGGACGATTTATTAGTGGTTTCGAAGTCTTTCGAAGAGCATATTAGGATTCTCAGAATAGTTAGCAACCGATTAAGTGAGGCAGGCCTAACGATAAATGTTGAGAAATCTAAATTTTGTTTCAGCGAACTTCATTACTTGGGATATAAGGTAGGTCAAGGATGCTTAAAGGCCGATCCAGCGAAAATTGCGGCCATCGTAGACTTTCCGGTACCATCAACACAACGTCAAGTACGACGATTTCTTGGAATGGCGGGATGGTACCGAAGATTCGTAAAAGACTTTTCTACGTTAGCATCCCCATTAACCGACACCCTAAAGAAAGGAAAACCCTTCAGCTTCAACGAAGAAGCTGTAAAAGCATTCGCCGACATTAAGTCAGCCCTGACCTCTGCACCAATTCTGGTGAACCCAGATTTTGAGAAAGAGTTCATAATTTTGTGCGATGCATCCGCGTCCGGTATCGGATGTGTTCTCTGCCAGCGGGATGAGAACGGAGCTGAACGCCCCATTTACTATTTCTCCCAAAAATTAAACGCTGCGCAGAGGAACTATTCCGTTACTGAACGCGAATGCCTCGCCGCCTTCCAAGGTATTCAGAAATTCCGTGCATACGTGGAAGGTTATCGGTTCAGAGTCATCACTGATCACTCTAGTTTGAAGTGGTTGATGAGTCTGAAAGATCCAACTGGTAGACTAGCCAGGTGGAGTATGAGGCTTCAAGGCTTCGACTTTGTGGTTGAACACAGCAAGGGTACACTGAACGTGGTACCAGATGCTCTTTCTAGAGTTTATGAAACTGAGTCGGTAGATTACCAATTCTTAGCATCCGTTTCAACACAAGTCGACCCGGCCGAAGTCCTTCATATCGACCTGGATAGTCCACACTTCAAGTCTACCGAATACCAACAGCTCATCGACCACATCAATGCAAACCAAGAGCGGTTACCAGAGCTCAAAGTCTCAGATGGCTTCATCTACAAGCAGACGAGTCATGTAGTGGGGAATCCTCTACAGGATGACCTGGTCTGGAAGCTCTGGGTACCGTCATTGATGACCGATGAACTGATAACCCTCGCGCACAATCCACCACGAGCTGCACACGGAGGTATTACCAAGACTCTTTATCGGTTAAGAAACCAATTTTATTGGCCCAATATGTATACACAGGTAAAAGCTTACATCAACAAATGCGAAACTTGCAAGGCTAGCAAAGCTTCTAACGTGACGTTACGAGCCAAGATGGGTCAAGGATTCATTGTGGAGAGGCCATTTCAGCATCTCTACATTGACTTCCTTGGTCCCTACCCTCGGTCTAAAAGCGGAAATTCATATATAATTATTGTGTTAGATCAATTGGCAAATTTTGTCATCATAAAGCCTCTACGGAAGGCTAATGCCTTGAGTGCTGTGCGTTTCCTGCAAGAGGAAGTATTTTTAGTGTTTGGTGTTCCAGAGAGCATTTTGTCCGACAACGGGACTCAATTCGTCGGACACGAATTTGCGAAATTATTGGAGACTTTTGGAGTAAACCACATCAAGACAGCGGCCTATTCGCCTCAACCAAATGCGAGTGAGAGAGTCAATCGCTCAATATTGGCTGCTATTAGGTCGTATATCGACCCGAAACAAACGACGTGGGATATCCACCTGTCTTCCATAAGCAGCGCTTTAAGAACTACCATTCATTCCGCTCTGACCATGTCGCCGTATGAAGCTCTCTTCGGTCAGCGCATGATCGGGCATGGACATGACTATAAATTACTTAGGAAGTTAGGCGGACTAAATCAGTCTGAAATAAGTTGGTTACCAAAAGTAGCTAAGATGAACATACTGCACAATTATTTAAAGTCCACTCTAGAAAGCGCACATGAAAAATACGAACACACTTACAACCTCCGTAGTAGGCAAATTTCCTTTAACGTAGGAGAATCTGTTTTCAAAAGAAACATGGTGTTGAGCGATGCTACGAAGCATTTTAACACAAAGCTCAGCCCCAAATTCCTAAAGGTAGAAATTCGTAAGATAAAAGGTAATAATCTTTACGAGGTAATCGATGGAAAAGGTCACATTTCCACAGCACATACAAAAGACCTAAAAAGGTAAAAGTTACATTTTCTGTGATAGATTTTTTTTTATATATAACCAGCTAGGAGTAATAAGCCCGGCGTCAGCTGTGCATGAGACTCCAGGGGTGGGCAAGTAGGCTCACCGAAAAACATCAGTCAAAACTAAAAATTCCAACTTATCACTTTTGAGCGATTAACATTTTCCGTTTTCTTGTCCGTTGAAACCAGTTAGAAACTGCTCGTAAACGAACAAGTTTTGTAATGGGAAAATATTTTTTGCATGCCACTATCTCCACATACACCAACCTGCAAATATTCCACCACCTCCATTACAAATTGCATGACCATCTATCTCAATTGTATCACATATCTAAACCAAAGAATAATATTCTTTCAAATTTACATGCCTCTACTGTCCATCTGATAATGCAAATACCGTTCTGCATAAATTTTCGTCCACCGTGTTGCTCACCAACTTCGCCAAATAATTTCCTATGCGACAACGCAAACACCATTCCTACACGGATATTAAATAATTATTCAAGAATAATACGTATTATTCTTATATTCCCATTATAATTATTTAATTCTGCATACATCAATTGCAGGTCACAACAAAACATCAAGTTGCAAACAGTTGTTCTGCATTTGCAACTAACGAGTAAAAATATCAACCTAACTCGTTAGTTTATTTTCGGAGCATACCCTCCTTTCTATTTTTGTTGCGTTTACTGAGGCCAACTTCGCTGATTTTTGTCATCAGCAATAAGGCAATATGGCCGGCCGCCCCACTCGAAGTTTTTTTTTGCCAGCAATTAAATTTGCATGAAAACTTAAAATTCCCGAAGTTTCCTGTGTCTGGCGACGGACGCTATAAATTCTTTTCCGTCGACCATTCACCAGGAACACATCGGACCCCACTTTATATCCGGGAGCAAACTAGATACCCCACATGGAATAAATACAAAGGTGAGTACGTAATTTTTTTTTATAGAACATTTTTAGAATGTTTCTGTTGGCCTGGCTTAACGCCAATATAAGTGAAATCCACATTTCTAAACGCAATTTTAGGCGATTTTAGGTTGGTGAGATTAAACTAAGCGATTTAAAATCCAATTACGTCCAATTGGAAACCGATTAAAATTCCGGCGTGTCCCCTGGAGTGGCCAACCAAAGCCAAGGCGTCGTCGCCATTCGGTTGCCACAACCTCCAGATTGCAGCCCCGACAAACGCTCGTAGCATTAGAGCCAGAAAAGTTACCAATATTTGCGAGGAACTCCCCATCGATGCGTTCGAGGGAATTCCATATACATCGAAGTTTTTTTGCGAGAAAATGAGGAAGTTTCCTTGCGTTTTGGATTTCTGTAAGAAAAAGGTATGGATTAGTGCTATTTGACATTCCTTTTTTTTGGTTACTCAGGAGTAACACATTTTCTTTTGCCCACATTTTAGATTGACCACTTTTAGGAGACACGCCGAAGAATTTTAGTTTTTTTCCGTAATTTTGTTACTCTTACCGTAAAATTTTCTATACACCTATATGGACATTTTATATCCATGAATAAGCCACCTGAATAAAAGAATACGCATGCCCAAGTCATCAGTGATTTTGATTGCTTTGCCTACTCGCTACCTACGGAAAGAGCCGTACCAGAAACTTATGTACCAGGCTCCAGTTTTTTTTTATGGTATGACTACGGTTTGATACCACACCAACGCACATCGTACTGCAACACGTGCTGAGGTGAAAGCACATGCTTAGAACATCCGATACCCACCTCTCGTGGAAGATTATTTCCATCAACATTGCTGCATCGTACCTACAAAGAGAATCCTGAAGCAAGCCAAGTAGCGGCGCCTGGCCCAGATCAGTGGTCTTTCGTCTGAACGATCTATACAACAACGTCATCATCAGCGGCACCATTCTAAAATTGTGTATTATATTATCTACTGATAAGTATTTTAGATTTTTTCTTATTTTGAATATACGTTTGTAGATAATAGATATTTTTGAATAGAATTTTGGTAAATATTTGAATCTTTTAGAGACAGGGTGAGCTAACTATCAGTTAGTTTTTGTTGAGCATATTTCCGAGTTCCAGGTATTTGTGAGAGCAAGAGTTCAAGACAAAGTAGAGCATATCAGATCAGTGATCGATGTAAGCAGAAATTGAGGCAGATACATTTACTTTGGGGAATTTTCGAAGAGACACCACGTGACGAAAAGCAACACACCAGAAACACATTTAAAAATAATTCAGTGAAAGTGTAACGTAATTTATGACACTAGACTTTACCCTAGTCTAGTTTGCACAATTTGATAACAGTAACCAGTAAACTTTTAACTTTTTTTTGATATTTGAAAGCCAGTAAGGCTCAGTAAAGTAGAATCAGTGAAAATCCTAAAAATCAATTATCATCAAGCTACGTCAAGAGTGGTATATAATTGTTTTATTATCCTCAAACAGCAGATACACCGTTCCAGCTTTATTTGTCGGAGTGCACTTCAGCAGAAAAGTTCTGGGTGAGTTCGTTCCATATTTTATATTATAAATTATATATCACAATTTTTGACTGAACTTATGGTTGATGAGAATTTGGTATTGAGTCGAATAAGGAAATTAGTTTTTTTTTTGTGGTTACATACGTCAAGAGTATATTACATTCCGTCAAGAGGAATTTGAATTATCGTCAAGAACAAGCGAGACTGAGCTTAGAGAACATTTCTAAACAGTCGTACACATTGAATTTGAATTATGAAATAACGTCGTTTATTCTGAATCAGATTTGGGATAAAAGTAGCATACTCCGCTTGAGAGTTCTCAAGTGTTTTCTAGAATTTCTTTTTTTTTTTTAATAATTTACGTCCGTGGCTACGATTAGCTTTAAATTGGAAAGAATACGGATTGGTAATTTAAGATTTATATGATTGTCCGAGTGTCAAGAACGGAGACACATATTTGAGAAAAGCGAACATAGTAATATTTTTGGTGTGATTAACATATTTGAAATTGGTTTAGTGTAGAGCATTAATAAATCCAATACTGGTGTCGATAGGAATTTAAAGTTTAAGATATAACTTTAAGGTAATTTTTAAGATTCATAACGAGAATTGAGTAAGTTTATTTATGGTTATTAAAGAATTTTTATAACGTTTTGAGAAAATTTTTATGTGTTATTATTCGTGAGTAGTTGAGGGATATGTTAGATCCCTGTGAGCTATTTTTGATTATTGGTGATGCATAAGAGCATCGTTATGTGTTTGTAAGGTTTCAGGTTTATGGAGAGTCGGCAGGAGCCGAAGCGCAGCAGCAGACATGGGAGTCCAATTTCCCGTATGGTAATTTTCGGTACGTTTTGAGTTTTTGAGTTCAGTTTGGTTATGTTGTTTAGCATAGTGTAAGGAGTTTTCCTTACGTTTTGTTTGATTTTGGGGGATTCGCCAAACACTTTTATAAGCCAATGCGAATCCACAGGAACGGATCTGGATCTTGCCATGTCTTGTTCATGGGTGGGTATAGAAGGCTTGAGGGATACCAACACCTTGTTCCCTCCCCCTCAGTTCTGAGTTCTACGCTTTTAACAATCTTTCTTGAGTGATAGTAGATCCCATCGAACCTTTCCTTTTTTTTGTTTGATATACTCAGGGGCCACGACCACCTATGGTCCCCATTCTTCTTCTTCCTTGACAGGATTCTAAACAACTACGCGTATACATCCTATTCGTTTGCGAGACAGATGATCCAACAATCCAAAAACCACTTACTATAGCTATCTGCATACTTCGGGCCCCAGCTCAACTAAAATAGCCCCCAAGGTCAATACCACCCTGGCCGTAGATCCGTTATTAAACAATGTAACACAAGCCTATCTTCCTGTAGCAAGGACCACTCCCCACCCGGCGAGCGTAAGCGATGGCACCCCACAACGGATCGAAGCGACTGTGGAAGAGTAGGCACCGTCAAGGCGTTTATGGCTTGGACGCGCCAGAGGGTAATTATACCTCTGGTGCTAAAAGTCATAATAGCCTTGGCGGCAGAAGGAGACATTTTCATCTCGAAGGAAGAATTCATATGGCTTAACCTCTGGTAACCCTGAACATATTCCAGGGAAGGCGAGTAACATCGGCTTGGATAGGCATAAAAATGGTTGGAAGTTGTTGGTAATTTTTCCTAAGGTTGTGAATGGTACACATCCCGTTTGAGTTAGTTCTGATCAGTTTAGTTTGTGACTTAGTATATTGAGTTTGAGTTTGTTTGTCGGAAGAGTTGACGATTCAACTTCCGAGTTCTGATTATTTGAGTTACAGTTAGTTACTTTGAGAATGATTTGCTTTGGGTTTGTTTCGTTCCGTATAGTTGTGTGTTGGCGATTCGGTATATGAGAACACCTACGTGTACCAAACCTTTTTAAACAATTGCACGCATTATGGTGGTGCAAAGCTGAGAGATGGCATATTATTCCTGGACCTGCTGAGTAAAGATGTTAGGTGGAATGTGTGAGCTGTCAGCGGAGTGCGATCGTGATGCGTGTGAGCTGTGATGAGATGGAGAGATTTTTGTGAGAATGGGCAGAAGGAATGTTTATGATGATGTCTTGGTTTGCGCATATTATGGATATTTCTTTTTGGTTTCATTTTCAACAATAATTATTATGATTATTATAATTTTATTTATCATTCCCTTTTTTGATGAATTGAATATTATGATTTAATTATATAATATTATAATCAAAAAGATATGAATGATAAATAAAATTATTTTTCTTTATACTTCAACGGTACAGATGGCGCCCAACGTGGGGCCCGAAGACCTAGAGCCTGTAAGATTTTGGATTAGTTAAATTTTGGATTAGTTGTTTAGAATTAGCGATTATGTTGTTTTAGGCAAAAAATTTGTTTGCAGATTTGTTTTTGCGCGAAGTTTATTCTAGAGTAATTCCGCAGAGTGTACCCTAGCATATCATTGTCCGGGGGATTATTGTGACTGAGTCGTGATCCTCGTCTGTCGCTATGAGCTAATGCACTCTGGCGGAACCTCAATTTTTTTTAAGGAACTTTTCTGTCCGGGCCGGATTTGAAGTTGTTCGTCCAGTCGTCAGTTGCTGAAACGCACACTTAGAAAAATGGAATAGGAGTATAGAGTTGGCCTAGTGAACCTTTTGACCGGTAATTAGTGATGTTATTCCTGATGTACGTCTGTTGCAGAAGCAGCGAGTTTGGCTTGATTACTCCGCTTCGATTTCAGAACCCTTTTTACACCTTTCATAATTTCGTTTTTGCGGTTTTAGATTTTCCCGTTTGTGTAGTTGAAGTCAAGAGAACTCTGATACATTGACCGGTGGCTGATGACGTTTTCTCGGCGCACGTCTGTTGCAGTGGTAAGATTCTCTTGATCAAGCTTCATGTTTGAATTGTCTGTCGTCTTCAAGGAAGAAGCAAGTTTTTTTATTAAAGTTAAATTTAAAGTTTTTTTTTTGACTTTGTGAACCATGTCGCTGAAGGCGAATGTTTCATTGGTCCTGTCTCGCTGCTGCTGAAGGTGATGGTCGACTCTCCGACCGTTTTGATGATTAGTAAGTTTTTTTTTGAGAATATACAAGTATTATTGAGTTATTTTTGAAGAAGTTATTATTGAGTTAGTTATTTTTGAAGTTAGTATACATTCAGTTAAGTTTTGAATTTATATCACTATTTTTGCAGAAATTTAAGTATTGCCAGTTGGCGTAAAGTTTAAGTATAGTTGTAGTAAGTTTTGGATTTGAGTTAAGTATTTGGTTCAACGGTGGCTAATAGGTTCTGCGTGCCTGTCGATCGAAGAACTGTCAAGTTAAGTTAGTTTTTGATTTTGGGATAGCGGTGGCTGACAAGTTATACGTGCTTGTCGACTGTGAGTCCTGTACGGTTTGGGTGTTTAACGGTGGCTGTTCGGTTCTGCGTGCCGGTAGATCGTTATAACACGTTTGGTTGAAGCTTAAGTGCTTCTGTTTGGAAGTTTTGCCTTGTGGCGTACGGTTTAGTTTAGTTAAGATTAGATTTGTCAAGTTGAAGTTTGAGAACTTCTGAATTTTGGCGTACGGTTTAGGTAAGTTTAGATTTGTTAAGTTAAGTTGAAACTTAAGTGTTTCTGAAATTAAGTATTTGATTTCTGAATTTTCGTTTTGAGACTAGGTATTTCAGATAAGTTAAGTATTGTTGAAAGTATTGGTTAGAAGTTTAAGTATCGTTAAAATAGAATTTGGTAAGGTCAAGAATTTTTTTTGAAAATCTTTGAACTTAGTAATTCCTTTTTGAGTTTAAGTATTTTCGAAGTTAAGTATTGTTAGAGTTTAAGCATTTTCAAGATTAAGTAACTTTGGTTTAAGCTTGAGTATTTTTTTTGGTGACGTTTTAGAAAGAAAAATAAAACATTTCCTTTATTTTTGAAAATTTTGTAAGTTACGTACTGTTGGTTTATTGTGAGGAGTTAACCGAACTCGCTTACAATTTTGAGCAAAACCCCAAAGTAATAGTTTTAAGTTTTTATTATATAAGTGATTTTTTTTCTCTCTCTCAAACCTACCCTGAAATTACCCTTTAAGTAACAAAATAACTTACTTAAACGAATTATTAAACAACCCAAATTAGTGTCAATAGTTTTTCTTTATCTTGAATCATGGCTGAAAACGGGGATAATGTTGATATCGAAGTCGGTAACAATAAAGATCCGCAATATGCGGCGATGGAACAAGCGGCAATAGATATTTTGTTGGGAGACAATTCACCCTCCCCAAGAATCGAAGGGAATGCAGCAGATGCACCCCCACAAAATGTACTCATAGCAGACAGGCATGGTTGGTCAAATTATGTCCATGACGTAGTAAGTGCGTCAATAAATTCTCAGTTAGAGGAAGAAAGAAGATTCTTCCAGCAAGAACTCGCAAGGAGCCAAAATGAACTTTTAGAGAAGATGGCTAACCTGATGCGCAGTTCGACGTCGATTCCTAACGCACAAGGTCAATCAGTAGCAAGCACTTCACGTGCAGCATTAAACCTAAATAGTAAACCTAGGACCAACTTCCTACCTGTCGACCCTATCCAACCCGCCTCGCATTTCATCAATGCGGACCCCCTTAGAGCAAACTTGAACAATCCTGGAGTCTCAAACAGCAGAAATAGGGAAAATAACTTACCCCAGAATCCAACGAACCCGATTTTGTCGAGAAACAGAAGATCTGTTTCACAGAGAAGTGACTTGCCAAATGGCATTTCTGTCAACAATAATCAAGTGAGAAATCCGAGTGATCCAGTAGTGCACCCGGTAGATATGGCTCAAGCGGCCGACGTAGAAGCGTTTCTTAATCGCATCAACGGTATGCAATACGAAAATAATTCCGTAACAAATTCGCCTCCACGGCCACCAACCGCGTCGAACTCTCATTTCCCAGGCAGGTATCCGTTATACCACAAGTGGGGAATCAATTTCGACGGTCGTAACATACCGGTGGACGACTTTTTGTTCCGGTTAGAAGTTATCCGAAGTAGTTACAACGTCCCATGGGACGACATAGTTCTCAATTTTCACCATTTTGTCTCAGGACCTGTGGAGACGTGGTACTGGATGTATTTGAAGAACAATCCTAACGTACCTTGGACTACTTTGAAATCAGCTTTTTTGGAGCAATACAGAAGCTTAGAGACCGACGGCGAGCTATCGAGGAAAATCAATGACCGTAAGCAACTGCCTGGAGAATCATTCAATGAGTTCTATGACGCATTGATGATACTCAACTCCAGAATGCGTGTTCCCAAGTCATCCAGCGAAATGGTGGACACGATTAAAAATAATGTCAACAGGCGTATGGGCGAATTGCTCATTACGTTCAATACGAGCAGCCTTCCTCAAATGGCTTACGTTTGTCGCACAATAGAAAAATTCATGGATAAAAGAGAGTCTGCACGACCGAAATTTGTACCTGGTACTTGGAACACGCAACAGAAGCGTGTGGTAAGTGAAGTGGAACCAACAGTCGATTCCCAGGCAGTAGCTACTCCGGCACAGATCGAAGCATTAAGGAGAGAGTCTGCGAACGTCGTATGTTGGAAGTGTAAGGGCGTGGGTCATATCCACAGAGATTGTACGAACCCGAGAAGCGGCTTGTTTTGCTACAAGTGCGGTCTGCCAGACTACGTAACACAAAACTGTCCGAAATGTTCGGAAAACCGCCAGCAGAACAATCTTTCTTCCGGGGGGATTCGTTCGGGTCTCCAAAACCCGGAACAGTAAATCAAGAACCCCGTAAAGATTGTAAAACCCCTAATAAGATAAGTAACCAAAACCCTAATTCGAATTCTACTACTAATGAAAAGCCTATTGAAATTTTGAAAACCAATAAGCCCATTACAATTATGACGTCAAATAAACCTAAGTTAAATACAGATATTAATAAAGAATGGAATAACAAAGCAAAAATTGAATTACCGCGGAAATCATTCCATACACGCCTAAGGGAGTATTATGAGGCCAGAAAACGCATCATGACCACTCCAACAGTGTCCAGGAAGATCCGCGATACGAGAAGACGGTTTCAAGCGAAGAGAAGAACATATAGAAACATAGCAACAGCTACAATAAAGAGCAAATCTAGCGACCCAAGACCCTACGTAACTGTAGAAATCTTCAGAGACGAATGGCTCGGCCTGCTTGATTCAGGAGCAAGCATCAGTTGCATCGGCACAAACAAGCTCGAATACCTCAAAGCGAAGAACGTCAACATAAAGAAAGTTTCGTCCTCAGTCTCTACAGCGGACGGGAGCAAGCAGGACATTGTTGGAGTGATCACGATGATCGTGAGTTATAAAGGAATAAGTAAATCTATGGATTTCTACTTAGTTCCTACCTTGTCACAGCGCCTTTACCTCGGAGTCGATTTTTGGAGCAAATTCCAATTAGCTCCCCATATAATCTCCGGAATGAGCGTGAGTCCGTCACCATATGAAAATGAAGAGTATAAGAACAAATGCAAGCTATCTCTATCTGAAGAAAAGAGGCTGAAGGAAGTCATCGATGGATTTCCGTCATTTGCGGCCAAAGGACTAGGGAGAACGAGCTTGCTTGAACACATTATAGATACGGGAGACGCAATGCCTATTAAGCAAAGGCATTATCCCGTGTCTCCAGCAATTCAGGCCCTCATGTATGCGGAATTGGACCGCATGTTAGAGTTGGGAGTCATAGAAGAAAGTAATAGTTCCTGGAGTTCACCGGTAGTTCTAGTTCTGAAACCGGGTAAGAACAGGCTATGTCTCGACTTCCGAAAAGTTAATTCAGTGACCAAAAAGAATGCGGGCCCAATTGCGCATATCGAGGGTCTGTTGTCGCGTCTTTCAGATACTCATTATATCTCGAGTGTAGACTTGAAAGACGCATTTTGGCAAATTCCGTTGGAGGCGGGATCCAGGGAAAAGACTGCGTTTACAGTACCTGGGCGTCCCCTCTATCAGTTCAAAGTAATGCCGTTCGGCCTTTGTAACGCAGCTCAATCTCTTTCCTACCTAATGAGCCGCGTGATTCCTTCAGCCCTCAGAGAACAAGTCTTCGTCTATTTGGACGATTTATTAGTGGTTTCGAAGTCTTTCGAAGAGCATATTAGGATTCTCAGAATAGTTAGCAACCGATTAAGTGAGGCAGGCCTAACGATAAATGTTGAGAAATCTAAATTTTGTTTCAGCGAACTTCATTACTTGGGATATAAGGTAGGTCAAGGATGCTTAAAGGCCGATCCAGCGAAAATTGCGGCCATCGTAGACTTTCCGGTACCATCAACACAACGTCAAGTACGACGATTTCTTGGAATGGCGGGATGGTACCGAAGATTCGTAAAAGACTTTTCTACGTTAGCATCCCCATTAACAGACACCCTAAAGAAAGGAAAACCCTTCAGCTTCAACGAAGAAGCTGTAAAAGCATTTGCCGACATTAAGTCAGCCCTGACCTCTGCACCAATTCTGGTGAACCCAGATTTTGAGAAAGAGTTCATAATTTTGTGCGATGCATCCGCGTCCGGTATCGGATGTGTTCTCTGCCAGCGGGATGAGAACGGAGCTGAACGCCCCATTTACTATTTCTCCCAAAAATTAAACGCTGCGCAGAGGAACTATTCCGTTACCGAACGCGAATGCCTCGCCGCCTTCCAAGGTATTCAGAAATTCCGTGCATACGTGGAAGGTTATCGGTTCAGAGTCATCACTGATCACTCTAGTTTGAAGTGGTTGATGAGTCTGAAAGATCCAACTGGTAGACTAGCCAGGTGGAGTATGAGGCTTCAAGGCTTCGACTTTGTGGTTGAACACAGCAAGGGTACACTGAACGTGGTACCAGATGCTCTTTCTAGAGTTTATGAAACTGAGTCGGTAGATTACCAATTCTTAGCATCCGTTTCAACACAAGTCGACCCGGCCGAAGTCCTTCATATCGACCTGGATAGTCCACACTTCAAGTCTACCGAATACCAACAGCTCATCGACCACATCAATGCAAACCAAGAGCGGTTACCAGTGCTCAAAGTCTCAGATGGCTTCATCTACAAGCAGACGAGTCATGTAGTGGGGAATCCTCTACAGGATGACCTGGTCTGGAAGCTCTGGGTACCGTCAGTGATGACCGATGAACTGATAACCCTCGCGCACAATCCACCACGAGCTGCACACGGAGGTATTACCAAGACTCTTTATCGGTTAAGAAACCAATTTTATTGGCCCAATATGTATACACAGGTAAAAGCTTACATCAACAAATGCGAAACTTGCAAGGCTAGCAAAGCTTCTAACGTGACGTTACGAGCCAAGATGGGTCAAGGATTCATTGTGGAGAGGCCATTTCAGCATCTCTACATTGACTTCCTTGGTCCCTACCCTCGGTCTAAAAGCGGAAATTCATATATAATTATTGTGTTAGATCAATTGGCAAATTTTGTCATCATAAAGCCTCTACGGAAGGCTAATGCCTTGAGTGCTGTGCGTTTCCTGCAAGAGGAAGTATTTTTAGTGTTTGGTGTTCCAGAGAGCATTTTGTCCGACAACGGGACTCAATTCGTCGGACACGAATTTGCGAAATTATTGGAGACTTTTGGAGTAAACCACATCAAGACAGCGGCCTATTCGCCTCAACCAAATGCGAGTGAGAGAGTCAATCGCTCAATATTGGCTGCTATTAGGTCGTATATCGACCCGAAACAAACGACGTGGGATATCCACCTGTCTTCCATAAGCAGCGCTTTAAGAACTACCATTCATTCCGCTCTGACCATGTCGCCGTATGAAGCTCTCTTCGGTCAGCGCATGATCGGGCATGGACATGACTATAAATTACTTAGGAAGTTAGGCGGACTAAATCAGTCTGAAATAAGTTGGTTACCAAAAGTAGCTAAGATGAACATACTGCACAATTATTTAAAGTCCACTCTAGAAAGCGCACATGAAAAATACGAACACACTTACAACCTCCGTAGTAGGCAAATTTCCTTTAACGTAGGAGAATCTGTTTTCAAAAGAAACATGGTGTTGAGCGATGCTACGAAGCATTTTAACACAAAGCTCAGCCCCAAATTCATAAAGGTAGAAATTCGTAAGATAAAAGGTAATAATCTTTACGAGGTAATCGATGGAAAAGGTCACATTTCCACAGCACATACAAAAGACCTAAAAAGGTAAAAGTTACATTTTCTGTGATAGATTTTTTTTTATATATAACCAGCTAGGAGTAATAAGCCCGGCGTCAGCTGTGCATGAGACTCCAGGGGTGGGCAAGTAGGCTCACCGAAAAACATCAGTCAAAACTACAAATTCCAACTTATCACTTTTGAACGATTAACATTTTCCGTTTTCTTGTCCGTTGAAACCAGTTAGAAACTGCTCGTAAACGAACAAGTTTTGTAATGGGAAAATATTTTTTGCATGCCACTATCTCCACATACACCAACCTGCAAATATTCCACCACCTCCATTACAAATTGCATGACCATCTATCTCAATTGTATCACATATCTAAACCAAAGAATAATATTCTTTCAAATTTACATGCCTCTACTGTCCATCTGATAATGCAAATACCGTTCTGCATAAATTTTCGTCCACCGTGTTGCTCACCAACTTCGCCAAATAATTTCCTATGCGACAACGCAAACACCATTCCTACACGGATATTAAATAATTATTCAAGAATAATACGTATTATTCTTATATTCCCATTATAATTATTTAATTCTGCATACATCAATTGCAGGTCACAACAAAACATCAAGTTGCAAACAGTTGTTCTGCATTTGCAACTAACGAGTAAAAATATCAACCTAACTCGTTAGTTTATTTTCGGAGCATACCCTCCTTTCTATTTTTGTTGCGTTTACTGAGGCCAACTTCGCTGATTTTTGTCATCAGCAATAAGGCAATATGGCCGGCCGCCCCACTCGAAGTTTTTTTTTGCCAGCAATTAAATTTGCATGAAAACTTAAAATTCCCGAAGTTTCCTGTGTCTGGCGACGGACGCTACAAATTCTTTTCCGTCGACCATTCACCAGGAACACATCGGACCCCACTTCATATCCGGGAGCAAACTAGATACCCCACATGGAATAAATACAAAGGTGAGTACGTAATTTTTTTTTATAGAACATTTTTAGAATGTTTCTGTTGGCCTGGCTTAACGCCAATATAAGTGAAATCCACATTTCTAAACGCAATTTTAGGCGATTTTAGGTTGGTGAGATTAAACTAAGCGATTTAAAATCCAATTAAGTCCAATTGGAAACCGATTAAAATTCCGGCGTGCCCCCTGGAGTGGCCAACCAAAGCCAAGGCGTCGTCGCCATTCGGTTGCCACAACCTCCAGATTGCAGCCCCGACAAACGCTCGTAGCATTAGAGCCAGAAAAGTTACCAATATTTGCGAGGAACTCCCCATCGATGCGTTCGAGGGAATTCCATATACATCGAAGTTTTTTTTGCGAGAAAATAAGGAAGTTTCCTTGCGTTTTGGATTTCTGTAAGAAAAAGGTATGGATTATAGCTATTTGACATTCCTTTTTTTTTGGTTACTCAGGAGTAACACATTTTCTTTTGCCCACATTTTAGATTGACCACTTTTAGGAGACACGCCGAAGAATTTTAGTTTTTTTCCGTAATTTTGTTACTCTTACCGTAAAATTTTCTATACACCTATATGGACATTTTATATCCATGAATAAGCCACCTGAATAAAAGAATACGCATGCCCAAGTCATCAGTGATTTTGATTGCTTTGCCTACTCGCTACCTACGGAAAGAGCCGTACCAGAAACTTAGGTACCAGGCTCCAGTTTTTTTTTATGGTATGATTACGGTTTGATACCACACCAACGCACATCGTACTGCAACACGTGCTGAGGTGAAAGCACATGCTTAGAACATCCGATACCCACCTCTCGTGGAAGATTATTTCCATCAACATTGCTGCATCGTACCTACAAAGAGAATCCTGAAGCAAGCCAAGTAGCGGCGCCTGGCCCAGATCAGTGGTCTTTCGTCTGAACGATCTATACAACAACGTCATCATCAGCGGCACCATTCTAAAATTGTGTATTATATTATCTACTGATAAGTATTTTAGATTTTTTCTTATTTTGAATATACGTTTGTAGATAATAGATATTTTTGAATAGAATTTTGGTAAATATTTGAATCTTTTAGAGACAGGGTGAGCTAACTATCAGTTAGTTTTTGTTGAGCATATTTCCGAGTTCCAGGTATTTGTGAGAGCAAGAGTTCAAGACAAAGTAGAGCATATCAGATCAGTGATCGATGTAAGCAGAAATTGAGGCAGATACATTTACTTTGGGGAATTTTCGAAGAGACACCACGTGACGAAAAGCAACACACCAGAAACACATTTAAAAATAATTCAGTGAAAGTGTAACGTAATTTATGACACTAGACTTTACCCTAGTCTAGTTTGCACAATTTGATAACAGTAACCAGTAAACTTTTAACTTTTTTTTGATATTTGAAAGCCAGTAAGGCTCAGTAAAGTAGAATCAGTGAAAATCCTAAAAATCAATTATCATCAAGCTACGTCAAGAGTGGTATATAATTGTTTTATTATCCTCAAACAGCAGATACACCGTTCCAGCTTTATTTGTCGGAGTGCACTTCAGCAGAAAAGTTCTGGGTGAGTTCGTTCCATATTTTATATTATAAATTATATATCACAATTTTTGACTGAACTTATGGTTGATGAGAATTTGGTATTGAGTCGAATAAGGAAATTAGTTTTTTTTTTGTGGTTACATACGTCAAGAGTATATTACATTCCGTCAAGAGGAATTTGAATTATCGTCAAGAACAAGCGAGACTGAGCTTAGAGAACATTTCTAAACAGTCGTACACATTGAATTTGAATTATGAAATAACGTCGTTTATTCTGAATCAGATTTGGGATAAAAGTAGCATACTCCGCTTGAGAGTTCTCAAGTGTTTTCTAGAGTTTCTTTTTTTTTTTTAATAATTTACGTCCGTGGCTACGATTAGCTTTAAATTGGAAAGAATACAGATTGGTAATTTAAGATTTATATGATTGTCCGAGTGTCAAGAACGGAGACACATATTTGAGAAAAGCGAACATAGTAATATTTTTGGTGTGATTAACATATTTGAAATTGGTTTAGTGTAGAGCATTAATAAATCCAATACTGGTGTCGATAGGAATTTAAAGTTTAAGATATAACTTTAAGGTAATTTTTAAGATTCATAACGAGAATTGAGTAAGTTTATTTATGGTTATTAAAGAATTTTTATAACGTTTTGAGAAAATTTTTATGTGTTATTATTCGTGAGTAGTTGAGGGATATGATAGATCCCTGTGAGCTATTTTTGATTATTGGTGATGCATAAGAGCATCGTTATGTGTTTGTAAGGTTTCAGGTTTATGGAGAGTCGGCAGGAGCCGAAGCGCAGCAGCAGACATGGGAGTCCAATTTCCCGTATGGTAATTTTCGGTACGTTTTGAGTTTTTGAGTTCAGTTTGGCTATGTTGTTTAGCATAGTGTAAGGAGTTTTCCTTACGTTTTGTTTGATTTTGGGGGATTCGCCAAACACTTTTATAAGCCAATGCGAATCCACAGGAACGGATCTGGATCTTGCCATGTCTTGTTCATGGGTGGGTATAGAAGGCTTGAGGGATACCAACACCTTGTTCCCTCCCCCTCAGTTCTGAGTTCTACGCTTTTAACAATCTTTTTTGAGTGATAGTAGATCCCATCGAAGCTTTCCTTTTTTTTTTTGTTTGATATACTCAGGGGCCACGACCACCTATGGTCCCCATTCTTCTTCTTCCTTGACAGGATTCTAAACAACTACGCGTATACATCCTATTCGTTTGCGAGACAGATGATCCAACAATCCAAAAACCACTTACTATAGCTCTCTGCATACTTCGGGCCCCAGCTCAACTAAAATAGCCCCCAAGGTCAATACCACCCTGGCCGTAGATCCGTTATTAAACAATGTAACACAAGCCTATCTTCCTGTAGCAAGGACCACTCCCCACCCGGCGAGCGTAAGCGATGGCACCCCACAACGGATCGAAGCGACTGTGGAAGAGTAGGCACCGTCAAGGCGTTTATGGCTTGGACGCGCCAGAGGGTAATTATACCTCTGGTGCTAAAAGTCATAATAGCCTTGGCGGCAGAAGGAGACATTTTCATCTCGAAGGCAGAATTCATATGGCTTAACCTCTGGTAACCCTGAACATATTCCAGGGAAGGCGAGTAACATCGGCTTGGATAGGCATAAAAATGGTTGGTAGTTGTTGGTAATTCTTCCCTAAGGTTGTGAATGGTACACATCCCGTTTGAGTTAGTTCTGATCAGTTTAGTTTGTGACTTAGTATATTGAGTTTGAGTTTGTTTGTCGGAAGAGTTGACGATTCAACTTCCGAGTTCTGATTATTTGAGTTACAGTTAGTTACTTTGAGAATGATTTGCTTTGGGTTTGTTTCGTTCCGTATAGTTTTGTGTTGGCGATTCGGTATATGAGAACACCTACGTGTACCAAACCTTTTTAAACAATTGCACTCATTATGGTGGTGCAAAGCTGAGAGATGCCATATTATTCCTGGACCTGCTGAGTATAGATGTTAGGTGGAATGTGTGAGCTGTCAGCGGAGTGCGATCGTGATGCGTGTGAGCTGTGATGAGATGGAGAGATTTTTGTGAGAATGGGCAGAAGGAATGTTTATGATGATGTCTTGGTTTGCGCATATTATGGATATTTCTTTTTGGTTTCATTTTCAACAATAATTATTATGATTATTATAATTTTATTTATCATTCCCTTTTTTGATGAATTGAATATTATGATTTAATTATATAATATTATAATCAAAAAGATATGAATGATAAAAAAATTATTTTTCTTTATACTTCAACGTTACAGAAACAATTCGGGAAATTGAATCTGACAAAACATCTAACTCATCACAAGTAGACATGCTGTCAAGATTCGGACTCCTGTAAAGAAAACAGTAATGAATGATATGCTTGCGGACAGTGAATTTGAGCCACAGGAAATTAAAGATCGTACTAGAACAATGCCCATATTGGGGAAGGCTCTGGCAAGCAATATCATTCCTAACATAAACGACAAGACCATGGTGGGAAAAAAGTAATGGCACTAAGTTATATCCAAACAAACAAAATTTTGATAAATCAGTATTCTGTCCAACCTGGGTTTCACTTAATGCCAAAACAGCTGGCCTGTATTGCACAGTATGGTCGTACACAGAAAAGAAATTCTTTCTTAGCCCACGAACATTTGAATATACAACACAAAAATCACTTACCATTTTGAAAAACTAAACACAAAAAATTCAACTTTGACGAAACTAATTTCAGCAGTGCAGTATAGGCCCATATTAATTCCAATTATAAACAAACTGTCCTAGGTGTTATGCCCATAAAACAATTTGCAAACGGGAATTAATATAGAAAAAAACACGATTGAAATATACATCAAATGTTACTCACCTATCCAGTGCAAAACCTCTTGCAATAAGCCTTACAAGAGGCTTGCACTGCATAGAAAGCTACACTAATGGGTGGCGCGGGTGGAGAGGATGGGTATTGTTGGATGCTGTGCTGCGAATGCGAGAGAGGTATTTGGTGTATATTTTTTTTTTCTTTTTAATTGGCACTTATTCTATTTATTTTTTCGAGTTTTGGGCTGAATTTAATTTATGGCTTTAGATTTATTGCACTATTTATGGTATGTATGGTATGGTTTGGTTTTTTTTTTTTTTGTAATATTTTTTATTATTCGTCACACCCGTTTGGACTGTTACAGTGTTAGGTGTCTAGTGTCTACACATACAGGCGAACAGAATTTTTAGACCAACTTTTTCGTCTTCACCGTCATCATAATGCCATGTTTCGTTGTTACCTATCCCAAAATCCTTTTTTCGCATAACTTGCCTTATATGTAGTACATATACTCGCAAGTAAAAAAGTATTTACTATGATTTTTTGATGAATTTTAAGTATTTATTTGAATGAATTAAGTTTTTTACTCTAAGTATTTGCAATCGAGTTTACACTTTTTTATGAATACGAAACGAAGAAAAAACTGAAATTATTAACTTTATCTATTTACCTAAAGTAAGTACTTGGGTTTTATGCATACCACCCATTGTATCGAGAACTTCTCTGAAAGTATTTATATATATTTTTTTTTCTTAAATAAAGAGAATATTCCATTTATATGTTAATAAATGTTCATGTTGGTTAAGGTACAGTTATTATCTAGATTTACCAAAAAGAAGTTACAATTGTCAGCGAAGAAAACATGTTTATAATAATGACCAATCCAAATCAAATATTTTCTTCTGGTCCTTTTGCTTTCACTATTAATTGGTTCTATGAAAAAAGACTGACGCAACTTTAGTCCGAGGTATAGGAACGCAGTTCGCTAGAGAGTAGGTACAGCGAAGTTAAAAATGAATAAAAGGAAATCTTTTCAGTTTCCAGAGTACAACGAGGTCCAAACCCCAAAGCTAAATTTTCAGTGTCAAACCCTGTCGTTTGTATAGGAGAGATAAGCCAGAATCAAGAAGATATGAAAAAAAAGGGATTCCTTGTTCGAAGAACTTGGCCTGCTGGCGATGTGCTGCTCAGCTCGCCGGAATAGATGGAATTTAGTACCCGAAACTAAACCTCATCAGCAACAAGATCCAAATCAGACTATGAAAAAACTTTAAAGAGTAAAAAGGTAAACGGACGTTCATCACTATGTAAGTTCACTGCTGACGTAATTGCAGTTCGGCTTGTACCATATACCCTAGAAATTCGTAGAAATTCGGTTTCAACTTCCCCAAATATTAATATCATAACTAATAGGGGACCCTTAAATGGGTGACTGGGTCCCACTATTTTCACCGAAGCTACTAAGCTTACCTTCCGCAGGTCGCACCCCTAAAAAAGCTATCTCATGACTTTATAACTTCTTCTAAGGAGTTTATAAAAGTTAATGGAACTTGCAGCTAAGAATAAAATGAATCTTTTCTAATGTAGCGATCTGTAGCCGGGTTCTTTATGAAGACTTCGTATTCTATTTTATTATTACGTTTTTTTGCATAAGACTACATCTTAGTTACGTCAAAGTTGAATTTTATGTGTTTAGTTTTTCAAAATGGTAAGTGATTTTTGTGTTGTCTATGCAAATGTACGTGGGCTAAGAAAGAATTTCTTTTTTGTGTACGCCCATACTGTGCAAAAAAGGCCAGCTTTTTTGGAATTAAGTGAATCCCAGGTTGGACAAAATACTGATTTATCAAAATTTTGTTTGGGTGGATATAACTTAGTGCCATTACATTTTTTTTCACCATGGTCTTGTCATTTACGCTAGGAATGATATTGCTTGCCAGCGCCTTCCCCAATATGGGCATTGTTCTAATACGAACTTTAATTTCCTGTGTCTCAAATTCACTATCCGCAAACATATCATTCATTATTGTTTTCTTTACAGGAGTCCGAATCTTGACAGCATGTTTTGTCAGATTCAATTTCCCGAATTGTTTCCCATTGTACTCACACTGAAGTCGTGATTACGGGCGACTTCAATGTACACAATTCATGTTGGCTCCGCTTTTCTGCCCAGACAACACTCGAAGGAAGGTATACCGAGATCTTTGCTGAGTACAACCATCTTACCTAGCTTGTCAATGAGCCTACTCGTATACAGGATGTTGGTGGGCATTCCGCCCATACTCTTGACTTGTTCCTTAATTTCCCATCCTGGTAAATATACTATTAAATTAACTTCTCCATTTGGCACCTCGGAACATTGTGTCATTTCAGCTAATTTCCCGATCTCCAACTATCCATTTAAAGAAAATATTCCCACTAGGACCGTTTGGCAATACGAGAAAGCCAACTGGGAAGGTCTGAATAATTTTGTTTGCAACTTTAAATGGTTATTATGCTTAGTCGATAATGACATTGATGCCAGTGCTGAAATGATTACAGAAGTGATTTTTCTTGGAATGAGAACTTTTGTCCCTCACATAACAAAAGGTATCAAACCAAAAGAAAAGTCTTGGTTTTCCGAAGAGTGTAAAGAAGCTATCAGGTTGAAAGAAGTAAGCTTCCGATCCTATAAAGCCAATCCAACTGAGGAAAATCGGAAGAAACATAAACAAGTCAGGAACTGGTGCAACTCCGTTATCCATAAAACGAAATTTTTACATGACCAGAAGCTACGGCAAAAAATTGTGTTATGTCCCAAAGGCAGAAAAAACGTCTCGTCATTTGTAAAAAACGTCAAGAACTCAACCAACGTCATCATCAGTTCCAACGCTAATCGTCGACAATAAACCAATTGTCAGCTCGTCAGAGAAGGCGAATATGCTCGCAGTTCATTTTGCTGCAAGTTCTACGTTGCCTGCAAGCCCAATGCCCCTCCTGTTGAGAACATTAATTTTTCTATGGGACAGGTATTTTTCCGCACTCGTACAGTAGCAAGAGTTCTTCAAGATCTTGATATACACAAATCCGCTGGCCCGGATGGTATACCCCCTATTCTTCTGAAGAGGTGTTGTTCATCACTGGTAAAATCATTGCGTAAGCTTTTCCATCGCTCCAATCGTTCAGGAATCTTTCCTAGTAGATGGAAAACAGCATTTGTACAGCCCGTCCCAAAAAAAGGTTACTCCTCCTCCCCCTCCTCCTACCGACCAATTGCATTTACGTCTCTTCTTTTCAAAGTCATGGAAACGCTGATAAATCGTCAGCTCAAGAAATATCTCGAAGATCGGGAGCTTTAAAATGACCGGCAATACGGCTTTCGCAGCAATCGTTCTACTGGTGATGTGATGTCATATCTCACCGAACAGTGGAACAGATCTTTGCATCGCTTTGGCGAAAGCAAAACTATTGTGCTTGATATTTCAAAAGCATTTGATAGAGTTTGGCATGAAGCTCTTTTATCGAAAATGCGTGTATTTGGGATCGATGATACTCTTTTTCGTTTTATTAGAAGCTATCTTTTGGACCGTTCAATACAAGTTGTATTAGACGTTTTCAAGTCTGATCTCCACAAAATAAATGCTGGTGTGCTCCAGGGCTCCATTCTGTCTCCGACTCTCTTTCTCATTTATATAAATGATCTCTTGTCTGTGACTTCTAATCCATTAAATTGTTTTGCTGACGACTCAACCCACAGCTTTCCATATACGTTTGATAATTCACGGCCTTCGCCTTCGGACGTGTTATTACAACGACACCGTATGATAAGCTCGTTAAACTCCGATTTAAACAGCATTGTGAATTGGGATATCAGAAATTGTGTGGAGTTTAATGCGTCGAATCAATGCTGTCTTTTGTCGTTAAAGCTAAACATACCCCCTATGCCAATATCCATGAATGGTACTTTCATCGAGGAGGCTGAAAAGCTATCAGTATTGGTATATGTATCAGTGACAACCTTCGTTGGAATGATCATATACTTGAGATTGCTAAGAATGCTGCAAGATGCTTAGGCTTTCTTAATAGATGCAAGAAGTTTTTCACCCCTTTTGATCTGGCTACAATTTACAAAGCGTTTATACGCCCGAAACTTGAGCATAACTCCCATCTCTGGGCAGGTACTTCTCAAAACTTATCTTCACCTGCTCGACAGAGTTTAGAAAAAGAGTTAAAATTGATAAGAGAGAGAAACATTATGGAAACATTTCCATCCCTTGAACATCGTCGAAATGTTTCATGTCTCCTTATGGAACGCTCATCAGTTTACACTTGAGCCCAATGGAGGACGTACCGTGAAATATAGGGATTCTTTCTTTAGGCGTACAACAGTAATGTGAAGTGAATTGCCTGGCACAATTTATCCTTGCCATTTTGATCTCCAAACATTCAAGACCAATGTTCATCGACACCTCCTTTTCCTTCCTCCCTAATTTCCTATCCCTCGCGCTGTGACTAATCATTAAAAGGGCTATAACAAACCCCTTGAGCGCAGGTGCCGTTGATTTTCTGATGACCACCCATTTCCCGGGTTGCAGAGATAGCAATTCCAACATACTCCAAAATCTAGACGTGCAGACTGCACATTTGGACAATCACAGAACCGTTATAAGAAAAGAAAACATAGCCTGGGCTATAATGAGTTTTGATCCATATAAGTCCCCTGGCCTATATGGCAGAAAACACTAGAAATCTTCATAGAGTGCCTATCACTTAACCATATTCCAAATACTTGGAGGCAGGTTAGATAAGTCTAACGTTTGTTCTGAAAACTCTTGAGCGCAACCTAGACATCCATATAAGAGGAATCCTAGAAAGATCTCCCCTCTCAAAATCCCAACACGCTTATCTCAAAGGCAGATCCCCCGAAACGGCTCTGTATGAGGTAGTAAGGACGATAGAAAAAACCTTAAAAAATTGACAATGACATCCTTCCTAGACGTGGAAGGTGCCTTCAATAATGTCCTAACTGAATCGATTTGTCAATCACTAGTCGACTTCGGGGTCGATGAATACATACGTAACTGGATAGTTTCTATGCTCAGTAATAGAATAATTCAGGCATCTTTAGGCAATATCCAAACCATCTTGTGTCAGTTTTTACCTGTTATTAGTGAAAAACAGTAAAGGCGTTGAGGAAAGTTAGCCACTGGGCCACTCGCTGTGGTCTTGGAGTTAATCAAAGTAAAGCGGAACTGATGCTCTTTACAACCAAAACTAAGATACCAACCTTCGCTCTACCCCGCCTCAATGGACATGTGTTATCACTATCCACCCGTGCTAAATATCTAGGAGTAATCCTTGATCCCAAACTCAGTTGAAAAATTAACATTGAAGAACGGAAAAATAAGGCCTGTATAGCCTTTTATGCCTGCAGCAAAACATTCGGTAAAAATGGGGCTTTCAATCGAAGATGATTCTTTGGACATACACTGCCGTGGTACGACCTATTCTCACCTACGGCTCGATTGTTTGGGTGCCTACAATACTGACAAGTTAAAAAAGGGTTTAAAGAATGGCTAGCATCGGCGTCACAGGGGCTCTAAGGTCTTGCCCAACAGATGCCCGGCCTTCACATTAAATACTTGGTGTCATGTAGTTCAATTAGACTAAAGGAGACCGGGTGCTGGACCTAAAGACCATACGGTCATAGCAATATCTCAAGTCTTTTACCTGCCGATTTAACCCTGTACCCCACTGACTACTGCAAACCATCTCTTAGCTTCTATAAAAGTTTTTAAACAGGATTCCCTTCAAGAACAGAATGGAAAAACGAAGATGTTATATAGCCCAGTCATTTTAGGCATTTTAAACCCCAATCTGCCGAAAAATTCCAATCAAGCTGAATTTTGGTACACACCTTTATTACGGCGTTGTTATGAAGATGTGAAAAATCGACATTGATATCGTGCCGGCAAAAAAAGTTATGAAGGTCAAAAGGTCACGAAAACCTAAAAAAAACCTGTTTTTCGCAAATATCTCGGTTTTTATAGCTCCAATGATTTTAACGTGTATGAAAAAATTGTAGACCATAAAATTTGCTACAATTTCGTTAGTACAATCAATTTTGTATGTCGATTAGTTACCGAGATATGGCACTTCGAAAAACAGGTCATTTTTCAAAATTCGCCAAAAAATGCCAAAAAATGAAGAATTCCACCTTATTTCTTCGGATATACCCGAGAAATCATGAAATATTGCTGTTTTTATGGCTTCTTGTTAAAATCACCAACTTTTTACACCCCCCAACGATCCCCGCTTGCCCACCAGGTACCAGGCCATGCCCATTACTATTGTCATTCCGCCGTAATTTTTATATATTACTTTGTTCTTAGTATACAGTGGGCAGGTAGAAAAAGGTCGGAAGTTAATCAAACTTTGAGATATTGTTCAGGAATATTGAATTAACATTTGACGAAGTCTTGGACCTCACCGGCCCTGTTGCAAAAGAGGAGGAGGGGAAAATGCAAAATTTTCGAGTTCGCTCTGGTTTTCGCTCTATAACTTTTTTTGCTTACGTTCTACGGCAAAAGTGTACTAGACTTTTTTGTAGAGAAGTAAATTTACTAAAATATTGTTGGCACAAAAATAGTTGTTTGTCATTTCGTTACCGAGATACGGAAAAAGAGGAAAAGGGGGAATTGCAAAATGTTCGGCTTTGCTCCGGTTTTCCCTCAATAACTTTTTTTCCTTACTTAATACGGCAAAAGTATACGTGACCTTTTTTGTAAAGCATTCAATTTCCTACAATTTAAATAGGGCGAAAATTGTTGTATGTCAATTCGTTACCAAGAAATGGAATAAGAAAATTTTTGATTTGCTCTGGTTTTCCCCCAATAACCTTTTTTCCTTACATTTTACGAAAAAAACGTTTTGATTTTCTTGTAGAACATTAAATTTTCTACAATTTTAATAGTTCAAAAATTCTTCTATATCAATTCTTTATGAATAAATGGAATGGAATGGAATGGAAGGTCAAAAATGAAGCTGTTCCACCCTCCTTTTCAAATTCCATTTCTTGGTAACGAATTGACAAACAACAATTTTCACCCTATTTGTATTGTAGGAAATTGAATGCTTTTCAAAAAAGGTCTTGTATAATTTTGCCGTATTAAGTAAGGAAAAAAAGTTATTGAGGGAAAACCGGAGCAAAGCCGAACATTTTGCAATTCCCCCTTTTCCTCTTTTTCCGCATCTCGGTAACGAAATGACATACAACTATTTTTGTGCCAACAATATTTTAGTAAATTTACCGCTCTACAAAAAAGTCTAGTACACTTTTGCCGTAGAACGTAAGCAAAAAAAGTTATAGAGCGAAAACCGGAGCGAACTCGAAAAGTTTGCATTTTCCCCTCCTCCTCTTTTGCAACAGGGCCGGTGAGGTCCAAAACTTCGCCAAATGTTAATTCAATATTCCTGAACAATATCTCAAAGTTTGATTAACTTCCGACCTTTTTCTACCTGCCCACTGTATACTAAGAACAAAGTAATATATACAAATTACGGCGGAATGGCAATAGTAATGGGCATGGCCTGGTACCTGGTGGGCAAGCGGGGATCGTTGGGGGGTGTAAAAAGTTGGTAATTTTAACAAGAAGCCATAAAAACAGCAATATTTCATGATTTCTCGGGTATATCCGAAGAAATAAAGTGGAATTCTTCATTTTTTGGCATTTTTTGGCGAATTTTGAAAAATGACCTGTTTTTCGAAGTGCCATATCTCGGTAACTAATCGACATACAAAATTGATTGTTCTAACGAAATTGTAGCAAATTTTATGCTCTACAATTTTGTCATAAAATCATTGGAGCTATAAAAACCGAGATATTTGCGAAAAACAGTTTTTTTTTAGGTTTTCGTGACCTTTTGACCTTCATAACTTTTTTTGCCGGCACGATATCAATGTCGATTTTTCACATCTTCATAACAACGCCGTAATAAAGGTGTGTACCAAAATTCAGCTTGGTTGGAATTTTTCCGCAGATAAAACCTAAAATTCCTGGGCTTGACATAACGATCTTCATTGATGGTTCCAAGATGGAGTTTGGAGTAGTTTCGGGCATTTTTCAGAAATGCTCAATGTATCCAAGTCTTTTCGGCTCCCTGAATTTGCTAGCGTCTTTCAGGCAGAAGTTCTTGCAATCAGGGAGGCTTGTAAATTACTGCAACAATACTCGCATCTAAATCGAAATGTCGCTATACGAATCGATAGTCATGCCGCTATCAAACCATTAAATTCGACATCCACATCCTCCAAATTAGTCAGGCAATGCCAGGAAGAACTGGTTGATCTTGGCTCCAACCTGAAAGTCACTCTGCTCTGGGTTCCAGGGCACAGTGGTTTTCAGGGGAACGAAAAAGCAGATGAGCTGGCCAGGCAAGGATCGGCTCTCCACAGCTCACTTGCCGAAGCCGTCAACATTCCGCTGGGGCTGTGAAGGGCATTGTCTTATCACACTTTACATCCTTATCTTATCACAGGTGGAGCAATTTGACCAATTGCATCATATCCAGGAAAATGTGGCCTGCCTACAATAAATTTCGAACAAACGCATTGCTCTGCAAAGACCGGTCAGATATAGCCAGGGTGGTAGCAATAAGCACGGGCCACTGGCCAGTGGGTGTGCATGCTGCAAGGATTGGTATTCCTTTCAACGACTACTGCCGATCCTGTAGAGATGAAGCAGAGAAAGAAACTGTTTTCCATTTACTGTGCCAATGTCCAGCTTTATCTCGCATCAGGATGCGAACCCTGGGTGAAGCTTTTTATGAAGATCTTGGGGAACTATCAAGTAAAAAAATTAAAGATCCGATTAACTTCCTGGATGCCACAAAATGGCTTTAAATAAATCGTTTATCCCGAATAATCACATCCTCAAACTAGTTCATCCCATTCCTCTCCTTAAAATCCTGCTAATCAATCTAATCAAGCAATCAGGTGATGAGCATGGGACCCATCTGAGGGTCATATATCTCACCTTTGGGGTGGGGTTATCACCTGGGTGTTTCCTAGGCTGGACCACAGACCAATACAGACCGCCAACTCATACTTCTCTTGCTTGAAACACAATCGAAATATTTTTTCCTATCTGTGAATACATATATGTCTGTGCATTTTGTAATGGCAACCATACCTATGCCATTTATTTTGTTGGTGTGTTTACTTAATGGATTTAAAAAGCAAGGGAGAGCATCACACTCTCAAAATAAGGGGCATATCAGCTGATTTTCAGCTTGTAGGCAAAAAGAGAGACCATACAGTTAGTTGCCGGTCTAAATCTTATTGGTCTATTTGGTTGCTTGAAGTCGACTTAGTGTCTGGGCAGCTGATAATTGTCTCCCTTTCCCTAACTTCCCCTTTCGCAGTCCTTTTCTCGCAATCCCTCTAATCAATCAGGTTTTTTGACGGGGAAACCCTCTTTAGAGCCATACACCTCACCTAGGTTGCGGGTTTGTGATTCTTGGGGGTTTCCACGCCAAGCCCGCGTGTCCAGTACGCGGTCTTGACAGAACCAGTGTACCTTTACCAACCAGCAACCTGCATAGGTGGCATAAAGTCTGGAGTTCGGTTACATGGAACTGTCCTATGGTTGGCCTGGTAGATTGAGTCACCTTTCCAAGAGAAAACTAATTCTTCCCGTCCTTGTCCGTAAAACACATACTATCGCATCCTTCTAATACTTCGTTAAGTTGTTTAGTTAATGGTAAAAAACGGCGGATACCAGCGCTACTTGGGTTCTTTTAAAGAGTTTTTCAACTCAAATTAGAACCGCCATTTCTACCTACCTACCCTACCTAATGATGAGCATCACTTTAGTTGACACGGATCCTTTTTTAATGCATTAACATTAGGTAATGAAAACATAACTATTGTTTCTTTTTAGTGCTTAGTTGTACATTCAATTTTATATCTCATTCCTTAGTTCTTATTGAGACACCTGTGTATCAAAAAATAGCCAATGAAGTTTTTTTTTTTTAGTTGAGTGTCTGCACATTTCAAACTAACCTTGTCGTGAATGAATGGCATTCTGACAGACACTAAATAGTGTAAACATTCTCAGGTTAAATTTGTGTTTCACTAAATATTCGCACTACCGTTTGAAATCCCAAATAAATAAAACTACGATGTAACCTATTGCACTGTGTGGTAGCCAAAGCGGTAGCGAATGCCAATCTCTGTTCAAACTTCCACTTTCTATTTCGATTTAACACACAAACAACATGGAATACAGCAACATAAAGGGGCAGAAGCGGTATGGCAGCGCAATTTCATTAAACAGCCAAATGTTTCCTCTACCTGTCGGAACGCCTATCGATCTTCAAAATACCCGAAGTGTAAGCTAACCCAAGGCCTTTCCCACCCAGTAATTTACAGGTGAGGAAGGATTTAATGGAGGCTCAGTTCTCTTATCCTTTCTGGCTCTGTGTTTACCTAAATTCTTGTTGAAATCTCACTGTTGGATTTAAATGAAACCCTTGTTTCTATGTTTAATGTCCATTTCAGGATGTTTAATTTGTTGAGGAGGAAATTTTTCATTTAAACAGGACTCAGTTGTTCTTTTGAGTCGGCTGGTGTTTGTGTACCTCGTGGGATCTTTTACAGCATATGCGACTACCTCGTTAAGGTGTGTGATATTGTTTTTCATACCAATGTATTTCCGTTGAGAGAAGAAACAAGGAATGTATGAGGTTGAACATTTTTTTTGACGATTGATTTCTCACGACTTTAATTTTACCTTCCAGCCATGAATCAAAATGTCTAATAATTTGCTTCGGTATCAAACAAAAGTGCCGAATACCAAATTTTCAATTAATTTTTATTTTGTCAGTTAAGAATAATTTTATTAACTATGGTCAAAGTGAAAGCACTCCACTTTGTTCTATATACAACAACAACAACTGCCTTCATTAGTATGCAATGTAGATGGAGAATATTAATTGACTACAACAAGCCATTAGCCTGGTGCAGGATGCGAAACACTCCCCATCTTGTCATGAGAGGACCCCATCCCAAATCCCGCAACCGATCCCCAAAAACAGAGCCACTTGTGATGGTATACTGTTATTAGGGTTTAACTGAAATTGAAGTTAATTCTGCCTGCGTGCTTGGCATATTAATATGGAATTTTAGGTAAAGTAGTACGCCGAAGAAGACTACGGCGACGACGCTGAATATCTTGAGAATCGCCCCCGCCTCTCCTTGCGGATATATTAAATGAGTAGGTAGGTCAAAATGTTGTTCTCTTTTATAATAGTATGCAAAACATGGGAAATTATTGAAAACTTATGCAAAACATTACTAATTGAAACCCGCCCGAGAGATGAATAATTTTGTATGTACAGAGCATTCTCAACGTCGCGTTGTCGTCATCCTCGCTTTCATTATCCTTTTTTGTTATTGTATCTTTATAAATAAAATATGTTCCTTTTCGATTGTTGAATTTCAAATTATGCACCAAAAAGCCTTGATTAGGTTTTTATTAATTTTTTTACGTAATTTACAGCTTCAGTGAGTTCGTGATTCACATAGGAAATTTTTTTTCATATCAGTTCGAATCACAGCAGGAGGTTTCTTATGAAAACGAGTATAGGACAGGTACCTATATGCTAGTGAGTTTAACATAAATCATGAGGCAATTTTCAAACCGACGATCGAGCTGTTCTGTGGCGTGAAACTCGATGAACCACGGTTAGAACCAAACCGACCGAAAATAATGTTACGTTTTCGATCATAATCCACCTACGATTGCATGCTGGCCTTATCCAATTACAAATCCCCTTCACAAACAAACAATCATTATAAATTGATTGCCTCAGGCTTCCGATCTTTCAAAGAGTTTTCCCTTAAACTTGATACCTCATATACGAGTACCTATACGATTCTGTATCTAATGTCTCATCAGTGCATTGGTTTATTCTGCTATAAATATTCTTTTATAGTATTGGTGGAGATCCTTTCAGATCTTATCTGGCTAAGGAATAAACACGTCACATAGGAAACAGAAACAAGATCACGATTCATGACTTCAAGAGGAATGGGCGGTATTTTAAGCTGTGTATACATGCTCAAACTAATATAGTGGCAACGACAATACCATTCAATACAAAGTACACGACTGGGTTGCACTAACTTGATCTTTTATGTGTGAAGCCGGATAGATATCTTGGGGCTAACCTATGTCATAAGAAGATTTCGCGGTACGATGCAATTTGATCGGTCTTATTCAGATACTTTTAAAAATAAAGTATCTATGCTTTTCAAAGCAAATAAAAGGAAACAAAAACAGTGGATATTTTTTCATTGTTAAACGTTTGACTTAATTTTGTTTGCAGTGCTTAGATACCGTGAGGAAAGATACTGTAAACAAAACAAAAAAACTATATCAATAACCTATCCAACAATTTAAAAAATGTATAATTTTAAATACCCTCACTAATGATTTGATCAAATTCTATTGAAAAATTAAGGACAAAGTTCGCGTGGAACTAAGAATCAACTTTTTTTTTATAATGCACTCGCACTCAAAGGGATATTAATACCTTTATAATGAATTAACATGTGCGAGCGAGGAGAGAGAAGGAATAGAAATATAGGACATAAAGTTGGTTACAGTGGATTGAGATTATAGGTGATAAATATCTCAAGAAAATCCCACATTTGGCAAATAACTTTAACCGAATAGCAAATTAATTTAACCCAATCGCAAACAAATTTAACCGCTAAACAAATTACTTTAACCGAAAAGCAAATGAATTTAATCAAAACGCAATTCTACTTAACCCTTTAACAAATTTATTTATATTAATAACTAAAAATAAAAGCATTGAAATAAATGGAACCTTAATCTGAATCCAAGTGAATGCACATAGCTATTTTATATGTTGTTTCTCAGCAATCTTGTTTTTTATTGAGAAAAAATGAAAAAAACCCTTCTTTTGCTATTAGACATTTTAGCCTAGTAAGAATAAACAAAAAAATTGTCGAAGAGAGGAAAACATTTGTAACAGGCTGAATTTTGGTACACAAGTTGGTATCAATGTGGTGTACAATCTGAGAAACATCCCCAACTTCCCATGTACCTACGCTAGGTCAGTTATAAGGGTTCAAAAGTCAACAATATGGGTTTTTCCCTTATGCTTCAAAATTAGTGAGCTTTAGATAGAAAAGGTTTTGCAAACTAGTAGCTTAGTAAATTTTACATACGATTGCCCATATATATCATATCGACGGTTAAACATCAGTTAGTCGTTTTTGCAAGTTTACCTGATTGTGTATTTATGCAATAGATCGTAAGCATATAAGAACTCAATTCGATTTACTTCTGTAGTATGAGACTGACGACGCGACGTACTGCTTAGTTTTTTTTAATGGGATTTATAATACTAGTTTTTTAATATTGTCTCTCCTGAAAATTTTTCGGAACAATATTGCTGAGCTGAAAATACCAAAATATGACTCTCAATTTTCTGATTATTTTGCATTAATAATGTTTTTTTCTACTTACGAGTTTATGAAGTTTAACCGTCGATATATCCCTTAGACGTTATATCACTTCAAAGTCTCTTATTGTTCCCAAAAGTATGCAGTTTTTTGAATGGTGCTTTAATGCCAAATTATTGACGTTTCTCAGATTGTAAACCACATCAATACCAACCTGTATACCAAAAATTAGCCTGTTACAAATTGTTTCCTTGATAAAAGCTATTCTTACTGGACTAGGACTAGTATCTCATTGTAGTTTACACTCATTTGGCGACCTATGTTGATTTCTCCGCGAACTAACGGAAAAAAAATATATATAAATTATATAATATAATATTTATGACACACAACTAAGTGATGTATTCTTAATAATGGATAATGCAAGAATCTATTAAACACATAAACATAAATTTCGAGTAATATCTGCTACGAATTTTTGCCACCCTACTTCAAAATGCTTAAACATCTAGGCAAATCTTTTTCGAAAATGAAGGTACATGCACGACAACAAATCCTGGTTGCAGTTACTTAACAAAGTTTGCAACAAATCATTTTCTAAAATGTAGTACTATTTATTCATTTTTCAACAGGAAAGCTTTAAATTTAATGTAAAAATTATGTCAACTGAAATAAATTTTGTTTTGCAAACGATTTGCTATTAGTATTTATATTTTTTGAAGGTTAAATATATTTGCTGAAGGGCTGGATTAGGTTAAATTTATTTGTTATTCAGTTGATGTTATTTGGTAAAGGTTTAATCTATTTGCGATTGGGTTAAATTAATTTGCTTTTCGGTTAAACTTACTTGCTATTGTGTTAACTAAATGTGCGAATGTTATATCTTATCATGATGCAACTACTAAAGATATGGCATTGCGCATGATACAATGAAAAACGTAAAACTCCATTCTGTGACCGTGACATGACGTCGAGCGCAAAACGACATAGGTACTATATACGACACACTATATACTGTGTCTGTTCCACAATTCCGCACCACTGCTTTTCGTAATTTTTATTCTGTTTTCTCGTTTCGTCTTTTTAATAAACTTCCTCAAGCAATAAGATCTCTTACCATATCTGGAATGTTTTTGAAGCAAGTAAAAGATTGGCTTTTAAATATTGAATATGCTACCATTGATTCACTTCTCTCTAATGTTTTGGCTGGATCATTATAGAGCTTTAAGTTCCGATACTATTTAGTTTGAATTTTTCTTAATAAATTAATTTAAACTCTTAATTTATACTTTATATATGTATGTATGTATTTAGACTTGAAAATATTTATTCCTTTCTTTGTAATCCAAATTTCTTTTGAAAAACTAATTTTTCTTTGAAATATGTAATATCAACATTTTGTACTTACTATTGGGTCACCCCACCCTCGCACAATTATTTTGTATAATATGTAGAATCTATTTGAAATGGCATTAAACACTATTTTTCATACCTCGGTATTATAAAATACATAATGTCATTATGTTATTTCTATTTATTTTATGTTATATCATTATTATGTTAAATAATTTTAAGGTGAAATGAATAATAAAATATCTATCTATCTATATCTATACAATAGGAAAGGGACCACGAAAATTTTAGCAGAGGAGGATGGAACGTAGGAAAGATTGGACTCTGTGTATATATCCTCTTTGCCTATGCTTTGCACATTTCTCTTGAACTTGTAATAAACTAACATGGCATTATTTTATTTTGTTTAAAAAAAAAAAAAAAAAAAAAAAAAAAAAAAAAATTTGTCAATGTGCAGAACGTATAGAGCGTAGAACGAAAGAAAAATTAAAACGGAAAGACGAAACGAGAAGACGAAAAATTCATGTGTGTCCGTGACAAAGCCGAATAAAAACCCGATTGAGTTCTTAGAACCCATGCACAACAAAGCATTTTTCATTAAAATAGAACTAACCGCAGCAATCTCGTGACTTTCATCTCCCATGCAAAATTTCTCGTCTATCGCATGCTTTCTGTCTACGATCTAGAATGGCATTGGAAATTGCGCAATGCGCATTCAAATTCTAGTTCAAATCGTATGCAAACTTCCTTTACCCCTCGCCCTAGCGTGCTGCTTTAATCCACTTTTAATTTTTTTTTTTAATTTAGCCCGCACACAAGGGGTTATTAATACCCTTAATATGAGTCAGCACAGTGCGATTGTTCAGGAAATGTGGATAGGAGATAAAAGGAGGTGCCGGTGCACATTGGTTTTGAATGTCTGTATATCACAATGGGAGGGAAAAATCGAGCCTGGTAAAGCATTCCACATTCTTGTAGTGCGGCTAAAAAAAGAGTCTCTATACTTAACAGTACGTCTGAAGTCAGGCTCAAGGGTAAATTGATGGGCATTCTTTGCGGTGCAGGTGTTACGAGTAAATTGTTTCAGGGAGGAACGCAACTGGCTATTTCACTGGAGCACTGTTTATAGAAGTAGCGATAAAACAAGGTGAGGCAAGAAACATTACGGCGATGTTCGAGTGAAACAAATGTTTCGGTAATAGTTCTTTCACCTACCAATTTTAAGGCTCTTTTCTTAATCCTATCCAGGAGGCGCAAGTGAGTGACAGGAGCGCCCGACCAGATATGAGAATTGTACTCTAGCTTAGGGCTATAATTAAACACTTGAAATTAAATTGATTAAAATTACTTTTATTTAAACAGATATGATTAGGTCACTGCAAAGCTTTGTGATAAACAACGTGGTTTGTTTTATTTTCCGGTGCATAAGCAAACTATGCAGATGGCTTTCCGACACGCGAACACGCCACGTACAGTTGTCCATGTGAAAGCAAGGGAATTCAAGATTAAAGCCACACACTTACAACGATTCGCCTAGCGATTTGTTAATTGTCATGGCGAATGCGGGTCGAACGGGAAACTGAATACGCTTATAGCCTTTTCACACCGCACTCGTTTTGGCTATTCGTTTACCAAAACGAGTAGAGCGTTCACACTGAACATTTACTCGTTTTTGTTTGACATTTCAATTTTAAATGTCAAGTGGAAGTAATTCCTATTATTTAAGAAGTTATTGAAACGAACACAAAGCAATTTAATTTTTAATTTGCGACCAATTAAAACTGATAAAGCAGCATAAATTAACCTATGGAAGCATTGCCGGTGCTGATGTTTGATTGTACAGTTTGGTGTTATTTTCTATTCTGACTGGTCGCCGAAAAAGTGTTTGTCAACCAAAGACGATGAGCAATACGTGCGGGAATCTGCTGCTGGAGGCTCCTTCATCAGGACAATTCTGAGCCCTTGGTACATGGTACAAAGACAGTATTGTACATCAAGGAGTACCAGGCCTAATATTTGGAGGAGTGCAAGAACAAGGAAATTGTTAACAAGCATTTCCTCAATTCATTGGCTATCCTATGAAGTTGATCGTCGAGATAGAGTCCTACTAGGAAGTCAAGTGAAGAAAGAAATTGGGATTAAAGAGCCCAGTTATAAAGATGTTGCTAGGTTAAAGATATCAACAAAGACGCCGACAAGAAAAAAACATAAATGAAGCTATATTTATTTTTATTTATGTATGTATATAAAATTATTTTTGAACTTTGATCTGTTTTCTTCGATGTTCTTTTTTTCACCTCTGTTTTTAGGCGAATCCAACCCTTCCTTGGTCACAGATACCAGCCGTATGTTTTTATTTTCTTTGAGGTGCTGGGTGGCATATTCATGCGTTTCACATAATCTGCTAATTAGCAATACTCTTCGCCAGATGCAGATGTAGTAGTTGTCTTGTAGTTCCCCTTGTCCTTGCTCAGTTCCCCAAAAAGTTCTACGCAATCCTAGTCTTCTATGTACCTACCTAATTATAATAAAAAAAAAACAGTGGTATACAAAATATTTGTAACAAAGAATATTACTTACCGATGGCAAGAACAAGAATGTATCAAACAAATTGCAGAAAAAATGAATTTGTTTTGAGAGTTTTGACAGCAAGCCATCAGCTGTTCTCTTTTTTGAGTGCCTATTCACAATAACATCACAAAAAGATCGGTTCGTGTAGTTCATCTTCAAATTGCAACTCGTTTTCAAGTCGTTTTGCGGAAAACGAGTCGTTTTGTAAAACGAGTTGGGTATGGAAAATGTATGGGAAAACTAGTCGTTTTGGGTAGTCGTTTTACGGAAAACGAGTAAATGCTCGTTTATGGTTTGGTGTGAATAGGCTATTAAACTCCATCGGCAAGTCGGTCGATATCATAATAATTCTTGGAATGAGAACTTCTTCGCATTTGAACTTGTTTGTTGCTTCGTCATCATTTGTTACGCGATGCACCGATTTGAACGAATGCAGTGCGGTTTTATTTTGAATGATGAAATTCAAATCATCGACGTCCTTATTTTTCGCATCTAATAACGCGCGTTCGCTGAGCAAATCATAACTCAAATAATTGTGACCGATAAAAGGGAACAATTTCCTGGTGAGTTCTTCCTTCGATGATGTGAACTCACAAAAATTCAGCGGGAACGAAATCAGGCTAGTTACAGCATCAACGGGAATTTGACCATTTCCACTTGCCAACAGTCGTTTTGAAAAATCATCGACTGATCGATCATTCTTCAACGCAACTCGCATGTTCGTCGTTAACTGCAGCTTCTTTACATATCGCCAGAAATATGATAATTTTAGGCAAGTGTTGAGTTCATCTGCAGGCGTTGATCGCGGGATTACTGGTAAATCTAACGTTGAACGTGCTGGTGTAGATTTAGTTCCTGATGTTGCTGTTGGTGGAGAGATTGCTGTTGTTCCTAATAATGCCGGTGCTTCTGAATTTGTTTCAAAAAATGCTACTTTTTATAGTGCCGCTGGAAACGTTGATGAAGTTGTTGCTGAAATATCTGGTGTAAATGCTGCTAAAAACGAAATCGAATCTGCTGTTAGTGCTGTAAACCGCCTAAATAATGATGAATTACCTCCCCATCAGCTGAATAATATCCAAAGAACTGTCAGAGGCTCTTGTGAAGTCCTACATAATCTTGTTGCTCTCAAACTAAAATGGTTTCATTAAGGTAGTTTTCGACCCTCTGTTGACCCGGAAACTATCGTAAATCACTAAGCTGTCGCTCTCGATATAAACCCCAATGTCATTTCCTGCTTTAAGTTAATAAAACGTGGTGAACCAGAAGAAAATATCAAGTTCATAAATTTTAAAATCGGAATTCCAGCTGAATACAATGATGCAATGTACTCTGAAAATATCTGGCCCATAGGTACTAAGTTACGTGCCTTTCAATTTATTCAAAAAAACGAGGAAGGACGACTACAACCAGAAAATACGTAAGTCCAGAATCTTCGGAGTCCAATAACTTTCTTACAAATAATTTTACATCCATTAACAAATCTCAGCCTCCTAGTGTTAAAAAAGACTTTCTACTCTACTACCAAAATATAGGTGGTCTCCGTACAAAAACTAATGCGCTCCAATTTAAGTTCTTCATCTTCGCAGTATGATATTTTTGCTTTAACCGAAATATGGCTAACTGATAAACATTTAAATTCTGAAATCTTCAATGAAAATTTATTCCATGTTTTCCGTAAGGATAGAAGCTTTGCAAAAACAAAACAGAAAAGAGGAGGAGGTGTCCTTATTGTTGTTCGTTCGTTGTTTTCATGTCGTGAAATCAAACTACCCTGTTTATCACCGGAAATCGACGTTGATCAATTAGCTGTATGTGTCACCTTAAATAACTCGACAGATGTGTTTATTATATTAAGTTATATACCACCAGGTAGTCATGTTGATTTATATAACTTACATATTGAAAACGCTCGATTCGTTTTAAATGCTACAAATTCCAATCAACACCAAATCGTACTTGGTGATTATAATCTTAATCATGTAAACTGGATCCTAGATCCGGATGAGTTATGTCTTATTCCTTTTAATGTTAATAATGTTCATGAATGCTTAGTAATTGACTCGTTTGCGGAATATGATCTTATACAAATAAATAAGTTTTATAATGATTTAAACCGTACCCTTGACCTTGTTTTTGTCGACAGAGAATTTCGTACTGATATTAATAAAAATGTTTGTCCAATTTTTCCTAACACTATTCATCATTTAGCTTTATGTATACGTTTTGAATCTTATGTATATTTTAAACCTGTCATCAATGATTTTTCCAAATATGATTATGTAAATGGCGACTTTATCTCTATAAATAGTTACATAAATACCTTTCCTTGGAGCTATATTTTTAGTAACTATCAATTATCCGATGCATATAATCTTCTACATCATTCTTTGACTGAGGCAATAAACCTTTATATACCAAAAGTAGCCATTCGGAATAACTCCAAACCTATCTGGTATAATAAAAGATTATGCAACTTGTGTAATAAAAAAAATAAACCATATAAACTCTTCAGAAAGTCAAATAACAATGATAATTTACTGAGTAATTACTTGCGACTGCAAAAAGAATTTGATATGCTAAACAAATTCTTATATAAAGATTATCTATATGGCACTGAATCTAATTTAAAGCAAAATAGCAAATGCTTTTGAAGTTTTATCAATAGCAAAAAAGGTTCTAATGGAATTCCGAATTGCATGCAATATTCGGAGACCATATCAAGTGATCTTACGACGGTTTGCAACATGTTCGCAAATTTTTTTCGATCTGTTTATTCTTCCTCTAACTTACCTGTTAATGTTCAAGTGGACACTCCTGTACATCATATCAACATAAGTTCCTTACATTTAAGCTATATTGATGTCGAAAAAGCCATATCGGAACTGAACCAGGATAAGCAACCTCGTCCAGATGGTATTCCTCCTATAGTCTTAAAATCCTGTGTAGCTTCCCTTTCAGATCCCTTAACTAAACTCTTTAATGCATCTTTAAATACAGGACATTTTTTAAATGACTGGAAAGTTTCGTTCATTCTTCCCGTTCATAAATCAGGACCAAAGCAAGTTGTCTCAAACTATCGTCCAATAAGCAAACTTTCAACAATTTCCAAATTGTTCGAAAAGTTAGTTTATGAAAAGTTATCCTTCATTGTTCGGGAACTTATCTCCCCTTGTCAGCATGGGTTTGTTTCTGGAAGATCGACAACCACAAATTTATCAATTTTATCTTACGAGATTATTAAAAATCTTGAAAATGGATATCAAACTGATGTGATTTATACTGATTTTTCAAAGGCTTTCGATAGAGTTAATCACTCAATCCTAATTAAGAAGCTTAATGCCTTAGGTTTTCATTCCAGCATATTGAATTGGTTTCAATCTTATTTAATGGGGCGTACTCAATATGTGCGTATAAATAACATTACGTCTGATCCCATAGATGTGACTTCAGGTGTTCCACAAGGAAGTCATTTGGGTCCACTTCTCTTTTTGCTTCTTATAAATGACATTCCTGATTATATTAAATCATCTTATTGTCTCATGTTCGCGGATGATATAAAAATATTTCGATGCATAAAATCTCTAGATGATTGCCTTCTACTTCAGAATGATCTAAATAATTTAACAAACTGGTGTAACTCTAATCACTTATTTCTTAATGTATCAAAATGTGATTTCCTCTCTTTTCGTCGTAATATGTCAGTTATTAACCATGTCTATAATGTTGATCGTACTCCGTTGCAAATAGTTTCAGAAAAGAAAGATCTGGGAGTCATCTTCGATCCTAAGCTTACATTTTGCCGTCATATAGATTTTATTGTTGCTAAAGCAAATTCTCTACTTGGTTTCATCTCGCGAAACTCTAAGGAATTCTCCGACCCTTATAAACTAAGAGCATTATTCTATTCATATGTGAGGCCGGTCCTTGAATACTGCTGTGTAATATGGAACCCTTACTATGCTATCCACTCAAATCAGATTGAGAAAATCCAAAAACGTTTTTCTAGACTAGTTATTTACAGACTTCATTGGAATATACGAATGCCTACTTATCTTTCCAGATGTAAGTTAATTGGTCTCCAGTTTATGGAAACTAGGAGAAAGTATTTTGAAATAATTTTTATTAGAGATATTCTCAAAAATCAAATAGATTGCTCTTTTCTCTTGTCTCTTATAAAAATATATGCTCCAACGCGAGGTCTACGAATGCGTAGTATGTTCTTTGAACCTTTTCACAGAGTTAATTATGGACTTAATGAGCCAATAACTAGATGCCTAAGAGAGGCCAACTCAATAGGAAATCATATTGATTTCCATAGTAATATAAGCCGCGATACTTTTAAAAGCCATGTTATTTATATATTAACGTTTTTGAACTCTGGTGGTTAAAATTGATGTGTACAATTTTTTATAAAATAATGTATAATTTTTATTTATTTTTCTATTCGTATATTATATTTATTTAAACTTGTAAGTTATCGAATGTTGCTCATATTAATTCAGAAGTCTATAAGATTTATATTATAATTGTAATGTATATCTGATTGATGAAATAAACAAACAAAACAAATCTTGACGGAAATCACCGGCTAGCAATGTCATTGCTCCTCCAAAGCGTCGCACATTGTTCCGTAAATCTTTCATTGTTCGATCAAGAGCCTCCAATGCTCGCTTGTGTGCCATTGTGCATTCATCCCAGATGATAATTTCGCAAGTTTTCAAAACTTGTGCCACAGAAGAATTTCTTGAAATATTGCATGTTGGTTCGTCATTCAACTGCAGATTTAGTGGCAATTTTTAAGCTGAATGTGCTGTACGACCACCTTCTAATAACGTGGACACTTTTCCAGAAGAGGCAACCGCAAGCGCGATGTCGGATCTTGACCGAATTGAAGCCGAAATCAACGAAAGGAGAAACGTTTTGTCAGTTCCACCCCGTGCATCCCGGAAGAATATGCCACCCCCTCGTCAACCGCCTCCATCAATGAGTCGTATACGTTGTGTATCGAATGGCATTACCCTTCCGGCATTGCCTTTCGATGATTTATTTATATTTATATTATTTATATGCTAAGTACTAAGTATCTTTATGAGTTTGGCAACTCCGTTGCAAGAAAGCTCTTTTTTTTTGTACTAAATAAGTAGGTTTCTTAAAAAGCTATAAGCTTTTTAAGTATTGGTTAAGAAGCGAAACGAGACAGATCGTTCGAATGTGAAGCGTCCTTTTTTTAAATAAATAAAATGTGATAGAAGTGGGTTTTTTAAACTATTTTCCCACTATAAAAAGTGTCTTTCATTTAAAAGATCGGAATTTTATTTTTATACGATTGAGCTGGGCATCGAAACATTTGGTCCACGTCGAGAACGGATATATTAGCGAATCGGACGGGATAGATATCGCGATAGACGGGTAATTCGCTTGCCCATAAGGCCGGTGCCTTGTGAAAAGTGTTTTTTGTTCCTTTTTCCAAAAACATGAAATAATACACCAAATTAGAGAAATATCAGGAAGAAACCTTGAGAGCGACAGCAGGAGACGCTGCGAATGAATAATGTTTGGTAGAGTATAACCTCCAAAAGGTAAGCGAGCATTTTATTTAATTGAGAAAGGATTGTTGTCAACTACAAGACAACTACGGATTGAGATATGACAGATTTATCGTCTTACAAACGATACTTCTTGATTAAAATTGTAGTTTTCATTCTATGAGAAGGACCCCTCGCCTTACAAACGAGGAGAGAAAGAAGAATGCTTATAGCATTATAAAAAGACCCCTCGCCATACAAGCGAGGAGAGAAAGAAGAATGTTTACAGCATTCTAGAAAGACCCCTCGCCTTACAAGCGAGGAGAGAAAGAAGAATGCTTACGACATTCTAGAAAAAATTATTATTTTCAGACATCTGCTTGCAGCTTTTCGTTTTTTTTATGTATTTGTGCGTTCCTAGAGACAGCATTTTGCGTGGCTCTAGTTGAACAGCATTTTGATATTCAAAATATAACCTGTTTATTTTTTAGCACTAGCATCAGATGAGACATATGAATGTCCAACACTCACACACATTTTATGCTTTCTTAAAATATAACCCGTTTTGCTTTCAGCATTATCATCAAACGAGACAGATGAGTTTCCAATACTCACACATATTTTTATTATTGCTTAAAACCTAACCAGTTTTGTTTTCAGCATTATCATCAAACGAGACAGATGAGTTTCCAATACTCACACATATTTTTATTATTGCTTAAAACCTAACCAGTTTTGTTTTCAGCATCATCATCAGGCGAGACAGATGAGTGTCCAACACACATATTTCTATTCTTGCTTAAAACATAACTTGTTTTGTTTTCAGCATTGTCACCAGACGAGACAGATGAATGTCCAACGCTCGCACACATTCTTATATTTGCTTGAAAACATAACCTTTTTATTTTCAGCGAACGAGATAGATGAGTTTCCAATACTTAAATCACACCACTACCAGAACAGATAGACTATGCGTAACACACATATGATCTGCATATATTTGTTTTCAGGTTGCTCTGTTTTGTTGTTGTAACTGGTTGTCGCCGCACCCATGTTGATGAGGATGCGGAGGCATATGAGAGAGACCAGAAAACCAGATTGAGAAAGAGGGGTAGTGGTTGTGTATGGGCTACACACCACCACAGCACACATGAGAAAGAAAAAAGGCACCGCGCGTCGATTGCTTCATTTAAAGGCGATCAGGCAAACGGTGTACATTGTAAAATTTTTCAGAGAAAAAGAATATAATATCGTTCCGGGTTTTTTAGAAAAAAGTATACAAAAAGCGAAAGAAAATTTAGCAAACTTAAATTGTTTATTTGTGAAGAGAAAAAAGTTTATTTTTGTGAAAGACGGTGAGTTGTGCTCATTTTAAAAACGATTTATACAGTCCACTGCGGAGCGTGAGTACCCGGTTGGGATTATTTTCTTTTTTTCTTGGTATTATTGTGAAAGATAAAAGTGAAAGAATCTTGCGATTATTGTCCGCAAACAAAATAGAAATCTTGTGTGATAAATTATTGAGAAAGATCTGCAATCTCAAGCAGAAGTGAGAAAATGAGAAGTCGGATAAGACTATTTAGGAAGTTTATTTTTCTTTCCTTTTTTTTCTTCCTGTGACTGGTGAAAGTGAGAGAAAGAAAAAAAAATGTGTATTGTTTTTGCGCCGGAGATAGATGAGAAGAGTAGTTTTTTTTCTTGCCTTGCATTTTTTCTGCAGTGCACGCAGATGTTTTTTTTTGTAGTTAGTTATTTTCTAGAAATATTATTTTAGATATTTCTATAGGTACGTTTTTTCTTATGTGAAGCGATTGGTTAACAGTCATAGGCTGACCATTTGATTTAAATCGAACTCTAAGCATATTTATGTACGAGTTGCGATGTGATAGAGCTTGCAAGCGATTAAAAATAAACAAATAATAAGGCAAGGCAAGGTTTATCTACTCGTTAGGGGAAAGACTAATTTCGTATTGGAATAAGAATAATTAAATTTCTTTTGTGAAATGAATTTTCATAACAATAAGAAGAGACAGAGTGGAATTTTCAAATTGCTGAACTTCCAAATAAATGGCAATTACAAACAACAAAAATACAATTAGAAACAATTAAATAAAATTAAATAAATCTTGGGTTGAGGATAATTATTATTTATTTATTACTGTTGATTTGCATTGCTGTGCGAGTCCAGTATTGATGATATTTTTTATTATACCTACTGTTTATCACTGTTGATTTGCATTGCTGTGCGAGTCCAGTATTGATGATATTTTTTATTATACCTACTGTTTATCACTGTTGATTTGCATTGCTGTGCGAGCCCAGTATTGATGATAATTTTTATTATACCTACTGTTTACCACTGTTGATTTGCATTGCTGTGCGAGTCCGGTGTTGTTTTTTCTCTCTCTTCTTCTTATTAAATTAATTATCAGGCCACTCACGTTCGTCCAAAGGAATTATTTACGAATTCCACCTTTTCTTTTTTTGATAATTACATTAATAATAGTCATTATTTTTTTTCAGGCAGAGAGAGATTCAGAGAAAGAGCAGGGATGTGGAGAGCTGGAATACATCTATGATGCAGCGATCCACGCAGTAGAGAGAATGCGTGCTTTCGCATTAGAGAAAGAGAAGCTAGCCGAAATTTCCATAGAGGAAATCGAGGTTAGGCTAGAGATCCTCCAGGATTCCTGGAAACGGGTGAAAGAATACGAAGCTAGGCTGGCCAAGGCTGGAGAGCGTGCAGGACAACATGCGAAGAGAAGGTCCCTGTACATCTCAACAAGCCAGTCAGATGGCAAGAGGAGATAGAGCTGCGGCTGCCACAACTAGGCAAGGCGAGCCCAGGAGAGAGAGGCCCTCCGGTCAAACAAGGACATGCATAGTCTGCAAGTCAACCAAGCATCCTGTGTGGGGATGCCAACAATTTCAGACGTTGACCCTCAAGGCGAGACAGGACATTGTGAAAGATAAAGGACTGTGCATCAATTGTTTAAAGATTGGTCACCAAGTGAGAGATTGTTTCCAAGGACCGTGCAACAGGTGTTCTGGGAAACAAATGCACAACAGCATAATGTGCCCTTTGGGAGAGATGAGGAGAGGAGACGCTTTTGCCTTGCAAATACAAAAGAAAGGTGCCAAGACCAAGAAGAATATAAAGAGAACTGAGCGGACAGCATGACTGTGTGCACCACCAGCCAAATGTCGGCGTTTGGAGAAAGACACTTCTGGAAATTTGAGAGAGATTGTAGATGATGAGACAGAAGAGAGTGTTGCCTCTTGGCATGACTTCAAACGAAACAAATCAAAATTAAGTAAAAAGAAATTCGTTAAAAATTATTTCAAATGTTTTAATTCCGAGATAGGTGATAGACTTACCCTGATGCCCACGGCACAGGTCAGAATTGTGATAGATGGGAACAGATATGGCCCGGTTCGTGCTCTGCTAGATACTGGAGCACAACCGAATCTGGTAAGCTACAGGTTGCAAAAAAAATAGGGTCTTTGCAAACAACCAAAGAAGTCCAGAATACTTGGGATAGATGGTCAACCATTTCAATTGAAACACAAAACCAGTCTAGAATTAAGTCCATGGTTTGATTCTAGTTAAACCATTGGGCAGGAATTCTGGATACTTCCGAGAGAATGTCAGTGGGGGCTCGAGGCTCCTGATATGAGCTGGCGGAGCCTGGGGAATGATGAGATAACAGGAGCGCCTTTGGCAGACCCCTGTTACAGAGAAAGAGGTCCAGTAGATTTGCTACTTGGATGCAAGATGTTGGCCGAGATTTTCTTGGCGGTGCTAGGTCGGCAAAAAGGCGGTACGCTTTAAATGCAAACAACATTTGGCAAGGTAATACTTGGCAATGCAGAGATAGAGAGAGATGGAGGGAAAGATAGTGAAAAGAAGCGGGAAAGAAAATGAAAGAGCAGTGTTCAGCTTCAACACATGCTAAAGAGATTATGGGAGATAGATAACATCACTCCGACATCCCTTCGTACAAGGGAAGAGGAAATGGTTGAAGAGAATTTCCAGAAGACTTACTCGCGTGACAGTTCTGGCAGATTCGTGGTAACAATTCCTCTAAAACAATTTGAGAGAGATACGGCAAATGAACTTGGCAGTTCAGAGCTTATAGCAAAACGCAGATTCTTTGCTTTAGAGAGAAAATTAGAGAAAGAACCTGAGGTGAAAGAGAAGTATGTTAACTTCATGAGAGAATATGAGAAAGAAGGTCACATGCAACCTGTGACGGGAGAGATACAAGGTGACATGGTATATCACATACCTCATCATTGTGTGACCAAGAAATTCAGGAAGGTATTTGATGCAAGTTGCAAAACATTGAGAGGTGTTTCTTTGAACGAAATGCAAATGCTTGGTGAAAAGCTTCAGAGAGATTTGCATGAAATTTTGATGCGCTTTCGAAGGCATCGAGTGGCTATCAATGCTGACATCAAAATGATGTTCAGGATGGTCAGAATTGTGAGAGAACAATGGGATTTGCAACGCATATTCTGGAGAGAAAGACCACAAGACATATTGAGGCAATACTGGTTGACTGTAGTCACATATGGTATGACCTCGTCTGCGTACAATGCAGTAAGAGCATTGATACAATGTGCGAGAGATGCAGAGAAAGAATTTCCTAATGCCGCAAGGGCTATAATGGAAGACTTTTATATGGATGATTGTACTACTGGTGCAGACTACGAAGAGAAGGCAATAACACTGTCGAAAGAAATTGACCACGTACTGAAAGGTGCTGGTTTTGAGCTGCGAAAGTGGAAGTCAAACTCAAGGCTTCTGGTGAAAGACATGAATTATGAAGAACAATCGTCTGTCATTTTCCAAGAAGATGACAAGACATCAATTTTAGGCCTGAAATGGCTATTGGAGACAGATCAATTTACCTTTGTGGTAAAGACACCAACTGTTGATGAGACTATGACAAATAGAAAGATCGTAAGTTGTGTTGCTCAACTATACGACCCAAATGGCTTCATATCGCCAGTAACAATATGCGGGAAAATCTTTATTCAAGACATGTGGCGTCTGCACATCGACTGGGATGAAAGGCTGCCATCTGAGATAGATAAACGCTGGAGAGAATTCTGGGAAGAGATAATATATCTTGAGAAAGTGAGAATAGACAGATGGATCGGAACATCAGAAGATGTTCAAATAGAGATTCATGGATTTTTAGATGCGTCTGAGAGAGCTTACGGTGCAGTGATATATGTAAGAACGACAAGTTCTGAGGGCAAGATATCCTCGAACATGCTTACAGCAAAGACACGTGTCGGGCCACTTAAAACGATAACGATACCACGACTAGAACTTGCGGCAGCTGAGCTTCTAGGTCGATTATTGGTAAGCGTGAGAGAGACAATGAACTGGGAGAGAGTTGATTACAACCTCTGGACGGACTCACTAGTCACCCTTCATTGGATTAACAAATTGCCATGCAACTTAAAAACTTTTGTCGCGAATAGAGTGTCATCAATCCAAACAAATACAGAGGTGAAGAGATGGCGACATGTCGGCACCAAAGACAATCCTGCAGACCTTATCAGCAGAGGAATCAAACCGTCATCATTGGTTCATAATATGCTGTGGTTGCACGGTCCAAGTTGGCTCTCCCACCCACAATCCACATGGGAATCTGAGAAGTTTGTACCAAACGTTTCAGATGTGGGGGAGGGACGCTATCAGAGAAGCGAAGGTTCTTATGGTGACGAAGTTCACAGAACCATTGTCTTTACAGACAGCAGACATGAGAGAGAGCATTTCAGTAATTGAATATGCATCCACACTGGAGAAAGCACTGAAAATTGTAAGTTACATATTCAGATTTGTCCATGCGATTAGAGCAAGCACAGAGACAAGGCATTGCAAGAAGCAGAGATGCTCAAAACGTCATGGTGGAAAAAGAGATAGAGCAATAGCACAGCCAACTTCTGAAGAGAAGACGCTAGCTATTGATTACTTATTGAGAAAAGAGCAGGAGAAGTATTTCGGTAAAGAAATAACTCACCTGATGAGAGGTAGACGATTACCAGAGAAAAGCAAAATTGAGTCGTTGAAACCAATTCTGGATGATGTTAAGATCCTTAGAGTTGGAGGACGATTAGGGAGAGCACAGATGGAATTTGAGAAAAGACATCCAGCCATCGTTCCAAGTGCCTCACGACTGGCATGGCTGATCATAGACAATGCGCATAGAGCAACCAAGCACGGAGCAGTGCAGGTTATGATGCAATACATTAGAGACAGATTCTGGATACCCAGATTGAGAAGCGAATTGAGAAGTTATCTTCATAAATGTTTGGTTTGTGTAAGATACAACCATCGTTTCGAGATGCAATTTATGGCTGACTTGCCATCGGAGAGAGTGAATCCGGGCAAGGCGTTTACAGGTGTAGATTACGCTGGTCCTTTTGAGATCAAGATGATTGATAGAGCTGGGGCACAGATAACAAAACAGAAATGTTGGGTTGCTGTTTTTGTTTGCCTCAAAACTAGAGCGGCGCATATCGATTTGGTATCAAACCTGTCGTCAGCAGCGTTCATTGCCTGCTATGAGAGATTTATTGCTCGTAGAGGCAGATGTGAAAGATTGTACAGCGACAACGGTACGGCCTTTGTCAGTGCAGAGAAAGAGTTGAGAAAGGTGAGAGAATATTGGTATCAGAGAGAGACCTTTGAGCACATGAGCTTAAAAGGGACTGAGTGGAAGTTCATGACTCCTGCAGCACCACATCAAGGTGGCATCTACGAGGCTGCAATGAAATCCATGAAGTACCATTTGACGAGAATTGTTGGAGCTAATGTATTGGCCTATGAGCAATTGCTGACGCTGCTCACTGGGATAGAAGCAATATTAAACTCACGGCCATTACAACCATTGAGCGATGATCCAAGTGATCTGCAAGCGTTAACACCAGGACATTTTTTGGTTGGTGAGCCGCTTGTACTACCACTCCCGTTCGCCACCAATGAGATGCCGAACATTCATGGAGTGAAGCTATGGAGAGAGAAAGAGAAAGGATGCTCAAGCACTTCTGGATAAGATGGAAGGAAGAGTACCTAGTTACCCTTCTAGAGCGAAAGAAGTGGTGCAAGGAGAAAGACGCCTTAAAGGTGGGTCAACTATGTATTATCAAGAGCGAGAATTTCCCGCCCTCCGCATGGGCATTGGGGCGTATTCTTAAACTCATACCGAGCAAAGATGGGCTGATTCGCAATGTGACAATCCAGACAGCGTAGAATCAGCTAACGAGACCAGTCCAGAAGATATGCATACTACCAGTGCGAGAGACAGTATGAGCAGACAGGATGCAGAAGAATGGAAAACCGTAGGTTTTCGGCGGGAGTGTATCGAATGGCATTACCCTTCCGGCATTGCCTTTCGATGATTTATTTATATTTATATTATTTTTATGCTAAGTACTAAGTATCTTTATGAGTTTGGCAACTCCGTTGCAAGAAAGCTCTTTTTTTTTTGTTCTAAATAAGTAGGTTTCTTAAAAAGCTATAAGCTTTTTTATTATTGGTTAAGAAGCAAAACGAGACAGATCGTCCGAATGTGAAGCGTCCTTTTTTTAAATAAATAAAATGTGATAGAAGTGGGTTTTTTAAACTATTTTCCCACTATAAAAAGTGTCTTTCATTTAAAAGATCGGAATTTTATTTTTATACGATTGAGCTGGGCATCGAAACACGTTCTTTTGCTCGGGATTGAGCAGTGCAAATCTCAATTAAATGCACCGTTCATTGAGCGATTGGGGATTGGCATTCCCAGTTTACTCAACAGGTTGCTGCACGTGAGCATTCTCACGTCTTGGACCAATATCAGCATTTGAAGTTCGGGATTTGATGTTGTTTCTCGAACTCGATGCAAAATACCTTCAGCCATGCTGTCCTTGTATTTGTCCCACAATCGATGGAAAACATGTCAGGATGATGATGGCAAACAATGTACGAATTTGAGTCCCAGGCGCAGAAACTGTAGCATCGGCATTGCATATATGTATAAACTATAGTATTCCCACTTGAGGTGCGCCATCTATCGACGAAAAACTAAGCTCTAGAATACCATGGGAAGCAATAACAACAATTTTTTTTACGTTCCAACATTTTAATTGTTGTTGTTGCTTCCCATGGTATGCTAGACCTTAGTTTTTTGTCGATAGATGGCGCACCTCAAGTGGTAGTACTGTAGCTTATATATACAATGGCATCGGCAAGTGTTGCGCCCCAATGATTGTCGCTGGCAAGCAAATTCATCCGCTGACAGGCTTCTCTAAATGTGGCACACAGCACACCGCCAACAGTCCGCAGGTTCTCGTACGAAGTTGGACCAGGCACATTGACCAAAAGCAATCGCAGATAGAAGCAGTCGTCATTTTTTGGATGAACAGTATAGGTACGACCAGGCGCATCAGTTGAATACACATCCGCATATCCGGCAACATCTTGCCCTTGTTTTCGACGTTGAAATTATTTGTACGACGCATTCCAAATATAATAGCGAGGCATTTCCGAGTAGAGCAGCGTTCTGGCGAACAGGTCACTTGCGCAGGTGGAGAAGAAACTGGTTAAGGTTGTTGCTTGCTGGTGCCCGTTCAGCTCGCTGAGCTGCATTCTCTTCCCTGAAATATATGCCCTGACCGTTCTCCAAGTGAACCGCCAAATGTTGAACGGTCGGATAACGTTCGTGTATCGGAAAGGAAAAGGTTCTCTAAATTGCCTAATTGCAACTCACATAACGCCGTAATTGATAGCACGACACTTCGTCATTCTTATCTGGACATCAAGACCAAAAACCGCCATGTCGCTTCCTTTGTTGACGTACTTGCAAACGTACTTGATGGACTCCACCGACCTGCAGTATTCAACGTTTATGTGCGTTATATATAAATACTTTAGAGAGAAGAGGACAATATGGAAAAATCCAAGTGTTGTCCACCAAGACATCTTTTCCTTTCGCTTTCATTGCGACTGTTGTTCTGCTATTGTCGTCTGGTGATCGCCGCCGATACAATGGGTATCCATCATTGCTAGGAATTGTCTCTGTCAGGAGGGAATGTGGATATCGCTTAGAACATTTATTTGCGACAATGCAAGGCGAATCTGGATTGTGATTTCCGCATGGCCCATGAATCATCTGCGTAGTTACGACTTCAAACCATTTTGGCTTCTTGACTGGGTATTTCGGCGCTAATGATTGAATCGACTTGGTCCGGTCGAATTTTCTCAATCAATCAAAGCAAAATGTGGGCATGCGCCAATCCGCGCTTCTGTCATTGCACCGAATACATCCAACAACGTGGCTGTCAAAAAATATTGTGCATAGTGATGAAGTGAATGATAATTTTCAGTTTTTGTTTGAAAACTCGTGCGGCGGTCGCTCAAAGTTTGTCCGCAAAGTAAGATCTGCGTAATTTCTGGCCATTTTGGATTGCAGGTGAACGTTATCAATAAATCCGTAACGCCACACATATGTCATTGCATCCTGCGCATATTCGTGCATATGCCTCGGACTTCCAACATATGTTGCTGGGAGAATAGTCAACTAGCCGATTTTAGCTGCTGCTGCATCTCCATCCAAATTTATGGCATCTCTCAAGTGAATGTATTCTTCCGAACGCAATTTATTTTAATTGATCGGATAAAATTGAGGCGTTCTGTTTCTGTCTTAACGTACATATGTATGTACATGTCGACGCAATACTGTTGATACAATTGGCGATATATTAAAGGATGATGGTCGATATCTTGGCGAATCATGAAGCGATATGCATCCAAGCTCATGCTGCTAACTTTCTTATTTGTTTCATGGCCTGAAAAATAATCTCATTGATGAAAAAGATATTTCGGAAAATTGAGGAAATAACCGAAGAATCGGGGTACTGTAGTGCGTCGTATGACCGCCGGTGGGTCTCCATGACGCGTTGAAACTGTCCATTACCACGTCGCTTGAGGACTATGTCGCGTGATTGAACATTTTCACCAGCAATTAGCACTGCTACCTCGTCAATTGTGTGAGCATTAAATTGTCGTGTATGATAATAATCTTATAATGATCAGGAGGCATCGCTTCCAATGCAGTTTTGGACACTTGAACCAACGCATTGCATTCGTGTAGGAGTTGTTGCAATTGTTCAATGATCTCACGTTTCTTAGCACGAAAAATAGCACAACGCTGATCGAGTTCCTCAATTAAATTCCTAATGAAATAGATCTGAAGGAAATTGTGATGCTCGTTGAATTGCGGCAAAAGAGCTCCCACACGATGGCGGATTTGTCCTTGGATCTAAATAGTAGAAGGATAATGTGACTGTACATAATGTGAAAGTTCTTCTGACGACATTACCTTAAAGGTGGGATTGTAATTGTAACCACGTTCTTGGGTAACAGTGGCTCCAAAAGACGTCATTTGGAAGCAGCCGTTGTATTGTTGAATGTGCGCGAGTAAGTGCCGTGATTGCGTTGTATCTTCCTTTAGAAGTGACCGCAATGGCTGCGGTGGCGGGGCCAAAAGTTACTTTACTTTTCCTCCTGCACAGCACAACCCAGGCGTTTCCGCCGAGAACTTCCACATGATCGGCTATATCCTCTTGCGAAAATGCGTCATGCAAGTTAGTCACTCGTAAAAGGACTTGTTCATTGCGATGTGCACGCTATTTATCCGTTTGATTCGCACGTAGATTAGCCACTCGTCTCGTATTTTTATTGCGCGCTCCAATGTTTGATTGCCTTATTGGTGGCATATTGAACCCTACACGATCTGCTTCCATATAATCGGCTATCTCCTCTTGCGATTCTTGATTCGCACGTGGATTAGCCACTTGTCTCGTATTTTTATTGCGCGCTCCAATGTTTGATCGTCTTATTGGCGGCATAATGACACTTACAGAAAAATCGTGCAGGAATGATACCAATGATATTGATTAGCATTAAGATCTATATACATAAATTACATTTCACACAAATAGGTCGTTCACAAAATACCTTATAACATTACATGTATTAATCTGCTCCGTCGATGAATCAACGAAGTAGACACACTTACAAGCACTGGCAGCTTAGGCCATTGGCTCAAGACAACACAAAACAGTAATACGACAGAGAGAGACAGAACAGAAGATAGAAGAACACAAAGACATATGCAAACAGCTCGCAGTTATTAGTTTTGACGGTCCTCCATCTAACCACTAACTACGCGCAACGATGCTTGATTTCGCTGATCTATTGGGAAGCGATGCTTTATCAGAGCCAAAGTCGTTGACAAATACCTTATTAAAATTCGTTATCCACAAAATTAAAGAAAAGCCTCACTTTTGGTAATCACAATGTTCTAGAAAAAAGAAAAAAAATTAACACTAGTCCATTAAATTTGACTTCTCACTTAGTCACTGAGTAGATACCTTAATACACTTTGTTGTTGTTGGTCACCGAACAAAAGTTGAAATGTGAAATGATTTGCGGACTATATTGAGGATCAACTAATTTTACGTTTATTGAATTTTTTTGAATTAGATAGAAAAATTTTGACTTAATGTCATTTTATATTTTTTGAGTTTATTTTTAGTGTTTTTGCAAGTGTTTCCTCCAGTTACTAATGATAGTAACGGGGGACAGTTAATATGATGTGTTAATATGTCTGTGATAAACATCACGGAGAAGTTTATCCTTCGAACTTGAAGCGATTGCATTCTAAACAGTTAACACCGGATATTATAGGATGTTCTTGGGATCCTCCAATTCAACTTAAAAAAAAAAATATCTTGTGAAATTCTTTTGAACTCTTTCCATTCTATTCCTCGAATTATTATAATAATGATTCCAGACATTGCTGCAATACTCCAGAACTGACCTTACTAGGGAATTATATAATGATTTTAAGGTATAAGGATTTGAAGCGGCCCACAGGCACCACACTTGTGCGCGCACATGCGCACAGACACTGGTGCGTGATTCCGCCATACACTGCACACCAAATCGAACACACTTTAGTTGTGAAAGGGATTTCAAAGGAAAAAAGAAAAGAAGAAAGAATAAATAAAGTTTCCGAACTCCTTACTCAATCACGATTCCAATGAAACGGAATATAAAATCTGAGCGCGCATCCCCATACATATCACACCCATCGAGACACCGATACCAAAAATGAAAAACTTTTCATTTTTACTCGCGCCGTGTCTGACGCCGAAAATCGGTGAGTATACCAGCCCACACACAGCACACATTTCCGCGCACCGACACATGCGCGCGCACAAGTGTGGTGTTTTGGGCCACTTGAGATTTCTCTAGCGTTTCTTTTGATAAAACCAAGCATTTGGTTTGCTTTGTTAATCATATAGTCGCAATTAGGTAAAAATGACAAGCTAGTACTATCTAAGATAACTCCTGTCTTTTTTTCTTCTCACTCTTTTCAGATTAATACTATTGATGTTATATTAAAACAAAATAGGGTTGTAAATCCTGAAACAAGACAAGATTTGATCTCGCCAGATCATTCAAAAGAAGAAAACATCCTGATTCCCAGGTAATCTTACCATATAGTTTGAGATCATCCGCAAAAATAAGGCATTTCGAATCGTTAAATATGTTTGGAATGTCATTTACAAAGAGCAGTAGTACGTTCGTTTAATGGATTTAATTGAGTATTGTCAACAATATTCAATTGTTGCCGTTCTTAAATTCCGAAATTGTGACAAAGTGTAACGTCGTTCTTTTATGCACAATAAAGTTACATTCTGTAACAATATCCAACTCATCTCCTCGACATGAGTTGAGAGTGTTGATCTGTCAAAAGTGAGAAAGGCCCGAATTTGTTTACAAAATGAACTTGCTTTTTTAGCTTGCGAAAGATTTTAATTTTTTTTAATAAATATACATATTTTCAAATGAAATAAAATAAAAAATGGAATGTATACTCAGAGAAAGGTAAAATGTTTGTGCCAGACAGTTCGATTTTGTTTTTATTACCTACTTCATTCAATAGAGATTTCAATTTGTTTTTTTTTTTTTTTAATTTATATTTTAGCAAGTATTTGATTCCCGAGAAGACAACATCAGCCAATAGGACAAAATGCTTGTGAGGTTACAGGAAAATGTGTGTAAGTATAGTTTTTTTTTTGTTTAGTAAATTTTACTTGTTATTATAAATAATTTTAATATAATTGATAATGGAAATTCCCTAGCCGACAAAGAGGAATATTAAAGGACAAGATGAATAGCATATCAACCATCTGCAGTCCGATAATGACCAACATTTATATTCGAGGGGATTTGGCCTACAAGCTCGTTTATTCGGTGGCCGCTGGGTCAACAGTCGAGGAAGTGATAAAAGAAGACTCCATATCAGGAAAAAGATGTGAACTGAAGTCTCTAATGTTGCATGGATATGCAGCAGTCAAACCAAGTGAGCTTTTTGTGAAAGTATGGGACGGCACTAGTCGTCGAAGGCTCACACAAGGAAAGAGAAGATGACTATGGGTACGTCTCAAGACACTTCCTCCACCCTTATGCACTGCAAAGGAACTACGACTCCGATAAGGTGATCAACATAGTCGTCGGATGGTGTTCTAACTGTTAGCATTTCCAAACAAATCTATCGAAGAAAAATTTATAATGAAAGTCATTTAATTTCAACAACCGCCTCACTTGAATGTGAAAGACAACCCACAGGAGAATCAAGCAAAGACTGAAGAAAATGCACAGAATGTTGGCGACAAATAAGTCTCATATATGTTCCGCAAAATTCATTTTTATAATAAGTTCCTGTTATTTATTACTTTTGTCTACGTTAATAAAAAAACAAAGTTTTAAAAAAAGAATAAGATTTATTAGGTAATTATTTCCTTTTCAAGACAATTGTTTCTTCTGAATTAATTTTTCAAACTTTATCATTAAATTTCATTTGATAGAACAACAAAAGTCGTTCTTATAAATGAAATTATTACAATCGTAACCATCTTTAACATGACACTTCAACACTTATTTTTGGCATAACAACAATCTGGAGATAAAGAACGCACCACAGTGGTGGCCCTTAATGACTTCCCTGAGGGACCCCTGATAGAACTGGGATTTTGTATGAGGAAGAACAATCAGTTTTAAATATTTGAAATCTTCTGGTCAAATATGATTTTAGCCACTTCAGTAAGTAGGAGTGAATACATAAAGAAGATAATTTATGAAGTAAAACGTGATAATTTATTCTGTCAAATGCTTTCGCGAAATCTGTGAAAATAATATCCGTGTGTGACTTCTTTTTCATATTTGATATGATGACGTTTGTCATTAAAGCTTAGTTTAACGCCGTTGATTTTCCTGACACAAAACCATGTTGGAAAATTGATATATGTTCCCGAAACAAATAAGAGAGTTTGTTACAAAATTATTTCCCAAATATCTTTGGTATAGCTGAGATCTTACATATTGGCCTGTAATAAGTTACTTCCCGCCTTCACCCTGATTTAAACATAGGAAACAAAAATGAAATTTTCCAGTCATCCAAAAATTCGCCATCCGCAAGAGAAAGATTACAAATTATTGAAAGTGGCTCAGCTAACGCAGTAGCATGATTCTTCAAGAGAATGACTGGAATACCATCCGGCCTTCGCTTTTACAAGTGTCTTATCCAGAAAGAGCCTCTTCAATTTCTTTACGACTAAAAATTACCGAACCGATGCGATGTCAACAATTCTGCTTACGGAGGGCATATCTTAGATAGAAGGAGCGTCTAATGAATAATTATTTCATTGTTTTTTGTTTTTTTCTTTGGCTTTGGTAAGCGTCATCTTAGTCATCTTTGTTTAATTGCAATTTTGAGCTTTCAAAATTGCATTAGATATATAAACCATTTACTTCCCCTTTTTTCAACTTGTTTTCCCCTCTATTAAAAAAAAAGAGCTTTTGTAGTAATAAAAATTACTTAGTAAATTGCAACATTTGTATGGTTTTAGATAGGTCATAAAATCATTTTTTTTTCCATCATTTAAATTACTCGACAGCGGAAACTGTCTGAGCGCGGTCCTCAAGATTATTTCCTTACCTGGTTCGATACCTGGTGGAGTCCTAAAAAAAAAAAAATTTTTTTTTTTTCTTTTTCTTCTTTCTTTCGAAATAAACTATTTTTAATTTTTTTCTATTCTTTCTTTTTCTTATTATAATGGTCTGCTCAGCTGAGAAATGTACAGAGCACTCGAGTTCAACTCCTCTTTTTGCTTGCTTTGGTCCTTGTGGGAAATTATTCCACGCCAAATGCTTAGGCTCAACAAATAGTTTTATAGTCAAAATCCATTCTTCCAAATTTGCTTTTTGGTACTGTAAAACTTGTATTAAGGTATCATTATCACAAGTTTCATTCAAGATGTCATCTCTCAAGGATGAGATTATAAAAATTGCTAAGAACTTTGAAGTTTTATGCGAAAATTTAAACTCAGTTTCAGCTAACTTAATCTCATTTCCTTCCCCAATTGAAACTGCAAACAAATCAACGTCAACAGAGCAGTTAGAACCTGACTCTCCTCATCCTTCATCCCTGCCCCCGAGTAACCCCTCTTCTTCTGGGCTTACCAAGTCTGCTCTCAAAAAGGGTAAGAAAAGGGGTCGGGAAGGGTCATCGTCCCCAGACCCAAAGCGCCCAAATTCAAGGAGAGTCATTCCAATAAGTATGCCACTGCCTCCTCCCCTTCAAGAAGTAGTTATTACTACTATCAACAACTCTAGTGCAGATATCGATTCACCGGTGGTTGCGGTTCCCACTGCTTTAGAAAGCACTACCCCATCTTGATCTGAACCGAAAAGTGTTTCAAGTTGTTCTAATACTAATACTAATACCAATAATATCAAAGATTCTGAACCTCCCAAAAAAAAAGAATCTGTCCCTAAGCCAAAATTAGTATTTGTATCCCGACTTGACCCTGAACTCCAACCCAATGACATAATTCAACATCTTGTTGTTAATAACTGCATCTCGAATGCGTCAGTTATAAAATGCAATAAAATCAGTAAGCCTGACAGTTTTGTGTCATCGTTCAGGATAACTACTCCTCCAGCATTTTTCGGTCCTCTCTGCGACAATAAGTTTTGGCCTCCCGGTACACTTGTCAAAGAATTTGTAGTTCGATCAAAAAATCTCAATAATCGAGTTGCCAAAGTATCGGCTCCAAAAAACTTAATAGGATTACCCTCTTCTACCAAAATGTAAGAGGGATACGCAGCAAAACTGCTGAAGTTTTTAAAAACTCTCAAGCTTTTCCACATGATATCTTTGCTTTCACAGAAACATGGCTCAATAGTTCATTTTTGGACACAGAAATTTTCGACGATGAGTTTTCTGTTTTTAGAAAGGACCGTCATGTGGAAAAGCCGAAGGAAGTGGGTGGTGGTGTATTGATTGCTGTTCGTAATTGCATCTCATCTTCCCTTGTCTCTTTACCCTTTAATGTTTCAATTGAACTCATTTGTGTTAAGGTTTCTTTTCAATCAAATGATCTTTTTATTATTAATGTTTATATTCCACCGAAAAGTTCTGCGTCAGTTTTTGCCGAGCTATCGTTAATTCTTGATCATATGATTGATATTGCCAGTTCAAATAGCAACATTTTACTGTTGGGTGACTTCAATTTACCTAACATTACGTGGACCCCTTCTGAAGACGAGTTCTATTTAGAAGCTGCCTTGACTTCTTCGCAACAGGAACTTCTTCTTTTGGACAACATAACCTCTACTGACTTACAGTAAGTAAGCTGTATTTAGTTTAGTTAGTTTAGTTGTTGAAAACTTTATTTAACAAAAAAATAATTTTAAATTAACAATTCAATCATAAGTTTAATATGGTTTGGCCAAAGGCCGTCTACCAGATTGACAGTTTTTAGTTCAAATATTTAATACTATAATATACATAAGTTATACATATTTGTTCAATTAAAAGTCTCCTTCTATGATACAATTTCTGTAGCTAAGTGCCGCTCTTATATATTTATACAAAATTTCCCAACCAAATTTTCCATTCAAGATATCGATGACTGCATCCAAATCCATCAAAGTAGCACCAAAATAACTAACCCGGAATTTTTTTAAGATGGGACATCTGGCAATAAAATGAAATATATCCTCTCTCTCTTTGAGGTTGCAAAGTTCGCACACAATTGGAAGATCCGGACGATGCGGTATAAAGTTCAAATTGATAATTTCACCTCTTGCTCTAAATATAATGCTCATCATGTTGAGTGAAAATCGGTTTTGAAAGTAAGTCTGTTCTTTAAGGTCGAAGTTCAATTGGCTGTAGATCATTCTGTATTGTGACGATTGTGCTTCTGTTTTAAATTTTTCATAATAGCTGTGGCTTATTCTCTCAAGGATCCTATTAAACAGGTTTCGTAAGTCCATAGTACTTATTTCGGATGAAATTCGTGCGTTTTCGCCAAGAATAGCTGTCAGCTCTTCCCACTTCATGACAAGATTTCCCCTTGTAGTTAGGGTGTGTTTCAGTATTTGTTTTGGTAGCCTTTCCTCATCCATCTCTAATACCTTAATGATATATTCAAAGTGTATCTTAAGAGTGTCGAAAAATAATGGTGGAACTGTTGTTTCTAAATGCAGCATATAGTTTGGCGTGCAAGCTGGTAACCGAAAAATCCTTTTTAAAAAATACCTCAGAAACCTTTCAACTTCTTCGAATTCACCATAACCCCAAACTTGTGCCCCATGAAGCAATATGGAGGTAGCAGTCGCTCGAAAGATTTTCAATTTCGAACTATGATCAATATATTTATTATCAATGCATCTGTTCCACACTGGAGAAACGGCCCTTTTTGCATCGGCCAGTTTACTTTGAAAATGTTTTTTCATGTTGAGGTTTGCAGTAACTATCACCCCTAAGTATTTGAACTCTCGTACTACTGAAACATTTTCTCCTTGATATCTCCATTTTTCGTTACGTGCGTGTCTACCACCTCCTTCCCTGAAGATCATCATCTTAGATTTCTCCAAATTAACGGACAAGTTCCAAAGTTTGCAGTAGTTTTCAAGACGGTTCATTGTTCTCTGCATTCCTTCGACAGATTCAGACAAAAAAACTATGTCGTCAGCAAAAATTAGAGCCGGTATTCGTATGTTTCCAAACTGGATTCCTCCACCGATCGATTCCACGATATCATTTATGAACAAGATGAAAAGTAAAGTGCTTAAGACACATCCTTGTTTTACTCCCATTTGTGTTGTGAACTCCTCAGAAACAAACTCGCCATCCCAAACATACGCCACATTGTTCACGTACATTGCTTTTAATAAAACTACAATTTTGGCCGATATTCCTAATTTGTACAGCTTATAAAAAAGTGCTTCACGTGCGATTGTATCAAAAGCAGCACGAAAGTCGACGAAAAAAGCGTACAGTTTTTTCTTCTTTCGTTTGAAGCTTTCCGCAACATTAATGAGGGTGAATAATTGATCTAAGATCGAGTAGTTTCTCCTAAACCCAGCTTGAAATTCGCTCAGTATTTTCCTGTCATCGACCCACTGCGTAAGCCTATTAAATATCAGAGCACTAAATAGATGCCTCTGTAATTTTCGGGGTTATCGTATAATCCTTTTTTGTGCAGTGGATATATAATAGCCCTTTTAAAGCATGCAGGAACAGTTGCTGTCTCAAATATTATATTATATTCTTTCGTTAGGGCGGCTACGAATTCAAAAGAACAATTTTTATAAAATTCTGCTGGTACTCGGTCATCACCTGGAGCTTTTCCCGCCTTAGATTTATCTATTACGTTCTGTACTTCATCAGTTGTAAATGGCGCATCTAAGAAGTCGTCAGTAAAAAAAGGGGCTGCATAGTGAGTAAGAGGGGAAAATGTTGGAGTGTTAAGCAGGCTCCTGAAATGATCACGGAGTTCAAACGCATGCAATGTTGCTGAAATTGTGTTGGTTCTTCCAGTGATAGTTTTAGCGGCTTTCCAAAAATCTGCAGAAGATTTTGATGAATTCAGGACAGCTATATTTGTTTCCTCAAGTTGTTTTCTCTTGGATAGACAAAGGTTCTTGAAGCTTTTATTAGCTGCTGCATACATACTTTTAAAGAGAGCTGTATTGTGTTTCCTTAGAAGCCGCAAGAATGAAAAGGATTTTTTTCTGGCTTTCTGGCACTCAGCATCGAACCAAAATTGCTTACAAGTATCCCTGCGTTTTCCTTTAATACTTTCTGGCACAGCTTCAATTAAAATTTGAGTAAGGTCCTCCATGTGAGTTGGAATACTCTCTAATCTTCGTTTCTCCAGTTCCGTGTTCATATTATTTTGGTAAATAGATTTAAATGTATCTCTCCATTTTAATTTTGGTAGTAAACCAAGTTGCTTTGTGTTGAACTTATGATCTGCACTTGAGACTAAACAAGTGATTTCTAACGGCATATGGTCAGAGAAAGTTTGTGCAGATATCCTGAAGTCCTTCAAAATTTCATTCCAATCTCCTGACACGAAACAATAATCAATTACTGAGCACGCCGTTCCACGAAAAAACGTATACTCCCCATTTGGGTCTCCTTGACAGCTTCCATTTAAAACTCTTGCATCCAACGAATCCGCAACTTCCAGTATTTTGGCGCCCTTCCCATCGCATACTTCATCCTTTGATCTGCGAGTTGGATTTATAATATCTGATGCGGTTCCACTTACAAAATTATTCTGAGTTAATCCGATCCTCGCGTTGAAATCTCCTACAAGAAGAACATCAGTTGACCCCATATATTGCAAAGTGTCACAAAGTCGTTCGTAATCCCTTGACCAGTTTGAACAATTAAGATATATGGGTACGATGTAGAGGGCAGTTCGCATAATTTTTACTTCTAAGACATCCATTTCCCCAAAACGCTTAAAGTTTAGAGTAACCGCTTCAAGGTTCTTACGGTATCCGAATAATTCACCTCCGCTTCCTCTTCCAAATACATTTGATTTTATTGCTGGTATCCATTTTAAATCATAATTAATAAATATTCCTTTGAATTTATCCATTTCACCTTCCAATACATGCGTTTCAAACAGTACAAAATCATCAAAACTTTTAACATAATTAAAAAAATCTATTAGAAAGAATTTATTTTTAAGCCCTGCGACATTATATCCTAATATTCTTAAATCTAAATATAAAAATGGTTTCTGGTAGACGATTTCATCTCATTTCCTTTCATCGTGTGAACGGCCACTTATCTGCTGCCTCACGTTTGCGCTTGTGTGCGCACCCAAATTCTGCACAGCGGGTGTTTCGCACAATTGTAGGGATTGAACGGTGCCAACATTTGACAACCCCATTGACGTTTTGGATTTGACATTATTTATGTTTTTCGCTAGGTTAACTTCATTCATAAGTAAGCTGTATTAATAATTGTAGAAATCGAATTCTCGATTTAGTCTTTTCTTCTGACGCTGTTAGTACGGTAGTGGTAGAATCTACCTCTGCCAATTCTAACGTAGACTCCTACCATCCCCCATTGGATATATTTTTTGATATGAGCAGCAATTTACTTAATAACAGTAATGCCGAAGACTCTTCTTATTCACTTGATTTCCGTAAAGCTGGCTTTCAATTACTTTACGACAATTTGAGTGCTTCTAATATTTCGAATATTCATGTTTGCTCTAACATTGACGACGCAGTTACTCAATTCTACGAAATTTTCAATAGCTGCTTGATAAATTCAATTCCTCTTAAGATATCTAAAAATATCAACTCCAGCCATCCGTGGTACACGAAAGAGCTTAAATCTCTACGCAACAAACGGAATAAAGCTTGGAAGTCTTACATTAAAAGTCTTTCAATTTCTGATCAAAATGTGTTCCTTGCACTTTTTGAAGAGTTTAATTTACTTTCCAGAAACCTATATGCAGCATATGTGAAGGAAATGGAAATTTCGTTGAAGATTGATCCAAAGAAATTTTGGAAGTTTGTAAATTTAAAGAAGAAGTCTGATGGGTATCCAGTGAACTTTGTTTACAAAGATTCCGCTTTGATAAGCTCACCTGAGATATGCAATGCGTTTGCAAAGCATTTCAGTAAGTCCTTTATTAAAAATCCCGTCAATATAGACTTTGATTTCTTTGACTACTCCCGTGATTTCCCCCAAGTCACTTTTAACAACATCCAAATTGATAATGATAAAGTTTTGCATTATCTTTCATTGCTGAAAGATGATTACTCTCCCGGTCCTGATGGCATTCCTCCTATAATATTAAAAAAATGTTCCTCCGTTTTAGCTTCTCCCTTGCAATTCCTTTTCAAGCTATCCCTTAAATCCGGTAAATTTCCTCAAGTATGGAAAGATTCATTCATTACTCCCGTCTTCAAAAAGGGTACTTAGTCCGATATCACCAACTCCAGACCGATTTCTAAACTGTCTTCTATTCCAAAGTTTTTCGAACAAGTAGTTTGTGATAGCTTAACGTTTTTCTGCAAACATTTAATCTGCCATCAACAACACGGCTTCATGCAGAAGCGGTCTACTGTCGCAAACTTACTAACCTTTATGAACAAGTGCTCAAGGGCATTAGAGAGTGGACAGGAGCTGGATTGTATCTACACAGATTTCTCAAAAGCTTTTGACCAACTCTCACATGAAATCATCATTTTCAAATTGAAAGCTTAAGGTTTCCCTGTAGGATTTGTTAATTGGATATATTCATATCTCCGAAACAGATCATATATAGTTAAGTTCAGAAATTCGTTTTCTAACCCTTTCCCAGCAAAATCAGGAGTCCCACAAGGCAGCCATCTTGGTCCGTTACTGTTTATACTAGCTATTAATGACGTAACTTCGTGTATTCATTCTAGTGAGATCCTTGTTTTCGCTGATGATATGAAAATTTTCAAATCTATTACCTCAGCTAATGACGGCGTAGAATTGCAAGCCGACATCAACAGATTTGATATCTGGTGTAGCAAGAATTGTTTAAGCCTGAATCCAGCGAAATGTCAGACAATGACATTTTCAAGGAAACGGGTACCAAGTACACACGGCTATTACATTTCACAACAAGTTTTGCATCGCGTTTTTAGTTTTAAAGATCTGGGAGTAAACTTTACCCCAGACTTGAGTTTCACGGAACACATCAACTTTATTGTTAAAAAAGCTAATTCCATGTTGGGATTTGTTAAAAGATGGTCGAAGGAATTTCAAAACCCTTATGTAACCCTAGCTTTATATAACTGTCATGTTCGCCCCCATCTAGAATATGCATCACAGGTATGGTCTCCTTTCTACGAAGTACATAAGTCTAGGATAGAGGCAGTTCAGCGTAATTTTATTCGATTTGCTTTAAAAGGTCTCTCCTGGGCAGATCCATACAACCTCCCACCTTACGAACACCGGATTCAACTTCTACAGATTCAAACCTTGTCACAAAGGCGTATTAACAATGATGTTATTTTTATTCACCAACTTTTAACGGGATTTTTAGACGCACCCGATCTTCTATCATGTGTAGGTTTTAACTATCGCGGAGGGGCTCATCATCTTCGTAATTTAGAGCTATTACATTGTCCCCAACACCGTACTAATTATGGCATGAATGAACCTCTTACCCGCATGTGCAAACTTTTCAACTCAAATAAAAGTATTGTTGATTTTAATATTAGTAAATCCTCTCTAAAAAAACATTTAAAACCAGTGCACCACGCTCATAGTTTATGTTTTGTATGTTCTCAATGTTTTTGTATCTATTTTGTATAAATGTATATGTTTACTTATTTTTTATTTTTTGTGCTTGTGTTATGCTATTTGTATATTTTGCTTACTAACAACTAACACCTGCACTAAATGATGTAGCCAGTGAGCACATAATATGTGTTGGCTACTCTCTGATTGTAAGTTAATGCTTGATATAAGTTTCTTACTCTCGAGAACTGATAGTGTTAAAAAAAAAAAAAAAAAAAAAAAAAAAAAAAAAAAAAAAAAAAAAAAAAAAAAAAACAGGTTAGAAATAATTTGCGAATAAATTGCAAATCTTTGGCACCTCACTAGTCGTGGTGTCGATGTACATCATGCAACTGGGTATTCCAACTGGACTTCCGTTTAGAGCTAATGAAATTCCAAAAACGCTTACTATTTTATTTTAAATCACTCGATCTATAACAAGTAGTTTGTAGGTATACAAGATTCATAATGTTGTTTGGGTGTCTCCAAGTTGCGTGAAATTATTGCATGAAATAAAAGAAATTTGTGAATTAAGAACTTATAAAAACTTTATTATTATTATTATAATTAAACACTTATATCACAACTTGATTTTATTTTGTGCTACCTACGCGTTTCCATCATGTCTCATGTGGCACTAATTAACTAAAATTATCAAAATTTTAGTTGTTTGACAATAGAAAAATTCTACAACATAATATCGCGAAAGATTAATATACTCTTGATAATTTTAGTTAATTAGTGCCAGATGATGGAAATTTTATACAAGAATTTTTTTAAGATTTCGAACTCACGTTTTCGATTTGTAGTTTATGCGCAGTTCCACATTCTCTTTGTCAATTTTATAAGATTTATATGCTTTACTTATTTTTATTTTTAAGATTATTCAACCTCTTGTTATTAGGTTAAGTGGGGTGATGGTACGGCAAGCCGAACCTTCTCACTCATATCTCGTTGGATCCATTGTGCTCCCCGGGTTGGGTGTGATGATAAGGAAGAGGGATTAGGGATTGACGGGGAGTGGGTGGGTTAAGTGGTGGGGGCCTCCTTGAAACAAGCTGAGTTCTGAATGAATCCCAGGATGTTTCTTGGTGTCATGTTAGATGCATCGACCAACTCGTTGAAAAAGTATTCACCGAGGTTAACTTTCCTAGTTCGGGCTTAGCTGGGGCATTTACAGAGGAAGTGAAAAGAGTCCTCTTCTGCCTCTTCGTCCTGGCATCCCCTAGCCTGACCCTACCTCATCTTCCGTTTTGGAGCCGCCTGTGAAGACCGAAACGTGATTTTCATTTATGACCCTGTTTTCCATCCAGCATTCCTTTGTAGGGAAGTCTGTTTGGGCAACTGAGTTAAAATCTATGTGCGGAGTAATATAGTCTGTTTGAATGTTTATGTCTGTAAAGTTCATTATTATTCTGTGACCTGAATGGCCCCTTATCCAACTAGAGCATTGTTTGAGTCGCAATGCACTTTTGGCCGCCATTTCTTTCGTAAAAAGATCGAGTGGGGCTAGTAGAAGGAATGTTTCTAGGGCTGCGGTTGGTGTAGTTCTCATTACACTGGTTGTGCCAATGCACGCAAGTCTTTGGATTTTTGTCATAGTTTTGAGATTTGTCTGTCATGTAACCTCTTCAACATTATTGAGCCAATCGTACGCAACTCGCATGTCAACAATAACTGTACGTTTTTTTTTTTAAATCCGTTTAATTACTTGGCTATGCTGATGATATTGACATTATTGGAAAAAAAAAAGCGCGCTGTCAGTGGAGCATTCGCAAGTATTGAAGTGGAGGCAGCAAAAATGGGTCTGACTGTAAATGAAGATAAAACAAAGTATATGCTGACCTCGGGTGAAGAAGATCATCACCGTAGGCTCGGACAAAACGTCACAATGGACAGATAAAACTTTGAGGTTGTCAAGAACTCTGTCTATTCGGGTTCCACTATAACCTCTCAGAACAACATCAGTGAAGAGATCAGTCGAAGAATGACTCTTGCCAATCGCTGTTTCCTCGGGCTAAGAAGGCATCTTAGTAGTAAAGCCCTCTCTCAAAGGACCAAGGAGACACTATACAAGACCCTTATCACCCCAGTCCTACTGTATGGGGCAAAAGCGTGGACACTGACACAATCGGATGAATACAGGCTGGGGTACTCTGAGCGAAAGATTCTTCGGGTGATATTCGGTCCTGCATGTATCAATGGAGTATGGAGGAGAAGATTCAATGTCGAACTGTATGGGTTATACAGCGTCATTGACTTGGTAAAGAAGCTGAAACACAGCGGCTTATATGGCTGGGCCATGTGGAGCGTATGGACGAAAACGCTCCTGCCCGACGAGTCTTCAATTCCAACCCGGAGGGTCGACGCAGTTCGGGAAGACCCCATTCAAGGTGGCGCGATGAAGTGGAGAACGACCTCAACCAACTTGAGGCCACTGGCTAGGGACCGGCATAGCTGGCGAGGATTGTTGGTTGAGGCCGTGGTCCACAATTTACTGTCTGCGCCGCCTTAAGTAAGTAAGTAAGTTTTGAGATTTGTCGCCTTTACAAGGGCAGATCACCAGACCAGACATGCATGGATCGGCCTCACCATGGCCGTGTACATCCAATGAATAGTCTTGGGGCTGGGTCCCCATTTCCTGCCAAAAGTAGAATGCTATCGATGCTTTTTTCCCTCTTTCTTTTATGTTTTCATTCCAGTTTAGTTCACGGTCCAGCACCACTCCAAGATATTTTGCCACATTTGAAACTTGAAGTGGTGTTCCGTTTATAGTGATCGGGTCTATCTTTGGAATGTTGTTTTTCTTGTAAACAAAACTAGTTCTGTCTTTGTTGGGTTGACGTTAAGTCCACAGCTACTGGCCCAATTACTGAGTTTGTTTAGGGCTATTTGAAGGAGATCACACAGTGTGGGAATATATTTACCTGAGGTCATTATTACTATGTCGTCGCTAAGACTCAGCTTACCTCAAATCTGGTTGACAACCAGAAGCCAAAGCAACAGAGATAGAACCCCTCCCTGTGGTGTTAATCTACAGGTCCTGACTTTTAGCTTACCAGCACCCAATTCTGCATTAACAAGTCTTGTCTGAAGCATAATGTCAATCCAATTTGACAGCCTAGAATCGACATTGACAGAGTCTAGGGCTTGTCGTATAGCATGGTTGTCGACATTGTTGAAGGCCCCTTCTGTGTCAAGAAATGCTGCCAGGGTAAATTCTTTGAATTGGATAGAGTTCTCAATCGTGCCCACAACTTCGTGAAGTCAGTCTCTACAGATTTGCCCTTTACCTACATAAAAGCGTGTTGGCCCAACACTGTTGGGCCTGTGAGATTATATTATTATCACTAAGTTTTAGGCGGATATGTGTGTCTATGAGTCTTTCTAAGGTCTTAAGATGAAAGGAAAATAGGCTTATTGGTCTGAAGTCTTTTCGGTTCAGTGTGAGTGTGCTTGCTAGCTTTCGGAATGAAGATGACATTGACTTCTCTCCATAGAACATAGGTTATGTTTAAACATCCCCTGAATATATCAACTCGAATCGGAACAATTATGTCTTTAGAGCATTGGAGCATAAATGGAATTATTCCATCAGGCCCTGCAAAGAAAGAATAATGGCCCACCCCACCTTCTAACTGTTGGTTGCCAATATTTTATGCAGTATTAATGTTGGGGCCTCTGTCCATAGGAGATGTTATGTTAACACAACCTGGGAAATGAGTGCTCATTAGTGATTCTAAAGTTTCAGAGCAGGAGTCAGTCCAGGTATCATCCGGTCTTTTTAAGAAACCTGGAGGAGTGTGAACCTTTGACATGACTTTTCTGAGCCTAGCAGCATCATTTGTGGACTCGATGTCTGATCAAAATTTTTGCCAGGCTGCTCTTTTCGCATAGGTAGTTCTGTTTTTGTATTCTTTTTTGCTGGTCTTGTCCCAGTCGTCGGTATTGTTACTATGTTTTGGTCTGTTGAACAGCCTCATTGAGTTCCTTTTAAGGATAGACAGCTCTTTGACCACCATACGTGGTTGAGTTTGCCTTTTACTTTGATAATAGGGTTCGAGTTTTTTACGCAAGACGCATAGCTAGCGTTAATTCATTGACATGTTTTTCGATGTCTGAGCAGTTAAGCATAGGTTGCTTTCTATAGCGGCCTAGAGATAAGGCCAGGCTTCCCAGTTTGTTTTCCTGGGATTTCTATAGGGCTCTGGGTCATCTAGTTTGTGCTTTATTTGGAACGTATTCATTATATGGTCAGAGAATGTTACGTTACTTGATACCTTCCAATTACTGATAAAAAGAGTATTAGAGTTTGTAGAAAGTGTAACGTGAAGCACTTCCGACCTAGTTCTAGTTATAAATGTCGGTTTATTTACTCTGTTTAAAATAAATATATTGTTGTTAATAATAAATTCAAAAAGTGACTCACCTCTTGCATTTGTGTTTATACTTCGCCACTGCAGGTGGTGGGCGTTAGCATCCGCACCTATCAGTAGGTCCCATCCTTTCCCACCTACTTCCGCGACAAGTACCTCAACAGCTGCCGATGGCGGGGTTGATTTTTCGTCGCCCGGCAAATAGATGGAGGTTAGGATCAGGGGCGGGGTCCCATCTCTTTCACACTTCACTGTTGTCAAGTCTACGCTACAATGGGAAGATAGGAGAAAGAGGTCTATATTCTTTTTCGCCAAGTGCGATAGTTACCTTCTGTAGGACCTTTATTAAAATACAGTATATAATCTTTGGATTAAGGGCTATATCTGTATTGTTCTTTGACAAAAAGGAGGTTAAAGTAGCAGGGGAGAACTTACTGTGCTGCAGAATTAGTTGCAGCACTTTCATTGTCATTTTTATTTTTGTCATTTGTGTGTAAGTTGGCAGCCGTTTAGCGGCTTCACCTTTACCTCATTAATGTCAATACAAAGCTTGAACCCTTTTGATGGAAGCAAACCATTGTTTCATAGTTGAGCATGATTATAAGTCAGAGTTGAGTCTTCTAAGGAAGAGCTCCAGCCTTTCTTTCGTCATGCTAGGGCCCGGAATGTTTATTCGGACTTTGGGTCTGGTAGGGAGGTCATTTTCAAAAGCAACTTTTAGTTTTTCTCCTTCAATCAATATGTTATCATGTCGGTAATCTTACTTTTGAGCCAGTTTAGAGTAAACTCATCACTTCAAGTAAGAATTTTAAAACCCTTCATCGTTCAAGCAGCTTTTCCTCAACCTTGGCCCAGTTTTCTTCGCTCAGTCGTTTTTCGGAGCTCTCCTCATTAATAACGGCCACCTGGAGCCTTCCTTATATCAATTCCGTGTACCTGCTTTGTTTGTCTTAGGCTTTTTACTTACGGACATCGGAGGGGTTGTCGAGTCATTGTGTCTCGTTTTCTTTCTGTGACTACTGTCGTCAGTTTTTTTGACCCTTAAGTGTTTTTTACTATCGAATGGTGGTTTCACTTTAGGATTACGGACTGGAGCAGCCTTGGAAGAGGAGGCACCTTGGTCTGTTTTTTTGTTGGTGATTTGTCTTTTTTCGACCTTCTTTGGCTCAATTTTTGGCTTGCTTCCATTTTTGCGACAAACTTGCATGCCCAGCTCAAGCAATTCCAGTGTCAGAGACTAAGCCTTTTTGTATCACCCTGGCCATAAATGTCCTTATAGTTCTCAAGGCGTTTTCTAACTTTTTATCAGAGTCAAGGTCGCCCTCCTTATTCTGTCCTATGAATTCACCTTCTTTCCCGTAGTCGGTTTTGGCCCATGCGAGCATCGATTTCCGGAACTGCCAGCATCCACACAGACTTTTTGAGGTTTCCTGTTCTCTGAACCCTTTCAGGGAGTTGAAGTTAATTTGGCTCCCGGGTCTACCGGGTTTTTGGCCAATGTGTCACCTTGGTTGGCAGCTGTAGGGTTTTCGGCCACTGTGACATCCGGATCAGAGCCGTCGGAGCTGGCGAAAGATTGATACTCGTCGTTTGCAAGGATGGATTTTCCTCATCAGACGACATCTCACTTTCGCCAACCCCCACGGTTCCAACCTCAGAGTCAGTGAGATCCATGTGTGCCTCACCGAGGTGGAAGCACTCATTCATCCCACTTGGCCAACTACTGCAAGCAGGAATGCATTCTACTGCTTTTTTATGCTTTTTTGTGTTTTCAAAATTTGATTTTGATTGTGGTTGTGTTTGTGATTTAGTCACTGGTGACTTCACTTCTACCGAAGCAAATTCATCGCCGGCAGTCGTAACTTCTACCGACTTTTGAGTGTATATCCTCACTCGATTTTCTTCTTCTAAGCTTACTTTTTCCATTGTTCATTATTATTGGTTGACATCTCTGTTTTGTTTTTGAGTTTGCTTGGTTGTTTGCATCTGGGTTGATGAAATGCCAAAACGTAAACCCCCCACCGCGACAAGGTGAACCTCGTTGGAGGGGAGGGGGCATACCAGGGCGAACTAGAATTAAATTTTACTTTTTTTAGGAACGTAGATATCAATTACTTCATACAAAATGCTTGTAATTCAAGAAACGATTGACCATTGCTTTAAGGAAATCATAAACAGACTTATGAATAGGTACTTCTTTCTTTAAAAAGTGATAGAATAAAATGTTTCCATCAACTGCAAAATGATGGACTGAATTTTCAATGATCGGGAAATTGGACTCTTAAAGAAAAATAAGAAGCTCGTTGTCTACGAAAATCAAATCAAGTATCCGGCCAAGGCCATTACGTTTATTATTTATTTGAATTAATTTAAATTGACCCAAGAAGTCAACTTGATCAATATCAAAGTTCGAGTTGAAAGAGTTTGATTCCAAAACAATTTGATTACATGTCAGTGAAGCACGAACCGCAACCAATACTCATCCACCTCTTTCCATAACTGTAACTGATTTTGATCTATATTTTCTAAATACACTGTAATAATTGGGAAAACATTCAGAACTTATTTTATTATTATTATTTTTATTATAAATTCTTTATTAAACTTCTCGATATTTTACAATTTTATATATATGTACTGTACATATCTAAGAATTTAGATAAATTAGAGCAATACATTAAATTTTTGTTTGATTCATTTAAACAATAAAAAATACAATTACCTAACAAATTTTAGAAAAATTAGATACATTAAATTTTTTTTGATTTATCTAAACAATGATAATACAATAATTATCAAATTTATTTTTAATTCATTTAACAAAATCTACATTTTTGATTTGATCAATCAGTCTATAAAACTGCTACGGTAACCTAAAGCATGATTAATGTAGAGACAGAGAATTTTCCAATCTGAATACCCGTTCAAAACCTGCTTTGTATCCTCAAGTGTAAGAAAGCTCTTTGAAAAATAAAGCCTACGGATTTCTTCCAATATTAGGCATACAGCTATAAAGTTGTATGTATTTTCAATTTCATTGAGGTCGCACAAACTACATATCGGGCGAAGGTCACTTCTGTGAGGTTTATAATTTAAATTAAGCACCTCGGTTCCTGCTTTAAAAATAATACTCATTTGGTCAGAGGAAAGTTTTTCATTAAAATAATTACTTCGGTACAGTATGTGGTTCAAATCTTTGTACAATAGTCTTGTTATAGATGTTTTCAGAACTTAAATGATTATCAGTTAGCTAAGTTTCAGTTAAGATAATAATATCATACGTACATGACGAAATTGACATAAAAATATGATCTAACCTTGTTCTTAACCCACCAACATTTTGATATTTAAATGCAGCAGCAACAGCAGGGACATCTTGTATTTCGGGAATGTCTTTTAAGTCAGCGGCGCACGATGTTATGTTGCGTTGATTGAGAGAGGAGCACTGTCGTTTTTTGGATGATTAATAAATGGCGTTACTTTAACACCCCAACGCCATAACGAAGCATCACTCAACAGCCGATGAAGAAGTTCCAAAAAATATTAATTTTTTTTAACATTCCACAATATATTGGGCAAACCGAAATTACTGCGCAATAAGGACCTTACACGGTCAATATAACTGTGCAATACCGAGTACTGCGCAATAATATTGCGTGGTGTAAAGCCCGCATAAGGCTAGATTTTCTTGTTTTTGTGAAGAAGTAGGTTCGGTTATTTTTGAATACCTTGGCAACAAAAAGTCATAGAGCCATACGGTTTCCAGATTAATGGGAGCATTGAATTCTGAGAACAAAAATTATACTTCATTACGTAAAATTTTGAAAAAAAATTAGTTTTAAAATTATTTTTTCAAATTTTTTTCAAAATTTTGAGTTTGAAAATTTATATTTTTTAAACTATTCATTAAAACAATTTAATTTAAAAACAAAATAAAAGAAGAAGTTTTTGGCTTTCCAAAAAGGTATAAGACGGTGTTGTAGACGAAGCGGTTGATTTTTAATATTTTTTTTTACAAAATAAGTCAATTTTTCAGAAAATTGCCCCTCCTGGCTAAACGGGGGGAAATAGACCCCCCCTCCCATACGATTTTTTTCTTGTCTCAACTCAACCTACACGCTCTAGCTTTTTGGCACAACGCTCGTGAATCACCCTGTATAGGAGAATGTATTGAGATTTACATAGTTACAATATTCTGATTGATGAGAGTAGATGTTATATAATGAACAGGGTGTTGTTGATACTTAACATCCCTTTTTTTCGAAGTTTGATTTATTTAAGTCGTTAATAACTAACGTTTACAAACTTATGAACTACATAATATCTATATCTAGGCAATTATTACAAAGTACAAAATTATCATGAATTACAATTAATTAATAAAAGCCTGCATTTATGCTAAGGCATTATAAAATAAAGTTTTTAAAGATTCGCTTTTGAAATTATCATTTATCGAAACTATAAGAAAATAAAACTTATTAAAGATTAAGACCATTTGATTTATTGGATTATTAGCACCATAGTTTGATCTACTGAAGGGTATTTGTAGAGGTTGTTGCAGCCTTATGCTTGTACGACTGAAACTAAAGTTAAATCTACATAGAACTGATGGAGATAGTATAGAGCCATTCATCACATTAGTAATAAAGCAAAACTGAAGGTATTGCCTATGATGGGTGATAGAGGGAAGTTAATTTTAATTCATATAAAGTTCAATTCATTCAATTTAAATTTTTACATTTATAGGTACTTCCGCTGCCGAACCTGCCTGTAAGCAAAACAGGCAATTGCTTAGGGCGGCACTCCTAGGAGGGCGGCACATCAGTAAAATCATTTAAAAGGAAGGAAGGGTAAACGCAATACACAAAATTCCAGTTTGTATTGTCAACGGTAATCTGGAACGAGTTTTTATGCAAAATAAATATTCTTTCAAAACTACTTAAATCAAAATCAATGGACTTATTAATCTTTTGGAGTATTTAGATAAACTCCAGCAGTACTTTCAGATAAACCGCTCCCAGGATTTTTTGTTTAAAACATTATACAAGAATGCTTTTAACATTGCTACAAAAATGAACATTAGAGTGGAATATATTTTGTCTGATTCTATGAGCCTACGTAGCCGTCGATATCAATTTAAAGCTGATCCCTTTTTAACGTTTTCGATGTTACCTTATCTTCTCTCGATGAGCGCTTTGCACAATATAAATTTCTCAGCCAAAATTTCGGATTTGCTTGCGATATTTCAAAAAAAGGTGGAGTTGAAAGACTGGAAACTACTTAAAACAATATTAACTGCAAAACTTGGCAACGAAGTTCAAAAGGATATTATAGCGAAAGATCTCTTGAATTAAGTTTATATATTTAACCAAACTTCTACTACTATTGATTTCAAACCTTTGTCAGTTTTAAACTAAATTTAGCTTCTCACTTCTTACTTAACTATATATCCAAATTTACAAACGGCATTTAAGAGAAGCTAGCTTCTAAAACCTATCTGCGCTCAACAATTACCAAGAAAGATAAAACGGTCTTGCAACTAGCTATCTGTATTGAAAAAGAAGAAATCGCTACGAGATTTGCAAAAATGAAAACGCACCGAGCAGCATTTTAGGTTCGAAATTGTAAAAACAAACTTTATTTCGTCGAAAGCCTTTAATTATAACTAAATAAAGCTCTATGTAAATGTTATTGTTTTCGTTTCTTTTTTTTTTTATTTATTTTTGGGGCGGCAAAATAATAATTTGCCTAGGGCGGCAAAATTCCCAGGTTTGGCACCGGGTACTTCAAATTTAATTTCAAAAGTAAGATAAAAAATATTGTTAAATTTCGATTTAAATTTACATGAGTATCAACAATTCAATTCATCATTAATTTATGCTAATATAAAACAAAAATCTTACTTATATTATGTACGCTGTATATACTTTATGTATATGATTTATCATATGTGTTGATATTTGATACCATGTTTCCCTTTACGACCGTATCGTGTTTTATATGTTGAGGCTTCAATATCGTTACTGATATTCATAGTTGGTTCTGGGTTGGAAGTACTTTTTAAAATCTGTGGATTTATGATCGTTTGATTCTTTTCCCTTAAATCTTCAGTAGCTGCCTCATGTGGTGTGTTATTATTCGGATTAACTGCAATACTTTTTTTTTGAAATTATATGAGTATTAGTTTTATTTAAATGAAGTGAATTTCGACAAATGGTTTCGCCATCATCGGTACGGATAATGTATGAACTAGGTGATTCAGCTTTTGATTGGATTTCGCCAGAAGTCCAGTTTCGTACGCCTTTTTCAATGCATACTCTATCTCCTAGGTTAAAAAATTGCGAAGGCTTCGTTTTGGCATTGACATAATATTTGCCGATGAGTCTGGACTGCGATATATTTTGCTTGACGTTCCTCTATACTAGGTTTAAGTTGATTTCTTGCTAGTGGTAACGGTGGTCGAGTGTATCGGCTCATTAATCTCTGATTTGGAGACAGCATTTCATTGTCCCTCGGCGTATTTCTCCAGTTAAGTAATGCCAATTCCACATCAGATCCATCCAAAAAACATGGCTTTAAAATCTTTTCCGCTTCTTGAACATATCTCTCAGAGAGACCGTTTGAACGAGGATAGTATGGGCTGGAGTTTGAATGATAATATAACCAAGACTTCACAATGTCGCTTTCGAGGTATATTGGAATACCAAAAGTTTGAAACCAGAGTTTCAGTAACCGAGTAATTTCAGATGATGTCCATTTTTTTAACCGATAGGAATCAAAAAAACTCGAATAACTGTCAACAGCAAGCAAGTATTCGTTACCTTTAAATGTAAAAATGTCTGTCACTACGATTTCCTATGGAAGGACTGAAACAGCTTTTGGGATGAGTGGCTCCTTTGGTTTAGACGCTTGGTTGGCCTGACAAATACTGCAATTTTTTACGAAGTTCGTTTTGTCCTCTTGCATCCCAAGCCAGAAAAGAGCACCCCTTGCACGACTGAGAGATCTTTGTATAGGTACCTTGATGTCTGGCATGGATTTTTTGTATCATGGACTTTTTAATAGTTGTTGGGACTACTACCTTCTCACCCTTCATCAATATATCTTTATAGAGCCCAAGTTCATCTTTAAAGGTCCAAAAAAATTTTGCCGTATCTGACATTTGTGAGGCATTTTGTGGCAATCCAGTCAAAACATATCTTATTACCTCTTTTGAGCACTCGTCGGTTTTAGTCTCCGCTGCCAAGACATTCCGAATAGGATCTGATACTTGAACTAAGCAATTGATTTGTAATTCACTATACGAATTATTCTCTTGTCTCGATGGCGATCCGGCAAAATCGCGACTAAGTGCGTCCGCTAAAGCTATTTCATTTCCTTTTCTATAAGTGGTGTTCGGTGCATAGGCAAATAATATTCTTTGTAATCTATTTGGTGCGCAATGTAGTGGCTTTTTGAATATGGCTTCCAGGGCCTTGTGGTCAGTTTCCACTAAGAGACGCTTCCCGAAAATATATTCGTGAAATTTTTTACACGCAAATTGGACAACTAGTGCTTTTTTCTCTATCTGAGTATAGTTTTGTTGAGTGGCTGTTAGGGTTTTTGATGCTTATGCAATCGGCTGATCTTTTTGCATTAGAACCGCACCCAAGCTATGCTTGCTTGCATCTACTTGCGGTTTGACATCCAAATTTGTGTCATAGTAACATAAAACAGGAGTGGATGAAAGGCTTTCTTTGAGTGTTTGGAATGATTTGTCATTATGCTGATTCCAATCCCATTCTACATCTTTTCAAATCAAGTCTCTTAGAGGTTGTGTGATTTCTGATAAATTTTCTATGAATTTGCAAAGGTGCGTGACCATTCCTAAGAACCTTTGAAGCTCTATAACATTGGTAGGTTTCTTTGTTTTTTTTTATTGCTTCTACTTTATCTTGGTCTACTTGAATGCCATTAGACGTCAAAATATGTCCAAGAAATCTTATGGACGTGACACAGAAAATGCATTTTTCCTTATTAAGTTTTATACCCGTAGCTGATAACTTGGATATGACTTTTTCTGTTAGCAACTGAAGCTCTTTTTCCGAGGATGCATGGATGATATAGATACCTCAACATTTTTATCATCTTCTAGTAGACTGGACAGTATATCTTGAAAAACCTCTGATGCCGATGCAAGGCCAAAAGGAAGACAAAAGTAGGAAAAACTACCCCATGCCGTTGGCATCGTAAGTAGTTTCTGAGAACGTTTTGACAGTTTCACCTGCCAGAAACCCTTTTTGCAATCTAACAAGGTGAAATATTTTGACTTTTTAATTCGGCTAGCTATCTCTTCAAGTGTTCTTTGGGGATGAAAGCTTCTTATAATATTTTTATTAATATCTGAGGGGTGTAAGCATACACACAGGTTGCCGTTTTCCTTTGCAACGACCATGGAAGATACTGCTTCAGTAGATTCTTTTGTTTTTACTAAAACTCCTAATTTAACCATTTTGTCTATTTCGTTTTTCAAAGTTGTTACGGAGCCAGCAAGACAACTACGCGGGAAATAAGCCGAACTTGACAAGAAATATACTCATTGAAACCACTAACTTAGTATAATACGCACATACACTAGAAATATGGGAATATCGGGTGGCTCAACGACTCGTTCCACTTGGAATGGCGGCAACCTATTGCTGCCCAGCTCGATTTAACCGAGTTCCTTACTTTGGGCTTAAAGTTAAAGTAGCTCCCAAAGCGAAAACAATGCCTCACATTATCCTCTGGCATCTAGGTGGTTTGGAGCGTGGCCTATACCGGTACCGGGCTGTTTACATGACATAAATATTCGATCCGAGTGGAGAACTCAACGTCCTCAACACGGCGGATCGAACAGTGGCTGCATATACCTAATAATTTTTAATTAATCTGAAATGAATAAAATAATTATCTTCTTATATATAAAAATCAATTGCTGTGCGTTTGAAGCGCTAAAACTCGAGAATGGCTGGACCCATTTTGGAAATTTTTATATTGAAATATTTGTGGAAGTTCAGGGAAGGTGTAGACGGTGAGAAAAATGAATTATAAGAAAAAAAAAATTAAGACGACCTACCTTGCGTGCAAAAATAAAAAAAAGGAGTGTAAAAGTGTCAATTATTTGAAATATTAATCAGTCAGAATTTGATATAATAGTATATTGTTTTTTGTTTTGAAGTACAAAATATAGTTAAATACTCAAACAAAATATATGTGTTATATTTTTGAACGCTACAAATTTCATGTAAGTGATGTACATACATATGTACATACATATGTATGTGTAGGTATTCTAAAAAATCTTAACATCAAAAAGCTTTCTAAAGAAAAAAAATTTCAAAGAAATAGATGGTAAATGATGGTAGAGAAGGTAGAAAATGCTAAATGGTAGAAGATGGTTGATGTTAGAAGATGGTAGATGAAAGAAGATGTTAGAAGGGAGAAAATGGTAGAAGATTGTAAATATGGTAGCAGATGGTAGAAGAAAGTTGATAGTAGAAGGTGGTATATGGCAGATGGTAGACGATAGAAGATGGTAATGGTAGGAAATGGTAAATGGTAGAAGATGGTAGATGTAAGAAGACAGTATATGGCAGATGTCAGCAGATGGTAGATGATAGAAGATGGTAAATGGTAGGTAGAACAAGATGGTAGATTTGAGAAGATTCTAGATGGAAGAAGGTAAAAGATGCTAGATGGCAGAAGATGGTTGATGTTAGAAGATGGTAGTTGGTAGATGATATTAGAAGATAGTAGAAAAAAGTTGATAGAAGAAGATGGTAGAAGACAGTAGATTGTAAGATGGTCGATGGTAGAAAATGGTATATAAAAGAAGGTCATACACGGTATAGAAGATGGTAGATGGTAGCAGATGGTAGAAGATAGTTGATAGTAAAAGTTAGTAGTTGGTAGATAGCAGGAGATGGAAGATTATATAAGAAGGTAGATTGTAGAAGATGGTAGTTATGTAGAAGATCGTAAATGGTAGAAAGTGGTAAATGGTAGAAGATGGTATATGTTTGAAGATGAATGATGGCAGGAGATGGTAGATGATATAGAAACATTTTGATAGTAGCAGATAGTAGATAGAACAAGATGGTAGATGGTAGAAAATTCTAGATGGTAGAAGGTTTTTTTTACTATGCACTCGCACTCAAGGGAATATGAAAACCCTTATAATGATTTAACATGTGCGATTTTTATTCATATTATAGACTAATGATCCGTGAAGTTGAATTTAATCATATTTTGATGTGTCAACGGCTTTTTCATCAGTTTGCAGTTGATATGTATGTCAAAATTGATACTAAACGATTGAAGTACATCCGTCTGAACCAACAGCAGCTTCGATCTGAAGAATACATTCATCTCCGTGATGCTATTAATGTCGATGGCAACGTAAATAATGTGGGAAGAATGACAATTTTGCCGGCCACTTACATTGGAAGCCCGCGCCACATGTACGAGTACGCTCAAGACGCAATGTCGTATGTTAGACAATATGGCCGCCCAGACCTATTCATTACATTCACATGTAACCCACAATGAACAGAAATCAAGAAGGAATTGCTACACAGCCAAACACCTCTTGATAGGCATGACATCACATCCAGAGTTTTTAAACAAAAAATTGAAATCTCTAATGAATTTCATTATAAAGGATCGTGTGTATGGTCAAGTCCGTTGTTGGATGTACTCGGTTGAGTGGCAAAAGCGTGGTCTGCCGCATGCGCATATATTAGTTTGGTTAGTTAACAAAATAAGGCAAATTGAAATTGATTCAATAATTTCATCTGAGATTCCTGATGAAAAAGTTGACCCAAAATTACAAGCCGTAGTGATTAAACACATGATACATGGACCTTGCGGTGTTTTCAACAACAACTCACCCTATATGGTCGACGGCAAGTGTTCCAAGCGATACCCGAGAGACCTGATTGCTGAAACTATCACGGGAAATGACGGTTACCCATTGTATCGTCGGCGATCAGTTGCGGACGGTGGGCGATCGGTAGTTGTGAAGTTAAAACGACAAGATTTTGAAGTAGACAATCGTTGGATTGTGCCCTACTCGCCAATATTGTCCAAAGCTTTTGAAGCTCACATCAATGTGGAATATTGTAACTCAGTCAAATCGATAAAGTATATACGTAAATATGTTAACAAAGGTAGCGACATGGCCATCTTTGCTGTAACAAATGCAAATGATGAAGTATCTCAGTATCAGATCGGTCGCTATATTAGCAGCAACGAAGCTATTTGGCGCATATTTTCATTTGCGATCCACGAAGGACACCCTACAGTAGTCCATTTGGCAGTTCATCTAGAAAATGGACAACGAGTGTATTTCAATCAATCGAACGCGGCGGATAGAGTGGACTCTTTGGACAATTGACTACATTAACAAGTTTCTTCTGAATTTGCCAAACAGATGTTTTTGCTCGCACTTTACTCTATTCTTATATGCCATGCTATTACACGTGGAACGCATCATCGAAATCGTTTCAGCGTCGGAAACAAGGAACACCAGTTGAAGGACACCCAAATGTTTTCGCTTCAGACGCTCTAGGTCGCATTTACACTGTTCATCCAAATAACGATGAATGTTATTATCTTCGATTGTTGTTGGTGAATGTTCGTGGTCCAACATCGTTTCAAAAACTGAGAACAGTTGATGGATATTTGTGTGCGACTTTCCGTGAGGCGTGTCAACTGCTAAAGTTGCTAGAGAACGATTCATATTGGGATACTACGATGAAGGATTCCGTCATATCTTCATCGTCACATCAAATTCGCACATTGTTTGCGATTATAATATCGACATGTTTTCTCTCGAATCCAGAAGATTTGTGAATGAAATATAGGGATGACATGTCTGAGGATGTGTTGCATCGTGTGCGTTGTCAAGCTTTGAATCCTACACTACCAATCAATGCAGACATTTACAATGAGACATTGATCATGATAGAAGATATGTGTTTATGGATGGTTAATAAAGTATTGTCGCATTTGGGCATGACAGTACCCAATCGTCCTATGCGCGATGCATTTAATCACGAGTTGCAAGGAGAACAACAATACGATACTGAAGTATTGGCCGAAACAGTTCGTTCAAATGTTCCGCAATTGAATGAACAACAAAGAATTGCGTATGATACTTTGATGGAAGCCGTGAACAATGGATCTGGTGGAATTTACTTCCTTGATGCTCCAGGGGGAACTGGAAAAAACGTTCTTAATTACATTGCTATTGGCGAAGATTAAATCACAAAATGAAGTAGCCCTAGCATTGGCTTTATCTGGTATAGCAGCAACATTGTTAGATGGTGGACGAACTGCACATTCTGCCTTGAAATTACCACTAAACATGCTAATCAACGAAGCACCAGTTTGCAACATTGCCAAAAACAGCGCAATGGCGAAGATGCTACAGATCTGCAAATTGATCGTTTGGGATGAATGTACTATGGCCCACAAGAGGTCACTGGAGGCACTGGAAAGAACGTTAAGAGATCTTCGTGATAACCAAAACATTTTTGGTGGAACCATGATTCTGTTGTCCGGTGATTTTCGTCAGACTCTCCCAATTATTCCCCGATCAACTGTTGCTGACGAACTAAACGCATGCTTAAAATCATCATATTTGTGGCGGCATGTAAAGACTATCTAATTAACAACTAACATGCGAGTGTTTTTGCAAAAAGATCAAACTGCGATTATGTTTTCGAAGCAGTTATTAGATATTGGAAATGGTAAAGCCGCAGTTGACACCTTGACCGGATTAATTACGCTAATGACGGATTTTTGTCACTTCGTTGACTCAAAAGAGGAGCTTATTCAGCGTGTTTTTACGGATATAGAACAACAGTTCCGAAACCATGATTGGCTGAGTGAGCGAGCAATATTGGCGGCAAAAAACAAAGATGTTGAAGATCTCAATGTTACTATTCAGAACTTTCTTCCCGGAGATTTGTTTTCCTACAAATCTGTTGACACAGTTACAAACCAGGATGACGTAGTCAATTATCCAACAGAGTTTTTAAATTCCCTGGAAAATACAAAGGAGAAGATGTCTTAATCCCGCGTATACCAATGATTCCAACAGATTTGCCATTCGATTTTAAGCGTCTACAATTTCCCGTCCGCCTGGCATTTGCGATGACCATAAATAAATCGCAAGGACAGTCGTTGAAAGTTTGTGGAATCAACTTGGAGTTTCCCTGTTTCGCGCATGGGCGTCGCGTGTTCACGTGTCGGAAAACCATCATCTTTATATATTTACGCACCGCAAAAAAAGACAAAAAATATAGTTCATCAGAAAGCCTTAAATTAATTAACTGTATAACTGTGTTATATTTAATGAAGACAAGAATTTTGTATCCAGTTTTGACCATATTTTTCAAAAATATAAGTAAGTGATACGAAGTTCACCAAATATTTTGTGAGTATGCCTACTTCTAGCAATTCGTAGTTTTTAAAATAGATTAAACCGTTTTTTGGAAAAAACAAAAAATTAAAAATTTTAATTTTTTTTTAAACTCAAAAAAACTTTTTTTGAAAAATTTAAAAATTTATTATAAGGCTCCTATATTAAAAATTTCAACGAAATCCGTCAAGTGGTGTACGATCAAATCTGATTTCAAAAAACCGGTGCTATGGGATGTACCGTTAAAAGACTTTTCCTGAAAAATCTATTCCAACCAAAATATAAGGTTTGAACAGAAAACACTCTAGGGAAAGTTTTATCAAAATTGTAGTAGCCGTTTTTGAGAAAAAAAGATTTTTTCCTAAAAATCGTATGGCAGGTACCGTTAGTCTTAGAGCTAGAATGCTTATTCCAAAAACCCATCTGTAGGACGTCATAATAATATCTATACTATATACCAAGTTTGAAGCAAATCGGTAGAGCCGTTTAGGCTGTGAGTGCCGATAAAGATGGACGGACAGACAGGCAGACAGACAGACAGAATTGTCGGACCCATTTTGTTAGGCTTCTCTATCATCGTAATGTTATGTTTGATTGTCAAAAAAAAATTTTTTTTACGAATGCATAACTTGCCTTATAGTACATATAATCGCAAATAAAAAGAGGCGGTACGGAGTTCGCCGGGTCAGCTAGTTTATACATAAAAATCAATTGCTGTGCGTTTGAAGCGCTAAGACTCGAGAATGGCTGGAACCATTTTGGAAATTTTTATATTAAAATATTTGTGGAAGTTCAGGGAGGGTGTAAACGGTGAGAAAAATGAATTATAAGTAAAAAAAAATTACGACGACCTACCTTGCGTGTAAAAATAAAAAAAAAATAAGGAGTGTAAAAGTGTCAATTTATTTGAAATATTTATCAGTCAGAATTTGATATATTAGTGTATTGTTTTTTGTTTTGAAGTAAAAAATTTATTAAATACACAAACAAAATATGTCTTATATTTTTGAACGCTACAAATTTCATTTAAATGATGTACATATGTACATAAATATACATAATGTATATGTAGATATTCTAAAAAAAATTAACATCAAAAAGCTTTCTAAAGAAAAAATGTTCAAAGAAATAAATGGTAAAAGATGGTAGAGAAGGTAGAAGATGCTAAATGGTAGAAGATGGTTGATGGTAGAAGATGGTAGATGAAAGAAGATGTTAGAAGGGAGAAAATGGTAAATGGGAGAAAATGGAAGATGGTAGATGGTAGCAGATGGTAGAAGAAAGTTGATAGTAGAAGGTGGTAGTTGGTAGATAACAGGAGATGGTAGATTATATAAGAAGGTAGATGGTAGAAGATCGTAAATGGTAGAAAGTGGTAAATTGTAGAAGATGGTATATGTTTGAAGGTGGAAGATAGAACAAGATGGTAGATGATAGAAGATTCTAGATGGTAGAAGGTTGCAGATGATAGATGATAGAAGATTGTTTTTTTTACTATGCACTCGCACTCAAGGGAATATGTATACCCTTATAATGATTTAACATGTGCGAACAAGAAGGAATACAAAGACAGGTGGTCGATGGTATATGGTGGAAGGTGGTAAAGATGGTAGAGATGGTAGATGGTAAAAGATGGTAAAAGATTGTGGAAGACGGTAGATTGTAGAAGATGGTTGGTGGTAGAAGATGGTAGATGGTACATGAAACGCGTCAAACGTGTCGGGAAGAGGAAAAATTGTCAAAAAGTGTGGGTGGTTGTAGCTGGTTTGGGTGGTGAGAAAAATATTTTCAAAGCTAATGGGTGGTTCCTTGGTGGCTGTAGGTGGGATTGGTGTTTGTGTTGGGGAGATTTGGTATGGTTGGTGGAGGAGAGTGGGGTGAATTGTCAAATATGATGGGTGGTTGGTTGGCAGTTGTAGGTGGGTTGTTTGCAGTTTTGGTGGTGGTGATGGTTGATTTGATGGGGTGCGATGAAAAAGTTGTCTTAAAAGGTGGGTGAGTGGAAGGTGGTGGTAAGTGGGGTAGTTGGTTGGATTTGGGGTATTTGGTGTTGGGAGGGGGTGAGGGAAAAATAATTGTCAAAAAAGGTTGGCGGTTGGCGGTGTTGGGTGAGTGTCAAGTTGTTGTAGGTGTTATGGGTTGTTGGATTTGGGTTGAGGGTGTAGTGAAGGGAATTGTCAAAAATAGTTGTACTGTGGAGGGGGTGGGGGTGAGGAAAAAATTGTCAAAAATGGAGGGTGAGTAGTAGGTGGTTGTAAGTGGAGTAGGTGGTTGAATTTGGTGCGTGGGGGAATTGTCAAAAATAGTGGGTGGGTGATTGGTGGTGGTTAGGAAGATCTGGCTTTACTGTGTGGGAGAGGAGGAAAAAATGTTCAAAAATGGTGGGCCGTTGGTTGATGGTTGCATGTGGGGGTGGTAGATTGGTGTTTGGGTTAAAGGGTGAACAAAAAATGTCACAAATGGTGGGTTGTTGATTGGCTGTTGTAGGTGGGGAGGGCGGTTGGCGGTGGTGGTGAAGGGGGGAGGAGGGAGAGTGATTAGGAGCAGGGGGAATCGTCAACAATTTTGGGTGGTTGGTTGGTGGCTGTAGGTGGGATGGGTGGTTGGTAATGTTGGGGGGTGATTTGGTGTTGGGGGGACTGTAAAAATTTGTGGGTGTGTGGCCAGTGGTTAGTTGGGTTTGGGGGGTGGAGTAGTGGAAGGAATTAACAAAAATAGTTGTGGTGGGTGGTTGGCGGCGGTGGGGGGGAATTGTCAATAGTGGTGGGTGAGTAGCAGGTGGTTGTAGGTGGAGTGGGTAGTTGAATTTGGTGTAGGGGCGGGGGGGGATTGGAATTGTCAAAAATAGTGGGTGGTTGGTTGTAGATGGTGTGGGTGGTTGGAATTGGTTAGGAAGGGGTGATTTACTGTGTGGGGATGGAGGAAAAAATGTTCAAAAATGGTGGGCTGTTGGTTTGTGGTTTTATGTGGGGGTGGGAGGTTGGTGTTCAAGGGGTGAAAAAAAAATTAAAAAAAGGTGGTTGGTTGTAGGTAGGTTGGGTGGTTGGTGGTTGGAGAGATACCTATACACATGAAGTATTTTGTGAACTGGTTATCACGTAAAATTATCGTCCGTAAACCGACTTTACAGACAACCATGTTTTAAATTTTTTTACGAATGCATATAACTTGCCTTGTAGATAGTACCTATAATCGCAAGTAAAAAAGAGGCGGTACGGAGTTCGCCGGGTCAGCTAGTTATTAATATAAATAGAAGCAAAACAATAATAAAAATAGGGTAACTTTGGCTCGACAGTCGGAAAGTATAGCCTGCACGACAACACTTCCGGTAACGGACACAGGCTAATCGACTTTGCTGCGGGGCGAAGTGTCGTCTTAGCTAGCACATACTTCCCACACCTCAATATACACAAGGGGACCTGGCGGTCTCCTGATCAAAATACAGTCAACCAAATTGATCACATTGCGATTGATAGCAGACATGCCTCCAATGTCATGGATGTCCGCACTTTCCGAGGGGCCAACATAGACTCGGACCACTACCTTGTTGTAGCTAAAGTGCGAATGCGGATCTCCACCAGACCGCAGAATCGAACATCCACTGTGAGAAAGTTTGATGTTGCGAAGTTACAATCGCAAGAGACCGCCACAACCTTTGCCAATCATGTCTCCTCTTATCTCTTGACAAGCCTGGCGCCTGCACCAAACCCAGAGGCCCAGTGGCAACATTGCAAAATGGCCATCAAAACCGCTGCCACGGATGTTTTGGGTTTCATTAGGCGACCACAACGAAACACCTGGTTCGATGATGAGTGCAGGCTCGCACACCTGGCCAAAGACGAAGCCTATCATGCAGTTCTGAATGCCAGAACTAGAGCTGCCAAGAGCGCTTTCCGTGCGGTATACCAGCAAAAGAGGAAAGAGGAACATCGGCTTTTCAGAAGAAAAAAAAAGAGAACTGGAAAAACGAATGGTTGAATCTATTGAGGGGTGCTACGGCAGAAGCAATGTTCGAAAGTTCTACCAAAGGGTAAAGCATTCGTCCAAGGGTTACAAAGCCCGAGCGGAAGCATGTAGAGACGAGGGTGGGAATGTCGTTGTAGATACACAGTCGGTGCTGAGAATTTGGAAAGAACACTTCTGCAGACTGTTAAACGGCGAAGACAACCAACTAATCGCTGTCAGGCAGAATGATCCATTCGATTTGGATGATGATGAACAAAATTTCCGTCCTCCTGACCAAGAAGAAGTTCGGATAGCAATATCTAAACTAAAGTCCAACAAGGCTGCTGGAGCTGATGGCCTTACGGCTGAACTCTTCAAAGCAGCGGGAGATGACTTGGTGAGGAGCATACACCAACTCATCTGTACAATCTGGTCGGATGAAAGTATGCCTGACGAATTGAACCTCAGCATTGTGTGCCCTATCCACAAGAAAGGAGATACTCTAAACTGCGCCAACTACAGAGGTATAAGTCTCCTAAATGTCGCCTTTAAAATCTTGTCGGCCATTCTGTGTGAACGTCTGAACCCTTTCGCACGTGAACTGATTGGCCCCTATCAGTGCGGTTTCAGGCCCGGTAAGTCAACCGTCGACCAAATTTTCACACTTCGGCAGATTTTGGAAAAGACCCAAGAATTCCAGATCGATACTCACCACCTCTTTATCGATTTTAAAGTCGCCTATGACAGCGTAAACAGGAACGAGCTATACAGAGCCATGTCGCTTCTTGGCAGCCCTGCCAAACTCGTTCGATTGTGCAGGATGACTATGGAGAACTCTCGCTGCTCCGTCAAGGTTGGTAAGAACACCACCGACTCATTTAATGTCGAGAAAGGATTACGACAGGGTGACGCGCTGTCATGTAACCTCTTCAACATCATTCTTGAGGCAATCGTACGCAACTCGCATGTCAACACCAGCGGTACGATTTTTTTTTAGATCCGTTCAATTACTTGGCTATGCTGATGATATTGACATTATTGGAAGAACGAAGCGCGCTGTCAGTGGAGCATTCGCAAGTATTGAAGTGGAAGCGGCTCGAATGGGTCTGGCTGTAAATGAAGATAAAACAAAGTATATGCTGTCCTCGGGTGAAGTAGATCATCACCGTAGGCTCGGACAAAACGTCACAATGGACAGATATAACTTTGAGGTTGTCAAGGACTTTGTCTATTTGGGTTCCACTATAACCTCTCAGAACAACATCAGTGAAGAGATCAGTCGAAGAATCACTCTTGCCAATCGCTGTTTCTTCGGGCTAAGAAGGCATCTTAGTAGTAAAGCCCTCTCTCAAAGGACCAAGGAGACACTATACAAGACCCTTATCATCCCAGTCCTGCTGTATGGGGCAGAAGCGTGGACACTGACACAATCGGATGAATACAGGCTGGGGTGCTTTGAGAGAAAGATTCTTCGGGTGATATTCGGGCCTGTATGTATCAATGGAGTATGGAGGAGAAGATTCAATGACGAACTGTACGGGCTATACAGCGACATTGACTTGGTTAAGAAGCTGAAAATTCAGCGGCTTAGATGGCTGGGTCATGTGGAGCGTATGGACGAAAACGCTCCTGCCCGACGAGTCTTCAATTCCAACCCGGAGGGCCGACGCAGTTCTGGAAGACCCCACCTAAGGTGGCGCGATCAAGTGGTAAACGACCTCAACCAACTTGGTGTGCGCAACTGGAGGCCACTGGCTAGGGACCGGCCTAGCTGGCGAGGAATGTTGGTTGAGGCCGTGGTCCACAATGGACTGTCTGCGCCACCTTAAGTAAGTAAGTAAAACAATAATTTTATTCTAGGTATGAATTTGGTGTTATGATTTATGAAGCGGCATGTTTTCACACATGCTATTTCGCAGATCAGAATACCAGATTTCACATTTGTTTCTTGCCAAAAGATTATTCTTAAATGTTCTCCATAACATTGAGAACATTTGGGAGTAATAAAATGGCAAAGATGATAAATTTAAACACATTTAAAGTATAAATTTATACTCACCAATCTAGGTTTACGACATCACAGCAGCTAAATTCAATTCGTTTTGACACTTCATATTGGTTTTGTTTTGTTTGTTATTGTTGACCCTTTTATTTGCACAGGCGAAAGTGGATATCTTTCTTCCTCGCACCTGAAGGAAAGGGGGTCAGGCAAACTAAAGAAATTTCGCTCACTTTCAAAAGTCAAATCAAAATTAATTATAGCGTTACCAGATGTGGTGAATTAATAAGAAATTCTGTTATTTATGTGTAGAATTTTTAAATGTGAGGAAATTATGTATGTATGTTATGATGGAAAACATCATTATTAAGGCAATATGTAGGTATGTAAGTTAAATTTTAAGAAGATAGGTCAGGGGTAATAACAATATAATGAGAAGGATAGGAGATACGACTTATAAAATAAATATTTTTTTTATAGATATACATACATAGATTGGAATTGTTATCTCACTCAGTTTGCTAGGAATATTTTTTTTAATACGAACACAAAACCGAATCACACCGATCGCGATTGAATATATAATATATATTATTTGAAACTATAATTATTAAACTACTTGGATTATCCGAATCCAAGACCAAAACGCGAATATATATTTATTAAAAAAAAGAATAACAAACGAATGCACCACGGCGATGTGCAACACGATTAGAAAAATTTAAATCTAAAGCGAAACGTCAAACTCCGGTGTGTTTGATAAAAAAAATATTGAAAATCGTTGGACCAGTTTTTTTTTAAAAGGTTATTTTTGAAAAACTTTTTCAAAAAATATTTTGAAATCTATTTGAGTATGCAAATATATGGCAATCTGTAGTTTACACTTGAAAAATAATTAAAAAAAAAATCAATGTACCCGTTTCCAACATATTTCGAAAACCAAAAATTTTTTTGAAAGAATTATAAAAAATCAAAAAAAAAAAGTTTTTGAAAATTTTGAAATGCCATATTAATAAAATTATGAATGACTTCCCGATTTATTGAAATCGAATGTATAGTTTACGAGAAAATTTGATTTGAAAATACTGGTTCTATGAGAGGTACCGTTATTAGACAAATTTTGAAAAAAAATTTCAACCCAAAAGATAGATTTTTTTGCAAAAATAGCAGTCTGAAAGTTTTATCAAAATCGTTAGAGCCGTTTTTGAGAAAATCAATTTTTGTCCTCAAGATTGTATGGCAGGTGCCGTTATTTTTGGACCTAGAGCAAAAATAAAAAATTCGTTCCGAGGGACGGTCAAATAAATCCTAAATACCAAATTTGAAGCAAATCGGCCCACCCGTTCAGCCTCCAGAAGCGCGAACAGACATACTGACAGACAGACAGACGGACGGAATTTCCAGACCCACTTTTTTCGACTTCTCCATCATCGTAATGTCATGTGTGATTGTTATCTCAAATTTTTTTTTCTGCACGAATCCATGACTTGCCTTATAGTACCTATAATCGCAAGTAAAAAAAGATACACAAAAAAAATATTCCAAGCCAGACAGCAAATGCAGTGCTGTCTCCCGTTAGCTCAGCTGGGAGTGGGTTCGATAAAAACGATATTTTTATTAATCGCGCTCGATTAATAAAATGTAAATTGTTGTTGAATGAAAGGTGGGTAGGTATATATATATGTACAGTAGTGTACCTATATATGAAAGTGGGCGCCAGGAATTTTTTATGGTAGTTTGCCTTACCAAATGGAAGCTGAAAAGTGTCTTCAATTTTAAAAGAAATAAACAATAGAATTATTATTCCCAATGGGAAATTCGAATCTTTTATTGATTGTAAAGTGAATGGTCTGGGAAACCTTGGCAGAAGGCCTGGACGAAAACCCAGAGTCTTTTCGACAAAAGGAAAATAGAACAAAATTATCTCGAGGTTAGCAGAACGCTAATTCTCGAAATTTAGAATAGGTATACGCAAAACAAAAGAAAAATAGCAAACAGTGTTTTGTGTCACGGTGACACAAAGGAAGATCACAATGGTAACGCAAGGTAAAAATAAAAGGGTCGCGAGTCCCACAATCTTGGGAGAAGACGATCAATCAGCGAAGGCCTACTCTAATCTAAATTTGATTGCCCCACACAGGGTCACAAACAAAACGAATTAAATCAAATTAGACAAACAATAGACGAGCTAAAATTTCTGGCCCCAACCAGACACAAAAATACATAGCTTCTTCAAATTTCCTCCAACAGAATATCCCTCTCAATTTATTCAAAAATTCACCAGATGATTTCCTCAATCTTTTTCTCTTTTTATGACACAATTCTTGTAATTTCAAATTCGTTCAACTATTCGTGGTGGTGTTCTTGTCTCAGTCATACAGCAGCATCTCGCCCATATATGCAGAGACGTGCGACTGAGAGCGGTGATACAACCATTGCACGCGATCCTATGCGTTGAGGATGCGATCCTCGTAGGCTCAGTGGACGAGTTCAGCCGTATAATGTCAATTATATTTTATTTCAAAAGGCAAGTGAAAAACTACGACACAACGCGCAAAGTCCCCAGCCCAAACCGGCCCAAATTAATTATTTTGAGAAGAATGTTCTTGTTGGAAAGAAACTTAACCATTTTCCAACTAAAATGGTGGAATTTATAAATAAGAAAAATCTTAATTTTGTAGACCTTCGCGCAGAAAATATCAAAAAGGGGAAAACACATCATTGTGATCTTTCTTTGATGTCCGACAATTTATGGTGGGCACTCGGCCATACTAAATTTATGTTGGTATGATTATAGTTCACACATTGTTGGGCATGAGTCATCTTCATGCCTTTCTCTGCTTTTTCGACCTCCTGTCGACAACTCGTTGACTGAGTGGCTCTTCCGCCTTTCGTAAAATAGTGTTGACACCCTGTCTAACACATTTGATGGAACCTAGATTGGTTACTTTTCCAAAATACTTAAAAAGCAGTCCTCTGGCTGATGGACCAGGTTTCTACTGGGAGCGGTTCGGAAGCCCGTTTTTTAAAATCCCGTTTTTTATAATCCCGCAAAAAAAAAATTAAAATCCCGATTCTAAAGTACCGCTTTTTTAAAATCCCGCTTTTAATAATCCTGTTTAAACAGAATCCCGTTTCTCGTGAGCCCGCTTTTTAAAGTCCCGTTTAATCCCGCTTAGCCCGTTTCGTATTTTGGTAAATACAAACTTATTGAAAATTTAGCTAAAGAAAACATAGTTGTTAAAACAGAAATTGAAAAAATTAAAAATGGAGCTGAAAAGCTTTTCAAAAAAATTAATGTTTTGAAATCTAGAGCAATATCTAAAATAATTAAAGATAGAAAATCAATGACTAAAACAGATTTTTTGCGCCGTATAGCTCACAACATAAAACTTTAATCTTAATATTTCGAAAAAAATATCTAAAATCTTGAAACCTCATTTTTGTTATGTTCTATGTTCTTTATATTTTTATTTGTTAAGTTACAAAATCAATAAAAAAAACTTCTCCAAATATTTGTTTTTTGTTTTCTTTTTGTCTCCTTTCATACGACATAACGCCCATGAACATTATGTCACCTCAGCATCATCAGCATTGGGCTGTAAAATAAATTCAATCACGCTTTTGGAATTAACACAAGGTGTTTTATTTTAAAAATCGCGGCGATTTTTAAAATAAAACACCTTGTGTTGATTCCAAAAGCGGGCTTATAAAAACGGGAATTTAATAAACGGGATGGTAAAAAACAAGATTTTAAAAAGCGGGATTTTATAAAAACGGGATTTTTAAAAACAGTATTTTAAGAAACTGGATTTTAAAGACAGGATTTTAAAAAACAGGATTCTGAAAAACGGGCTCCCGAAACCAACCCGTTTCTACTGCACTCTTTAGAGTATTTTGGAGCCGCAACAGGAAGGGAAATTGGGACAAAAAGGTTATTAAAGGGGAAATGGGTTGGCGACACTTGTTGTGGTAAAATTTACCGCAACAAATCCCACCCTCACCTCCTAGGAAATGTACTTACAATTCATTAAAATTGTAATACATTTTCAAAGAGATGCCCCGGAAAGAAAAAGGTATAATTTTCCATCAAAAAAAAATAAAAACAAAGTAAATGTTAATTATAAATAACAAAAATCAAAAATCTAATAATCAAAGTAAAAGAAAAATTAAATTTAAAAACAAAATGTAAATTATAAGAACAAAAAAAAATCAAGCCACGTTACTTTACTACTTTTTACAAAAAAAAAATCAAGCTACGTTACTTTACCCATCGGATGCGTCGGACCGACAAAATTCGGTGCTAATTTCGTGGCGTAGTAATTCGCGGCATCCGACAACGAAAAGTTCTTCGCCACATAAGTTCGCCGGGGTGATATTGAACATCACGCAGTCGAAGATTGTAGGCTTGGGCAGATCTTTTAGAAGCTGCCTGTAATTTTTTTAAAATGTCAACTCTTAGCTCTTTGAAACGATTCTCGATCTCGACCTGATCTTGAACAGTTTCGGAGCTATCATCCACCAATGGTACTTCACGACCAGAAGTCAGCATATCCCTCCCAAAATTCGCATAGCAAGGAGAAACTCCTAAAAACTCGTGCTGTGACGTTCAAATCGCGCACGCCACTTTCTGCAGCTGTGAATCCCACACTCTGTGGTTTTCAGCGACGTAAGCCCTCAACGTCGTCTTAATGATTTGATTTATCCTTTCCGCAATATTCGCCTGCGGATGATAATGGGCTGTGAACTTTAATTCAGAAGCGTACGCCTGGCAAAGCGTTTTCAGTTCCTTGGAACGGAACTGAGGACCGTTGTCACAAACGATCGCCTTGGGAATGCCCAAAAGAAGGAAGGCATTGTCTTCTTATTCCCTACAAATTGATTTGGCCGTATCCGACCTCAGCGAAAAGAGTAGTGGAAACTTTGAAAAGTAATCCACTACCGTCAAAATGTATGTAAAAGCCCTACTCGACTTTGGAAGTGGACCTACCAGATCTATACAAATCATCTCCCATGGTGATTTGATTCCTACCCTCTCCGTCATCAAACCAGCTGGCTTATCATTCACCAGCTTTACTTGTTGGCAAACTTTACAATTCCTAACGTACCTGGTTATGTCGGCCAGTAAAATGTTGCCATTACTGTGGCGAAAGTTTTCCTTACACCCATGTGTCCTGCTAATGGACTATCATGGTTCTCCTGCAAAATACCTAATCTTTAATTTTTACCTATCTTTCTCTTCCACTCCTGATTCGTCTCATGTACTACGACATGATTTGGCTTCACCAGTTTGAACAACTTCCCTTGTTCAACCCTCCAAGCTGGAAACCTAAGTGGATTGGCATTGACTGTTGAAATCATTTTAGCCACCCAAGGGTCTAAATCCTCATCTGAGATATCACCCAACTGTGGCTTTCCTCGAGAAAGCATATCCGGAACTACATGCTCTTTGCCCTTGCGGTGAATGATCTCAAAGTCGAACTGCTGTAACCTAATGGCCTAACGAGCCAACCTACCCTGTGGATATTTAAGATTACTTAGCCATACCAAAGAGTAATGATCTGTCACAACCGTAAACCGAACCCCTTCGATATACGGACGCAACTTCTCAATAGCCCACAGTACAGCCAAGCATTCTTTTTCGGTGGTACTATAGTTTCTTTCGTTCCTATTCAAAGACCTACGAAGGTAACAGACAACCTTTTCTCCCTAATCAAAGTTCTGTGAAAGAACCGCACCGATACCGTAATCTGACGCGTCTGTTTGAACGACAAATGGTCGTTTAAAATCTGGGCAAGTGAGTATAGGTGCTGTCACCAAACACTCCTTTGCCTTCCTAAAGCTATCCTCACATTCCTGACTCCAATTGAACTTTTTATTCTTTTTCAGCAAATCGGACAAGGGCCTAAGCAATTCTGCAAAATTTGATACAAAACGACGGTACCACGAAACTGTCCCTATAAAACTCCTTACTTCTTTAATATTTTTCGGTGCTGGAATCCTAACCATGCTTTCCACTTTTTTTGGATCTACATGTAACCCATTTCGATCCACTACATAACCTAAAAATTTAAGAGAGTGCATGCAGAAGTTGCATTTTTCCCTACTCACTTTTAATCCTGCCTCACTCAACCCTTCCATCACCTCATTCAGAATTTCAAGATGTTTCTCGAAAGTTTCTGAAATGATGATGATGTCGTCTAAATAGACGAAGACGAATGGCTAGAGGTCGGCATCCAAAACTGTGTCGATAAACCTCTGCAAAGTAGTCGGTGAGTTATGCAGACCGAAAGGCATTCTCCTAAACTGAAAAAGACCCCTCCCAGGTACCGTAAAAGCAGTAAAGGGCTAAGATTCTTCCTCCATAGGTATCTGCCAATACGCTGACTTGATACCTAATGAAGACAAGAACTTAGCACTCCGAAGCCTATCTAAAATTGAATTGATGTATGGAAGTGGATCCCTATCGGTATTCTTATTGAGCTTCCTATAATCCACACAGAATCTATAGGAGCCGTCTTTCTTTTTAACTAAAAGTATTGGAGACGACCAAGCACTTGTCGATCTCTCAATAACTCCTGCCTCTAACATCTCATTTAACTCCCTATCAATATGTTCCTGCATTGCCGGGGAAACCGGATAATATCGTTGTTTTATCGGTTCCTTCGACGTCCTAATCTTGTGTTGAACTAATGTTGTACAACCTAAGCCTTCAGGCATTTTCCTAAAAGATTCTCCTATAAACTCTTCTAATGTTTTAATTTCCCTAGCACTCAACTCTGATCGTTCTGTAATAGAACAAATCGAAACAGGACTGTCCTGCTCCGAAAAAGTCCACATCCGTGATCTTAAGTCCGGGGCAATACCCGACAGTGCCCAAAAATCTGCACCGAGAATCACCGTATGTGGCAGAGAAGGGATGACCAAACAGTCAACTAACACTGCTCTATCCTCAACTATAATTGGAAGAGAGAGTACTCCTAAAACTTCAACTCTTGTTCCATCTGCTAAACGCACACAGTGAACAGTCTTTTTTCAAATAAAGCCCTAAATTTCCTATCATTAACCAGGCATCCCTACCTATTATGGTTCTAGAAGCTCCTGAATCTAATAAACCTAAAAATTTAGAACCATAAACACTAACACTCAAAAATGGTCTCCTATCATTACCGTTTGCCTCCAGAGTAAACCCTAAATGAATTAAATCCGCCGACTGGTTACCAGCAGGCAACCCTGTCAACGTCTTCGGACCTCCCGCACTGCTGGCGCAGGAGTCCGTTGCCCATTTCCCGAACACTTTCTACAATTTTGTCTAGAGACGCCTGCAGCGCCACAACCAAAACAACGCCTAGGAGCAGAACACGTATTTTCATAATGGCCTGATCCATTGTAATTAAAACACCTAATACTAGACGAAGGTCGGGGTTGGGATGAAATTTGGGCCTGATGAGAAGTTGGGTTGTTGTCTGAAACAACCAAAACTTCCGAAGTATCAACACCTACATATGCCAGATCCGGCTCTAGCAAAGTCCTATTATTCCTAACACTAGGTGGTGGAACATACGCTTCCACATCCGCCCTAAACGCTTCTAAATTCCTACCTAAAGCTACCAAATCCGAAACGCAACTTGGTTTAGCCAAACCAAGCTGAGTTCGGTAGAAAGGTGTAAAGTTCCTTTGAATCATTGACAACTTCATATTTTCCGAGATTTGATCGGTTAACCTACCAAATTCTGCATTGTCGCCACATACACTCCGATGGATTCATCTTTGCCTTGTGTGCGACGCCTAATCTCCTCAAGAAGCTGATCATCATAGTTCGGTGGCAAGAATTCAAGTTTCAACTCCTTGACAAGTTCTTGCCACGAACCAACCGAAATCCTAATTGCCCTAAACCAAATGAAAGCTTTCCCTACAAAAAGTTCTACCGCTGCCTTAAAAAGTTGATTTTCAGAGACCCCCTAGCCTATCTCAACTCCTCAACTCTTTCTAAGAACGAGTTCACTGAGGCACCAAAGCGCTCCCCAGTGAACTTCACATCCCACTTAGCCAAATTTTGAAATTTCTCTGCGCTTACTACCACTTGTTCTACAGTGGTGTTAACTTGTCCCCCTCTATTCTTTCTCCTATCATCTGCCTCTCCTACAACTGTCAATGTACTGGCAGAAGTGATAACCGACTTAGTTCCCCGAGTTTCAATTTCCAGTTCCTTTCCCACTGAAATCGTTTTTGTCTTCTGTTTAGCTACCTCTACTTCCTCTTCTTCCTCATCTTTCTCTTCTTCACCATCATCATCATCATCATCATCATCATCATCATCATCATCATCATCATCATCATCATCATCATCATCATCATCATCATCATCATCATCATCATCATCATCATCATCATCATCATCATCATCATCATCATCATCATCATCATTATCATCATCATCATCATCATCATCATCAGCATCATCATCATCATTATCATCATCATCATCATCATCATCATCATCATCATCATCATCATCATCTTCATCATCTAAATCTGCCAAAGCCATTAGTAATTTATTTTTAAGCCCTAATCTACACTTCGCCTGTGACTCGTTTTCAGGGACCGACCTATCCATCCTACGTAACCACCACTCAATCTTCGTTAAAATTTTTAAATACTCCTTCGAAGTTTCCGACTTTGGAGGATTTTCCAAAAGCTTCGCGATCTCTAAAAGTTTCTTCTCGACGGCCACCTGATCCACATCGAAAGTGAATGGGTATGCCGGAGCTACAAAAGAGGCCCTACGCTGCAATTTCAGAGCGGCCCTAAGCGTATTGTGCATCTCCTCCAGCGTCCCTACAGTCAAACCCTCACTCTCTATTTCATACGAAATCTCGTCCTGAGTCAGTCTATTAATCTGACTAACGTCCATTTTTCCAAAAAAAAAAAAAAAAAAAAAAACTCAAAACCGAGAAAAAAAACAAATAAAATAAAAATGATTCCCCAAAAAAACTCTAAATTGACTTAAAAAAAACACCTTTTCCAAAAATAATAGATTCACTTAGTCAAATTAAAATTGAAAATTTACGCAAAAGCAAAAACAAAAAATTCACTGAAAAAAAGTGGTCAAAATGTTTACCTTAAATATTATAAAAATTTAAAGGGGCAACCCTGAAAATGAATAAAATTATTTTGACCAAACGTCAAAAAATAAACACAACAGAATTAAAGCTATGAGTTAGAGTGCGACAACGCTACTCTCAACTCAAAATGGATGGATAAACAAACTACTTTCGATATTCTTTTTTGTTCAATTAAATGTTTATACAAAATAAAATGCACGACTGGGTCGCACGAACTTGCTCTTATGATAAGCAATTGCGTAGTGGCTGCATATATGGATATTAAAAAAAATTAAATAATTTCGAAAATTCTTTTATTTTTTAAATTAGTTTAAGAGTTTTCTCGGAAAAACTAAGTATGCAATAAAATTTCAAAGCTATACGGCAATCTAGGAAAAAAAAATGTTGAAAATCGTTGGACCAGTTTTTTTTTTAAAAGGTTATTTTTGAAAAACTTTTTGAAATTTATTTGAGTATGCAAATATATGACAATCTGTACTTTACATTTGAAAAATAATTTAAAAAAAAAATCAATGTACCCGTTTCCAACATATTTCGAAAACCAAAAATTTTTTTGAAAAAATTATAAAAAATCAAAAAAAAAAGTTTTTGAAAATTTTGAAATGCCATATTAATAAAATTATGAATGACTTCCTGTGGCCAAAATTTTATTGAAATCGAATGTATAGTTTACGAGAAAATTTGATTTGAAAATATTGGTTCTATGAGAGGTACCGTTATTAGACAAATTTTGAAAAAAAATTTTGAACCAAAAGATAGATTTTCTTGCAAAAATAGCATTCTGAAAGTTTTATCAAAATCGTTAGAGCCGTTTTTGTCTTCAAGATTGTATGGCAGGTGCCGTTATTTTTGGACCTAGAACAAAAATAAAAAATACGTTCCGAGGGACGGCCAAATAAATCCTAAATACCAAATTTGAAGCAAATCGGCCCACCCGTTCAGCCTCCAGAGGCGCGAACAGACAGACAGACAGACAGACAGACAGACGGACGGAATTCCCAGACCCACTTTTTTCGACTTCTCCATCATCGTAATGTCATGTGTGATTGTTATCTCAATTTTTTACTTGCGATTATAGGTACTATAAGGCAAGTTATGCATTCGTCGAAAAAAAAAGTTTTGAGATAACAATCAAACATGACATTACGATGATAGCGAAGACGAAAAAAGATGGTCTAAAAATTCTGTCCGTCTGTATGTCTGTCTGTCTGTCTGTCTGTCTGTATGTAGACCTACAGCCAAACGGGTGGGCCGAATTGCTTCAAACTTGGTATATAGACTTTTTTAGGTATTGTTCAGAAAGGAAATTGAAATTTTTTTTTTAGCTCAAAAAATAACGGTACCTGCCATACAACCGTTACGTTAAAGCTTATTTTTCTCAAAAACGGCTCTAACGATTTTTAATTAAAAAAATCAGTGTTGCTTTTTAGGTACGACCAATCATATGGCTGAAAAAAAAGTTTTAAAAAATGGCTAAGAACGGTACTTTCCATAGGACCGTTTTTTTTGCTTTCGACTATCTCGAAAACGACTCAACCGATTCTTTCGAAATTTCACACACATATAGCTGTAGGTAGCTCAATTTGTATTGCATACCAATATTTTTGAAAAATATTTTTTTGTATTTTTAAAAGCATTTTTTAAAAAAAAAATTTAAAAAAAAGTATTTCGAAAACTGCTTATTAAATTTTTTTTTAAAAATTTTAAATAAATGTATTTGCTGAATACCTATGAACTGGCGTTTTTGAATTTTTTTTGAAATTTTTTTTCAAAAAGTTTTTCAAAAAAAACTTTTTTTCTCAAAAACCGCTCCACAGATTTTTCTAAATTTATTCTCATAAATTCAAATTTATCCAAGAAATAAAATGGCGTACTTTTTTTTCAGCTCAAATTAGTTTAAGTATTTATTTAAGAATTTTGAAAATTTTATTTTTATCAAAATCTCAAGCCCATAAACCACTGTCACTCATTAGAGCAAGTTCGTGCGACCCAGTCGTGCATTTTATTTTTTCTGCACGAATCCATAACTTGCCTTATAGTACCTATAATCGCAAGTAAAAAGTAATATCGAAACAATCAAATAACTATTAAAAAAACAAATCCGAAAAGAAAAAGAAAAAAGAAAACTCACTATTTGTTTGCCTTACTCAAGGCTTTATCAACGAAAAAAAAACGATAGGTATGTAGGTAATGTTGTTTGATGAATAATTGTCACTTCCCAGGAACAGGGACACCACTCTCACTGCACCTAAATAAAATAAAAAAAAAACCAAGTAAATTATTTTTAATAAAAACCAATATTTCACAGACTTCCCTAAAACAGAAAGCAAAACAAAAAGCCAAGCACAACAAACAAATTCGAACTAGATTCCTCCACTGGAATCTCAAAACAAGCCCCACGTTGGGCGCCAATTGCTAGAAATTTTTTTTTATTACGAACACAAAACCGAATCACACCGATCGCGATTGAATATATAATATATATTATTTGAAACTATAATTATTAAACTACTTGGATTATCCGAATCCAAGACCAAAACGCGAATAAATATTTATTAAAAAAAAGAATAACAAACGAATGCACCACGGCGATGTGCAACACGATTAGAAAAATTTAAAGCGAAACGTCAAACGCCGCCGCCGGTTTGCTTGATAAAAAAAGAGATACACAAAAAAAATATTCCAAGCCAGACAGCAAATGCAGTGCTGTCTCCCGTTAGCTCAGCTGGGAGTGGGTTCGATAAGAACGATATTTTTATTAATCGCGCTCGATTAATAAAATGTAAATTGTTGTTGAATGAAAGGTGTTTAGTTATATACATATGTACATTAGTGTACCTATATATGAAAGTGGGCGCCAGGAAACTTTTATGGTAGTTTGCCTTACCAAATGGAAGCTGAAAAGTGTCTTCAATTTAAAAAGAAATAAACAATAGAATTATTATTCCCAATGGGAAATTCGAATCTTTTATTGATTGTAAAGTGAATGGTCTGGGAAACCTTGGCAGAAGGCCTGGACGAAAACCCAGAGTTTTTTCGACAAAAGGAAAATAGAACAAAATTATCTCGAGGTTAGCAGAAGGCTAATTCTCAAAATTTAGAATAGGTATACGCAAAACAAAAGAAAAATAGCAAACAGTGTTTTGTGTCACGGTGACACAAAGGAAGATCAGAATGGTAACGCAAGGTAAAAATAAAAGGGTCGCGAGTCCCACAATCTTGGGAGAAGACGATCAATCAGCGAAGGCCTACTCTAATCTAAATTTGGTTGCCCCACACAGGGTCAGAAACAAAACGAATTAAAACAAATTAGACAAACAATAGACGAGCTAAAATTTCTGGCCCCAACCAGACACAAAAATACTTAGCTTCTTGAAATTTCCTCCAACAGAATATCCCTCTCAATTTATTCAAAAATTCACCAGATGATTTCCTCAATCTTTTTCTCTTTTTCTCGATAATTTCTCGATAATTTGGTGGGGGGCAACACCCCCCATTTATTTCGCTTAAATTCAAGCTACAAAAAAAACTTAACCTAACTTAAGACTAGGTAACATAACTTAAAGTTTAGGGGAGGGGTGAGTTTAAGAGTGCATTTCTGAGAGCAGGTTTACTTAAATGGAGATCAAAGGTGTAAGATCTGTTTGCTTTATATTGCATCCTGCTCAATGGTTCGTTCTGACCATATTGGGTACGGTGATATTTTGGCCGAAATAGTGGAACTGAACGTAAACGGTGGGGGTTAGTGGAGAGAGAGATTTCATGAAGCAGACTAGGACAGTCAATATTGCCATTTAAAAGCTGGTGAATAAATGACACAAATCTTGTAATTTCAAATTCGTTCAACTATAAATCCGTAGTTTTTCACTTTTCTTATTTAAAAATCTTCCTTTCTTTTGCAAATCCAAAATTGAATTCCCATTCAAAATGGAGGCTTGGCTTGTCCACTTCGCCCCTACCATATAGCCATCCTCTTCGGATCTTTTGCGTGGTGGTGTTCTTGTCTCAGTCATACAGCAGCATCTCGCCCATATATGCAGAGACGTGCGACTGAGAGCGGTGATACAACCATTGCACGCGATCCTATGCGTTGAGGGTGCGATCCTCGTAGGCTCAGTGGACGTGTTCAGCCGTATAATATCAATTATATTTTATTTCAAAAGGCAAGTGAAAAACTACGACACAACGCGCAAAGTCCCCAGCCCAAACCGGCCCAAATTAATTATTTTGAGAAGAATGTTCTTGTTTGAAAGAAACTTAACCATTTTCCAACTAAAATGGTGGAATTTATAAATAAGAAAAATCTTAATTTTGTAGACCTTCGCGCAGAAAATATCAAAAAGGGGAAAACACATCATTGTGATCTTTCTTTGATGTCCGACAATTTATGGTGGGCACTCGGCCATACTAAATTTATGTTGGTGTGATTATAGTTCACACATTGTTGGACATGAGTCATCTTCATGCCTTTCTTTGCTTTTCGACCTCCTGTCGACAACTCGATGACTGAGTGGCTCTTCCGCCTTTCGTAAAATAGTGTTGACACCCTGTCTAACACATTTGATGGAATGTAGATTGGTTACTTTTCCAAAATACTTTAAACGCAGTCCTCTGGCTGATGGACCAGGTTTCTACTGCACTCTTTAGAGTATTTTGGAGCCGCAACAGGAAGGGAAATTGGGACAAAAAAGTTATTAAAGGGGAAATGGGTTGGCGAAACTTGTTGTGGTAAAATTTACCGCAACAAGATGTAGAGGTAACTATATGTATACTTACATAGAAATGAGGACTTGGTTGACCTTTGCAGGATTTCATGGTTATAAAAGAATTTAATGGGAATAATAATAGATAAAGTAAATGGCCATTGCTTGTTTGAATCTGAAATTCAAATGCTTTCGAAGTGAGTTAGTTTTCAGTGTATTAAGAAAGATTGTTTTAATGAAAACTAAAGAAAACTTTTAATTAAAGTTAAATATACAAAGGAAATTGTAGGTTACGTGGAAAAATGAATCAAGTGATAGCTTATAATGACCAATTTTATAAATAGATATTCATACGTACGTATAGATAGGACTACAAAGAGCACTTGGATTTGAGAAAAATCAAAAGTAAGATTGTCGAAGCTCTTTATTGCTGTTCACCAATAATTGCAGAGGTAGCTATATGATGGCTGGGTGCTGTATGAATAGGGTAGACCCTGATTGGTATCAACTTGGCGATGCCCAGCGTTGCAACTGTCTCATACGCATCAATTGTGCTTATTTTACCTCCAAGTGGTAGCCATCGGGTACTGGTCTTGTCCACCCGGACTTGACTTGCTGAACTTATAAGCGCGAGTGTTGATCACAGAAAAATAGCAACACTATAATTGCCCTGCCATAAAACTCCTGTTTCTCTTGTTGGGTAGCAGTTTATTCTGTACGAACCCCTCAGAAAGCAAGCGAGCGGCGGATGAGCTTCCAATTAAGTGAACCAACGGCGACGCTAACAGACAATATGGTAGGCACCCCATTGAGCTACTTCGACATATTCGGAGCTCAGGTCTTTGGGTCCTTTCACTACTATTAGTCAGGGTAGTGAAATAGAGAAGGTGGCGGATGAGCCCATATAGGACCAACGGTAGCTCTCACATCCCCGTAGTGGGTTACTGACTCTGGATTTCTCCAGCTCCTTTTGTCCAAGGAGAGCAGCATAGGGCCTGGTCCCCCAGGTTGGGGGTTGTGCGTCGGGGTAACTTCCCTACCACGTAAAAAAACCAATAGTTCCGAAACAACCAATTGCCTCGGATATGGATGACCTTACTGATGACGACCCTAGCAAACGAAACAAGGACAACGAATTTCGGTTCTGCACGTGGAATGTCCGGACCCTTAACAGACCACGTGCAGCCGAACAATTAGTGGAAGCCCTAGATGGTGTCAAAGCCGACATCACAGCCATCCAAGAAGTGCGATGGGATGGTGAAGGCACAAGGAGGATGAAAAACTGTGACATCTACTACGGCAAGTGCTACAGGACAAGGAAACAGCGGCTATTTGGATGCGGATTTGTGATAAGAGGAAGGCTTAGGCAAGAAGTCTTGGGGTTTCGTGGCATAAGCGAACGCATTGTCACAATCCGCATTAAATCCAAATTCAGCAACATCTCGCTGATCTGCGTCCACGCCCCCACGGAGGAAAAAGATGACACGACCAAAGAAGAATTCTACGATCTTCTCGAGAAGACGTATGATGAATGCCCGAAGTACGACACTAAGTTTATTCTTGGTGACTTCAACGCCAAAATCGGAAAGGAGGGTAACTTTGGCTCGACAGTCGGAAAGCATAGCCTGCACGACAACACTTCCGGTAACGGATACAGGCTAATCGACTTTGCTGCGGGGCGAAGTGTCATCTTAGCTAGCACATACTTCCCACACCTCAATATTCACAAGGGGACCTGGCGGTCTCCTGATCAAAATACCGTCAACCAAATTGATCACATTGCGATTGATAGCAGACATGCGTCCAGTGTCATGGATGTCCGCACTTTCCGAGGGGCCAACATAGACTCGGACCACTACCTTGTTGTAGCTAAAGTGCGAATGCGGATCTCCACCAGACCGCAGAACCGAATATCCACTGTGAGAAAGTTTGATGTTGCTAAGTTACAATCGCAAGAGACCGCCACAACCTTTGCCAATCATGTCTCCTCTTATCTCTTGACAAGCCCGGCGCCTGCGCCAAACCCAGAGGCCCAGTGGCAACATTGCAAAATGGCCATCAAAACCGCTGCCACGGATGTTTTGGGTTTCATTAGGCGACCACAACGAAACACCTGGTTTGATGATGAGTGCAGGCTCGCACACTTGGCCAAAGACGAAGCCTATCATGCAGTTCTGAATGCCAGAACTAGAGCTGCCAAGAGCGCTTTCCGTGCGGTGTACCAGCAAAAGAGGAAAGAGGAACATCGGCTTTTCAGAAGGAAAAAAAGAGAACTGGAAAAACGAATGGTTGAATCAATTGAGGGGTGCTACGGCAGAAGCAATGTTCGAAAGTTCTACCAAAGGGTAAAGCATTCGTCCAAGGGTTACAAAGCCCGAGCGGAAGCTTGTAGAGACGAGGGTGGGATTGTCGTTGTAGATACACAGTCGGTGCTGAGAATTTGGAAAGAACACTTCTGCAGACTGTTAAACGGCGAAGACAACCAACTAATCGCTGTCAGGCAGAATGATCCATTCGATTTGGATGATGATGAACAAAATTTCCGTCCTCCCGACCAAGAAGAAGTTCGGATAGCAATATCTAAACTAAAGTCCAACAAGGCTGCTGGAGCTGATGGCCTTACGGCTGAACTCTTCAAAGCAGCGGGAGATGACTTGGTGAGGAGCATACACCAACTCATCTGTACAATCTGGTCGGATGAAAGTATGCCTGACGAATGGAACCTCAGCATTGTGTGCCCTATCCACAAGAAAGGAGATACTCTAAGCTGCGCCAACTACAGAGGTATAAGTCTCCTAAATGTCGCCTATAAAATCTTGTCGGCCATTCTGTGTGAACGTCTGAACCCTTTCGCACGTGAACTGATTGGCCCCTATCAGTGTGGTTTCAGGCCCGGTAAGTCAACCGTTGACCAAATTTTCACACTTCGGCAGATTTTGGAAAAGACCCAAGAATTCCAGATCGATACTCACCACCTCTTTATCGATTTTAAAGTCGCCTATGACAGCGTAAACAGGAACGAGCTATACAGAGCCATGTCGCTTCTTGGCATCCCTGCCAAACTCGTTCGATTGTGCAGGATGACTATGGAGAACTCGCGCTGCTCCGTCAAGGTTGGTAAGAACACCTCCGACTCATTTAATGTCGAGAAAGGCTTACGACAGGGTGACGCGCTGTCATGTAACCTCTTCAACATCATTCTTGAGGCAATCGTACGCAACTCGCATGTCAACACCAGCGGTACGATTTTTTTTAGATCCGTTCAATTACTTGGCTATGCTGATGATATTGACATTATTGGAAGAACGAAGCGCGCTGTCAGTGGAGCATTCGCAAGTATTGAAGTGGAAGCGGCTCGAATGGGTCTGGCTGTAAATGAAGATAAAACAAAGTATATGCTGTCCTCGGGTGAAATAGATCATCACCGTAGGCTCGGACAAAACGTCACAATGGACAGATATAACTTTGAGGTTGTCAAGGACTTTGTCTATTTGGGTTCCACTATAACCTCTCAGAACAACATCAGTGAAGAGATCAGTCGAAGAATCACTCTTGCCAATCGCTGTTTCTTCGGGCTAAGAAGGCATCTTAGTAGTAAAGCCCTCTCTCAAAGGACCAAGGAGACACTATACAAGACCCTTATCATCCCAGTCCTGCTGTATGGGGCAGAAGCGTGGACACTGACACAATCGGATGAATACAGGCTGGGGTGCTTTGAGATAAAGATTCTTCGGATGATATTCGGTCCTGCACGTATCAATGGAGTATGGAGGAGAAGATTCAATGGCGAACTGTACGGGCTATACAGCGACATTGACTTGTTTAAGAAGCTGAAAATACAGCGGCTTAGATGGCTTGGCCATGTGGAGCGTATGGACGAAAACGCTCCTGCCCGACAAGTCTTCAATTCCAACCCGGAGGGCCGACGCAGTTCTGGAAGACCCCATCTAAGGTGGCGCGATCAAGTGGTAAACGACCTCAACCAACTTGGTGTGCGCAACTGGAGGCCACTGGCTAGGGACCGGCCTAGCTGGCGAGGATTGTTGGTTGAGGCCGTGGTCCACAATGGACTGTCTGCGCCACCTTAAGTAAGTAAGTAAGTAAGCTATATGAAATATTAATGAAATTTCAATAGTGTATTGGAAGTTAATCGCACTATCCAATCTAGGTTTAGGTTCTACTTACTTGAGCTGAGAACTCCACTAGCGGGTCTGAGCCTCTGCCAGTTTTTTTCTCTCCCAAACAGGGCCGTCGAGAGGAATTCCTCATATATACTCTTTTTTTTTACTACATGCCTACTCCTGCTACGGCCAAATACCTATTGCTAATAGCATGGCACTATTAACAATGAGAAGAAAGGATGAAATATTTTTTATAAGCACAGTGGACCGAAAAAAAGTGTCCATTATCTGATCATTCCCACGGGTTTCGTCTAGTTGAAACAGGGGATGTAAAGAAAATAATTCGGCATACGAGTAGATCGGTTCAAATCCACATCTAGAAGTTATCAATCAAGCTCTGCATTCAGTGCGTTATTGCCAACCACATGCTGGTAAGTGAAGGAAAAACACGTTCGTTTAGTTATTAAAAAAAAAATTTTGAGAATAAAACAGATTTTATTAATAATATTTAACATTTTTCTTTATTTTAAAAGCTATGTATTGTAAAACGTTTTCATTTCAACTTTTGCATTCTTTTTTTTTTATTCAAAATATTATCACAATATTGCCTTTGGAGTTGGTTTGTATTCGCCGAAATATTTCCTTATTGAATACGAGCTTTCCTAGATTTCTGAGCAGCAAAACTACTTATATTTACATCGAAATTCAATTACTTTGCCAAAGGTGCTTCTATGCATAGTGTAGCAAGTCCCGAAACACGATCTTGCTATGAGCACGAGCGATACAAATTGTTTACTCTGGCAAGGACGCTAATGGAACGTTCGGCACTAGCTACGGTGACAGGCAGGGTCGGATTAGCCACGAAGCAAGAGTAGCAAATGCTAAGAGCCCCGCGCATTTTGGGGCCTCGCACACCAAAGATTTCTGACCATAAAAAAGTATTTAGGTTAGATTGAAATTAGAAAAATGTCCAATCAATGTAGCCACGATTATTTCATACCAAAAACTATGTTTTGCACCGCACTACACGCAAGTTGGCAATACTGCAAAAATAACAGGAGAATTCACTAAATTTTTGTCGAGCTAATCGTAGTAATGCGACCAATTTGAAAAGGGTTATATCAAAGAATATAATTATCGATGGGGTCGTCTTATGATTTACGAACTCACTTAAAGAAAATACGTCAAAAATTCCTGTTTTGAAAATGTTGTCGGACACTTGGTGGTCAGCCCGGGCAGATGCTACGAAGGCGCTTTTATGTGGTTTTACTTCTATCAAGGATACTTTGGAAGACTTTTTTAATAACGTGGATCAAAAGCCAGAGACCCGTAATCAAGCTTACGGACTAATTTCAAAAATGAGTAAGTTGGAAACGGGAATAATGACAATATTGTGGAATCCTAGAACGTTTGCAAGCGACTAGTGCTGCACTGCAATCGTCATCATTGATAACGTACTCACTGCCTTAGGCAATCGTATGAACAGTTATCATAAAATTGCTGAAGTTTTTGGAATATTACGAGAGCTGAAATCTCTTCCACCAGAGAGATTTTGGAAAAATCTACAATCATTGTAGGTGCTTACGCAGATGATTTGGAGGACAGCCTGGGCAACAAATTAATACAGTTCGTTGCTAGTATTATTAACAGCAAGAATCACGAGGCTCTGGAACTGCAAGTTTACAAGCTTTTGATACATAATTCTTTACAATCTTGTTTTCCAAACGTTGAAATTGCTTTGCCCATTTATTTGTCTCTCATGATCACTAACTGCAATGGTGAACGATCTTTTTCAACATTAAAACGTGTTAAAAATGAGATGAGGAACACGATGATCCAACAACGTCTGAGTCACCTCACTTTAATGAACATTGAATATGATTTACTCCGAGAAGTTGATATTAACAGTATTATTTATAAATTTGCTCATATTCAATCAAGAAAAGTTTATTTGTAACAGTTTTGTTTTATTTAATACCTTAAACTTGATAACCTAAAACAATCCAAGGGCCCCTTGATAGGATATGCTACAGGCCCCGCGCTGGCTCAATTCGACACTGGTGACAGGTATGGTGCACCACACACGCAGAGCAACACACACATTTGGGAAAATCGTCTCCAAGTTCCTGGAAAAAATTGCATTCAGCAAACTCAATGGTGGAAGTACTGCTTCGAAATTGGCTTCATAAATGTGTTTCAGATGAATTAATTCTTCCTCCAATTCTTGAGATATATGCGATATGTACTTTTGAATAAAGCTTGTAGTAGAAATTCGAATCTCAGTTTCGTCCATTGTTGGAAATTGCCATATAAGTGAAAAGGTTGAATTCAAATTTTTCATGACAACGAACCGACGAGAAATTCCAGATATAAGTTTGTTGAAGTTTGTTCCTTCGTCTGTATCAGTTTGTTCTTCACCTTGACTTTCTCCGAAATGTCTCTTTAATTGTCTTTTTCGGGTCGATGTGAACGATTCTGAAATATCTCCCAATCCAGCGCAACTTCTTTGCATCAGGACACATTCAAATTTGTGCATATATTTTAATACGTCATGTACATCTCTTCTAGCTTCAGCAGTTAAAGTGAGATCACTTAATCCTTCTAGTGATTTTCTTAGTATATTGAGATGATTTGCAAATGGTTTCACTTCTTCAATTCTAGCTGGCCATCTTGTGTCGGATAGTTTGTGAAGGAATCCCGGCACATTTTCCTTAAGAATTTGCCAACGTTGTGCACTGCTGCTTAACAAGTTGAAACACTTTTGAACAACTCCGAAAAATGTGATTGCCGCAGTACAACATTCCGCGGAATCTACATGTTTATAACTCACTTCATCAAAACTGTATTTTATATTTTAACACCTAGTTACGTTTTCTACAAAAGAATATTCAATATTAACTTCGAAGTCGTAAGGTCAAATCAGCGATATTTTATAGAGATTTGCAAATAACGGTCCTAGCGAAAACCCTTTCTCGATAAGAACAAATAATTTCTAACTAACAAACAGAAATTAAATAGATATGAAGAAAAATCAGAATAAAAAAAATATCTGTGGCTACAAGGAAAAACAACATAAGTCGACTTGTGTTGAAATTGAGCTATTCACACTATCGGATGCGCAATATTTTTGATTATATTTGCCATATTTTTTCTTATTATTATCTCTTCTGGTTTCTTAACTATAGACAAAAGGAAAACAACACAAGTCATATTCTTTTCAGTTCGCACAAGGAAATACAACACAAGTATAAAATTCACTTTTTTAATTTTTTTGTATGCTTTTATGCTATAACAGCACATCAAATCAACACACAAATAAGTCGACCTACGCTTTTGTTCCAGAATTTTAATATTTTTCTTCGAGAACATAAGTTGACTTGTGTCGATTTTCCAAAATAATATTGCGTATGTTACAAAAATAACATGTCTTGTGTTCTTTTTCCTTATTTCTTTTTAATGTGAAGACTAAATACAAGTAAACTTATGCTGTTAAAGTATAAAATTCACTTTTTTAATTTTTTTGTATGCTTTTATGCTATAACAGCACATCAAATCAACACACACATAAGTCGACCTACGCTTTTGTTCCAGAATTTTAATACTTCTCTTCGAGAACATAAGTTGACTTGTGTCGTTTTTCCAAAATAATATTGCGTATGTTACAAAAATGTGTTGTTTTTCCTTATTTCTTTTTAATGTGAAGACTAAATACAAGTAAACTTATGCTGTTATTCTACAAGACGTTACGAAAATCCTTGAAAATAAATAAACTTGTGTCGTTATTCTTAGAACAAGTAAGAGTTCAGTGTGTGACTTATGTAATTTTTTAGTTTAGACATTTCGCGTTGGGAGGTTGTTGTGTTGCATTTTTGTCCATTTAGTTGTCTGTTTTTAATACAACTTATGTATGTCAAAAGTGAACTTAAATTATAAACTGTGCATTTGTCTTTTATTTATTATTAATGCAGTAAAAGAAACTAAAATTGTATCGAAAAACTTAAAATAAGGGTGAATTTAATAAAAATAAAATGCACGACTGGGTCGCACGAACTTGCTCTTATGATAAGCAATTGCGTAGTGGCTGCATCGCTGCATATATGGATATTAAAATAAAGTGCACGACTGGGTCGTACGAACTTGCTCTAATGTGTTAAAATGATTTTGAGTGCTTGAGATTTTGGGAAAAAAGCGTTAAAAAAATCATATGAAATTTTATAAATCACTTAAAAATCAATACCTTAAACGTTTTTTGGAAAAAATGAAATAAACCATCAGCTTTTGCTTTTTTGAATTTTTACAAAAAAAAAATTCAAAATCGTTCGACCAGTTTTTTCAAAAAACAGTTTTTTTTTAAAAACTTTTTGAAGATATGTTCCAATATTTTTTTGAGTATGCCAACTTCTAACACTTTGTAGTTTTTATCAGAAAAATAAAATTAAAAAAATATAGATTAAACCGTTTTTGGAAAAAACAAAAATTGAAAACAAATTTTGAAACTTTTTTAAAAAACTCAAAAAAACTTTTTTTGAAAACTTTAAGAATTTTTATTATTTCTTTTATAAAAGGGCTTCTACATTAAAAATTTCATCGAAATCCGTCGAGCGGCTTACGAGAAAATCGGATTTAAAAAAACCGGTCCTATGGGAGGTACCGTTACAAGACTTTTCCTGAAAAATCTATTCCAACCAAAACATAAAGCTTGCACATAAAACACTATTCAGAAAGTTTTATCAAAATCGTAGGAGCCGTTTTTGAGAAAAATTAATTTTTCACTAAAAATCGTATGGCAGGTACCGTTAGTTTTAAAGCTAGATTGCTAATTCCAAAAATCCCTCTGTAGGACGTCATAATAATACTATCTACCAAGTTTGAAGTAAATCGGTACAGCCGTTTAGGCTGTAGGTGCCGAAACAGACGGACGGACAGACAGACAGACAGACAGACAGACAGAATTGTCGGACCCACTTTTTTAGGCTTCTCTATCATCGTAATGTTATGTTTGATTGCCCAAAAATTTTTTTTTTTTTTTACGAATGCATAACTTGCCTTATACAGGGTGATTCACCAGCGTTGTGCCAAAAAGCTAGAGCGTGTAGGTTAAGTTGAGACAAGAAAAAAATTGTATGGGAGGGGGGGTCTATTCCCCTCCGTTTAGCCGGGAGGGGCAATTTTCTGAAAAATTGACTTATTTTGTAAAAAAAAATATTTAAAATCAACGGGTTCGTTTACAACACCGTGTTATACCTTTTTGGAAAGCCAAAAACTTCTCCTTTTATTTTGTTTTTAAATTAAATTGTTTTAACGAATAGTTTAAAAAATATAAATTTTCAAACTCAAAATTTTGAAAAAAAAATTTTAAAAAATAATTTTAAAGCTAATTTTTTTCAACATTTTACGTATTTAAGTATAATTTTTGTTCTCAGAATTCAACGCTTCTATTAATCTTTAATCCAACACTGAAAACCGTATGGCTCTACGACTTTTTCTTGCCAAGGTATTCAAAAATAACCGAACCTACTTCTTCACAAAAACAAGAAAACCTAGCCTTACGGGATGGCACAAGTGACCATTTAGCCAATTTTTTCGTGTTTTTGTGAAGAAGTAGGTTCCGTTATTTTTGAATACCTTGGCAACAAAAAGTCGTAGAGCCATACGGTTTTCAATGTTGGATTAAAGATTAATGGAAGCGTTGAATTCTGAGAACAAAAATTATACTTAATTACGTAAAATTTTGAAAAAAATTAGTTTTAAAATTATTTTTTCAAATTTTTTTTTCAAAATTTGGAGTTTGAAAATTTATATTTTTTAAACTATTCGTTAAAACAATTTAATTTAAAAACAAAATAAAAGGAGAAGTTTTTGGCTTTCCAAAAAGATATAACACGGTGTTGTAAACGAACCCGTTGATTTTAAATATTTTTTTTTACAAAATAAGTCAATTTTTCAGAAAATTGCCCCTCCCGGCTAAACGGAGGGGAATAGACCCCCCCTTCCCATACGATTTTTTTCTTGACTCAACTTAACCTACACGCTCTAGCTTTTTGGCACAACGCTGGTGAATCACCCTGTATAGTACCTATAATCGCAAGTAAAAAATTAAATAATTTCGAAAATTCTTTTATTTTTTAAATTAGCTTAAGAGTTTTCTCGGAAAAACTAAGTATGCAATAAAATTTCAAGGCTATGCGTCAATCTAGGAAAAAAAAATATTGAAAATCGTTGGACCAGTTTTTTTTTAAAGGTTATTTTTGAAAAACTTTTTCAAAAAATATTTTGAAATTTATTTGAGTATGCAAATATATGGCAATCTGTAGTTTACATTTGAAAAATAATTTTAAAAAAAAATCAATGTGCCCTTTTCCAACATATTTCGAAAACCAAAATTTTTTTTGATAAAATTATAAAAAATCAAAAAAAAGTTTTTGAAAATTTTGAAATGCCATATTAATAAAATTATGAATGACTTCCTGTAGCCAAAATTTTATTGAAATCGAATTTATAGTTTACGAGAAAATTTGATTTGAAATACTGGTTCTATGAGAGGTACCGTTATAACACAAATTTTGAAAAAAAATTTCGAACCAAAATCGTTAGAGCCGTTTTTGAGAAAATCAATTTTTGTCTTCAAGATTGTATGGCAGGTGCCGTTATTTTTGGACCTAGAGCAAAAATAAAAAATTTGTTCCGAGGGACGGCCAAATAAATCCTAAATACCAAATTTGAAGCAAATCGGCCCACCCGTTCAGACTCCAGAGGCGCGAACAGACATACAGACAGACAGACAGACGGACGGAATTTCCAGACCCACTTTTTTCGACTTCCCCATCATCGTTATGTCATGTGTGATTGTTATCTAAAAATTTTTTTTTCTGCACGAATCCATAACTTGCCTTATAGTATCTATAATCGCAAGTAAAAATATAAAATATACATAATGACTTCGCGCGCGAGCAGAATTGTAGCTTTGGCAATCAAGAGAGCTGCCGTTGAAATTGAAATTCAAAATCCTCAGTTATCAGATATTGCTTTTGAAAATATTGAAGGTAAGTTCTCGAACCTAAAAATACCTACCTAAGTTTCATGGTATATTTTGTACCGGGTCTATAATAAAAGGGTGCACGGAAAGAATTGAAAAATCACCAATTGCGAAATATTCAGTTGCAATTTACAAAACATGTTTTCTTTGTAAATCACGGCGCTTTGATTCGAAACTGATAGAACAATTGGCAATTTAACTTTCAATTCATCTCAAATTACAACAATTCCTAAGTTGAGATTTACAATTAAAAGTTATAATTCAAGCTTGTGCCCTTCAAAGTAAATTACAAGCTTTTTGTCGCAATTTACTACTTCAAGGAAATAATTCCATTTATACTTTTTACCAATCTGGATTTGCTAAGAAATTTTCGTGATTTACAATCACTGAGTATTAAAATCAACTCAAGTGTGTCTGACGGCTACGTTGAAGGTCCGGAGTTCGATCCCTGCCTCCAACTAATAATTATCTTTTTTTTTTGGTACTCTCTCTTTTGAGGAAATGTAAAATCCTCGAAAAATAAATCTGGTTAACATTAAAAGGGGATCTTAGTAAGCCATTCGGATTCAGCGGGAAATGATATTCCACCAGAATATCAACGCACATACAGGAATCGTTCAGAATATTATGTCATTAGGCCCTGGCCCCGCTTGTGTCTCCAATAACGCCTTTTTTGTAGTTCTATTATGTACATAGGGAGTACAAGGTTGAATTTCAACTACACATTATATACAATTTCTTACCTTTATTTAAATGATCATCAGAAAAAATTGTACATTAGAGGTTAGACGTCCAAAATAAGACGACTATATTTTTCTCGCCAATAAAACATAATCTTAATTCAAAACACTCCTAAAATGTAACTCATATTCAGGTTGCTTCTTATTATTAATTTTGATATCCGACTTGGATACATCACAATGGCCTAGTAGATGTGTGCTAGGTTGGTTGGTATGCAGAGGGTCTCGAGTTCGATTCCTAGAATCATCCAAGTAAGTAATAAATAATAATAAATAATGCTTTTCAATAAATAGAAAACGTTGCTTCTCTCAAAGCGATATAATTTGTTACAAATTGAGTAAAATGGAGTTGCAATTTTCGACTTTACCACTAATTTTTTCAAAAACATATTTTTGATTCAAAACAAAAAGATGGAAATCTACGACGCGCTTTTTGCAATTTACAAGCGAGTAAATACAAAATTGATACAAATTTGGATCAATTTTCGATTCGCGATGGCAATGTTTTATTTCTCAGGATCGAATTATTGACCCAAAAAAGTGCTAATTTGCTATTTTTGAGTGTCAATATCTTCATTTCGTTCAATTTTGAAAATTGCGAACACGGAGTCGTAATTTACAAAACCCGAGCTAGGGTGAGAAACTGCATAAGATTTTCGTGATTTGCAGCTCATTTTTCTTGATCTGATCTAAAAATTCTTTCCGTGTGCCATACTTTACCCACGTCAAATTTTCCTTTGAGGATACCAGTATACCAGTAATTTATTTTAACTCCAAAATTTTGGTTTCAGTCGAATCTGGTGATCCAAAAACTAGTCAGTCAAGAAACGTTGATGAACAGTTTGATGAACCTTCAGGATGTGAGTTAAAATAGTCGGAACGCTGAGATAATTATTGTTCTTAATATTTCATTTTTCTTTAGCTGGTATTGTCAAAGTAGATGTTCCTTTTGAGTTCAATGGTTCAAAATGTCCGATTCGGGAAGATTCTGATGATTCAATCAAAGATCCGGATTACGAAATCAGCTCAAGTGATGACGAAAGTTTAAAAGATTGGGGTAAGGTCCTTGAAAGTTCAATTGAAAAAGTTGCTAAGGAATCAGCGGTGCCGAATCATAATTCACCAAGGTATGTGAGTAATTTAGAAAATAACGAAACAACAAATAACAAAGTAAGAGTAAATATTACTGGATCTTCAAATATAAAAATAAAAGACTAAGAAATATCGGCAATATCAAAGAAATAAGGGTTTACCATACATGACAAAAAGAGAAAAAAATGTTCAGGCAAGGAACTTCATACCATTATTGCCATGCCGAAATAATTGCTGTAAAAAAATATCACTTCAGTCATCAAATATTATTCAGTAATAACTGGGCTTTGGGAAGTTAATATGCAAGAGTTCTCTATATTAATTCACTGATAAGCTTGAAAGAAAAGTCCACCTCAAAAACTAAAAAGCCCGGAGTTAAGCAGAAAAACCGCCAACTTACTTGTGACTACTACATTGAACTTTCAGGTGAAAGGATCATAGTATGTAAAAATTGCTTTCTGTGTTGTTTTGGCGAAACAAATGGTTTTGTAAGAACCATAATAAGCAAACAAATAAATGCACCTTGTACAAGTTTAGTTGATAGAAGAGGATGTTCGAAACCTCCAAATGCACTGTCCATAGTTAAACAAGAGGAGATTAAAGCTCATATCAATAAATTTCAGGCTTATGAAAGCCATTATACCAGACGGGATACATCAAAAACATACTTGCAACCGGGTTTAACAATATCTAAGATGTATGAACTTTATTCCTTGGAAATCGAAAAGCCGATTAGTCTATCAAAATATTCGCAAGTATTTCATGAGCTAAATTTAAAGATAAAATCACCTCAGCTTGATACATGCGGAACATGCGATAAGCTGCATCTTAAAATTTCAGCTAGTGAAAATACTGATGAAAAATTAAAGCTGACAAATGAGCTTAAAAGCCACCAAGAAAAAGCTGATTTTGCTTACAAATGCAAACAAAACGATAAAGACTTAGCAAAAGCGAATATAAACGTTGCAGCATATGCTTTCGATCTTCAACAATGCTTGCCTACATTATTTTTGAAGTCAAATATTGCGTTTTATAAGCGCCAGTTATGGACCTACAACTTAACTGTGCATGATTTGGCTACCAATCAACCATTTTGCTATATGTGGCATGAAGGAGTGGCTAAAAGGGGTGGCAATGAGACTGCCTGTTGCATTTTTAAACATATAGATGAAAATGTTCCTGTTGTCAACAAAAACATAATTTTTTATAGCGATTCCTGTCCTGGTCAAAATAAAAATTCTCATGTTAGTTGTATGTTCATAACCGCCTTAGCTAACAGTGAACAACTTGAAGTTATTGACCACAAATTCCTCGAGCCAGGCCATACTCACATGGAATGTGATGTTGACCATTCCGTCATTGAAAGGAAGAAAAAGAAAACTTCTGCTAAAATTCACCATCCTAGGGATTGGCAAAACTTGATTTCAAGTATAAGAAATAAAAATCCTTTCAAAGTAATAGAAATGCAGCATTCAAGTTTTCTAGACTTTGCGGCAACCTCAAAGGAAAAATTTACGTGGCGGAAAGTGAATACCGATGGGGAGAAATTTTCATGGAAGGAATTTAGATGGCTTCGATACAAAAAAAATTAATTTGGTTCGGTGTTCCATAAAAACACCTTAGACGAGAATGAGCCATTCAAAACGATTAATTTAAAAAAACGTGGAGTAAATTACATTAAAAAATCAGACGTTAAAGAAATTCAACATGTTCCACCCACACAGGAGAAAGCCGAAGACATTCTTTTTCTACTGGACTTTATTGATCCTCAGTTTCACAGTTCTTATAGAAGCTTAGTGGTTCATACCATAACGAACTGCGACGTTCATCCAGATGTACACAGCTGGTCAAAAAATAGGTGTGATTAAATTTTATATCTTAGCATTGAGTTTATATACATAGAGGAACCACCTCGTTGAAAACAGAATAGTGCGTTACTTCGTCACTTAGGTGGAGTTCTGATTTAGCATAAGCACGAACCATTTTTGGATTCCATGTGGAATGTGGATATACTATCGACAAGCAGATGTGGACTGCTATCCTGCTCCTGCATCCTCCCTTAACGATCAACATGTGTGTATCTTACCAACACAAAACAACAATAATGGACTGGAGTTGAAATTGATAGGTACATTTGTTTTTGTGTGATGTGAATTCTTGTTTTTTTTTTTGGTTCCCTGTTATTTGTGCTGATATTTTTGTCTGGTTGCTATATCCAGAAAGCCTTTAGGATTGGCACAAAACTCACACACACACTTAAAAAAATTTGGTATACCTGCGACCTGTGAGCTCACAGTCACGTGAGGCGAGTCTGTCCATGTCCCTTCAGCCCGCACCATGCTTGACCATTCCCAGTAGGAAATTTGCTCCTCAATGAAAAAGTCCTTGGTGAAATCATTTATGCCACTTTCATTTATGAGAAGGAGTTCACTGATTTCACACATGAATAGTCATGCAACCGCTCAGCGGTTCGCCATTTAAGATTCATCTTCTGCTTTGCTCGCCAAAACAGGTAGAGAAAACACAAAACACATCAATATCTTAATTTGGCACCTAAACCTCTAAGGAATTCAATTATGAAAGCAATACATTTTTGATGCACCTTTTCACCGGTTTTGGAATTCTTTTTCTAGTTTTTACTCACAAAACAACCCTTATCTTAACTTTGGCAAAACAGTGCTGATATCGCTTATGAAAAGGAATGTATCTTTTCATGCAATCTGTTCGCTTGGCAAAATATTCTACATGAGCTGAGAGGAAAGAAATTGAAATTTTTTTGGGTTACTTTTTTCTGCCTGTTGAATAGATTTTGACCTCCGAGTAAAAATGTTCTGATGCAAAAGTAGATGAACCCTTTTTTTGTTTTTCCCTCGACCGGTCGGCAGCGTTAATTAGGTCCTTTTTTGTCGGGAGTCATTTATTTTGTTCTAGAATATTTAGTTTTGATTTGGTCATTAACTACAGCAGTCGTGCCTGAAAGTATCTCAGTTTTTAAAAAGTGTTCATAAAGTGTAAATACATAATTTAAACAAACATAAGACCAATCAAAAGATGAAAAAGGAGAACAATTCACCAACGGTAATTTTAATAAATTGTTTTACATGACTTGGAAGTTCATTAAGTGTTTCTTTATTCTTTAGCTCTCTTATGAACGCCAAGATGACACACATGAAGTGATCAGCTCTTCTCCGAACAGCAGCAAGCGTTTTTTTTCTTTGGCATTGTTTTAAATAAATAATTAAAAATAAACAAACCAACAAAAACTATTTATGATTTTATTCATTTTCTTTCTTTTAAGAAACTAGGTATTCCGTAGTTTTACTGCCTTTCATAACTGAAAAAAGAAGTTCTAGATAAGCAGACATTTCAGCAGTGAAAAACTCATATTTTCAACGGTTCTTTCACTGAGGAAGTTCACTAAAAAATTATGCATTTTTCATGAATTAATATTCTGTCATGAAAGCATCACATCCCAAGAACCAATTTTTCACCCAAAAAAAGAACTCATGAATTCGAAGATTCCATGGGTGCAATGATTTCATCGCAAAATGTTCATCGAGAATGGGTGCAGGTACTTACCCCCAATGACAAGCCCATGTTAAATTCATCATATGATTCAGTAGAAAAATCATTGATGATACTTCTTTTCCTCGAGGAAAAAGCAGCTTCTTCAGTAGTGAATATTTGGAAATTTCCTACTGGGTTACTTTGCTTCGAAATTTTGTTATACAAATAGCTATGTATGAGTCTGTGGTATGGGTATTCCATAAAAATATACAATCTCGGTCAAGAAATGGATAAACAAAAATGCAGAAAGTGAAAACTAATTTCACTTTGCAATTAGGTACATTATGTATATTGACCGTAATTAATTTTATAAAAATTGTTCAAAATAGAGGAAAACTATTTTGAGAAACTTTGCAATGAAAAAAAAATTGCTTTGAAATGAGGATTTTTGTAATAAAATATTTGAAACTTTCGTTGAAATTGGTCCAAACCGAGTGTTTAGCTTGTACCATGCAAATGAAGAGACGGGTTCTATACAGGGTGATTCACGAGCGTTAAGCCAAAAAGCTAGAGCGTGTAGGTTAAGTTGAGACAAGAAAAAAATCGTATGGGAGGGGGGTCTATTCCCCTCCGTTTAGCCGGGAGGGGTAATTTTCTGAAAAATTGACTTATTTTGTAAAAAAATATATTAAAAATCAACGGCTTCGTTTGCAACACCGTGCTATACCTTTTTGGAAAGCCAAAAACTTCTTCTTTCATTTCGTTTTTAAATTAATTTGTTTTAACGAATATTTTAAAAACCATAAGTTTTCAAACTCAAAATTTTGAAAAAAAAATTTGAAAAAATTATTTTAAAACTAATTTTTTTCAAAATTTTACGTAATTAAGATCAATTTTTGTTCTCAGAATTCAACGCTTCTATTAATTTTTAATCCAACGCTGAAAACCGTATGGATCTATGACTTTTTGTTGCCAAGGTATTGAAAAATAACCGAACCTACTTCTTCACAAAAACAAGAAAACCTAGCCTTACGGGATGGCACAAGTGACCATTTAGCCAATTTTTTCGTGTTTTTGTGAAGAAGTAGGTTTGGTTATTTTTGAATACCTTGGCAACAAAAAGTCGTAGAGCCATACGGTTTTCAGTGTTGGATTAAACATTAATAAGAGCGTTGAATTCTGAGAACAAAAATTATACTTAATAACGTAAAATTTTGAAAAAATTAGTTTTAAAATTATTTTTTCAAATTTTTTTCCAAAATTTTGAGTTTGAAAATTTATGTTTTTTGAACTATTTGTTAAAACAATTTAATTTAAAAACGAAATGAAAGCAGTTTTTGGCTTTCCAAAAAGGTATAACACGGTGTTGCAAACGAAGCCGTTGATTTGTAATATTTTTTTTTACAAAATAAGTCAATTTTTCAGAAAATTGCCCCTCCCGGCTAAACGGATGGGAATAAACCCCCACTCCCATACGATTTTTTTCTTGTCTCAACTCAACCTACACGCTCTAGCTTTTTGGCACAACGCTCGTGAATCACCCTGTATAATCAGATATAGGTACCTACACCTACATATTCAAAAAAAAAAATATTGTATGTACCTTATCTGTCTATATGCTTAATTCACCCGAAAATATGAATCTAGGATACCTACTTATGTTATTATACATATGTTAAAAAAAAAATTAAATCCTTCCGAATTTGTATAAAGTCCAAGTTTCAATTTCTACCCTTAAGCTTATGCTCTTATAGTGACTTAAGCACACATTGAATCGCAATCTACGCAAAATAAATAAACAACAAAAAATCATGACCTTAAACTAAATATGAACGAGTATCTAGGTACCTAGAATTTGCAAAAGTAATAAAATAAAATGCACGACTGGGTCGCACGAACTTGCTCTAATGAGTGACAGTGGTTTAGGGGCTTGAGATTTTGATAAAAATAAAATTTTCAAAATTCTTAAATAAATACTTAAACTAAAATGAGCTGAAAAAAAGTACGCCATTTTATTTCTTCGATAAATTTGAATTTATGAGAATAAATTTATAAAAATCTGTGGAGCGGTTTTTGAGAAAAAAAGTTTTTTTTGGAAAACTTTTTGAAAAAAAATTTCAAAAAAAATTCAAAAACGCCAGTTCATAGGTATTGAGCAAATACATTTATTTAAAATTTTTAGAAAAAAATCTAATAAGCAGTTTTCAAAATATTAAATTTTCAAATTTTTTTTTTTAAATGCTTTTAAAAATACAAAAAAATATTTTTCAAAAATATTTGTATGCAATACAAATTGAGCTACCTACAGCTATATGTGTGTGAAATTTCGAAAGAATCGGTTGAGTCGTTTTCGAGATAGTCGAAAGCAAAAATACCGGTCCTATGGAAAGTACCGTTCTTAGCCATTTTTTAAAACTTTTTTTCCAGCCATATGATTGGTCGTACCTAAAAAGCAACACTGATTTTTTTAAATCGAAATCGTTAGAGCCGTTTTTGAGAAAAATAAGCTTTAACGTAACGGTTGTATGGCAGGTAACGTTATTTTTTGAGCTAAAAAAAAAATTTCAATTTCCCCTCTGTACAATACCTAAAAAAGTCTATATACCAAGTTTGAAGCAATTCGGCCCACCCGTTTGGGCTGTAGGTGTCTGTACATACAGACAGACAGACAGACATACAGACGGACAGAATTTTTAGATCATCTTTTTTCGTCTTCGCTATCATCGTAATGTCATGTTTGATTGTTATCTTAAAACTTTTTTTTTCGACGAATGCATAACTTGCCTTATAGTTACGGTGACCATCCGTCCCGGTTTTCCCGGGACTGTCCCGTATTTCTATAACCTGTCCCGGTTTTTTTTTTAAGAAACCCGGGACGTACAAGTGTCCCGTATTAAGTAATTTAGGCTGTATTTGTACCGTATTTGCTCATTTTCCGAAGGTTGATTTAAAATCTTTATATTTTATAGAACAATATGTCAGATATACGATGCTTATATTTATAAATGAAAGTGTAAATATCCCTTTAACAACTCACGCAGAGTGATCTACTACAATAGCAAAACACATTTCTATTTCAATTATATTGACATTCTCACTGAACGCATTCATTCGTCTTGTCAAACTTCACCTGCCTGTCAACGATTTGATTTACTGAAAGTCACTTTTGCAAAGAAAGTTCTCTTAGCATCAGCAATAAAAAAGGTGAATATTTATTTTATTAGTTACATAGGTCAACGAAATCGAGTTATTATTGTTAATATACACATTTAGATATCTGTGAAATGCCACCAAAAAGAAAGTGTGACTTCAACAATGATCTTCAAAAGGAATTTACTTTTATAAAAAAATCTGACAAACCCTACGTGGTTAAGTGTTCCAAATGCGTTTCAACGTTTTCAATAAGTAGTGGTGGAAGATACGATATTGAGCAGCACATCAAGACGAAGAAACACAAAGACTCCGACGTTGCTGCCGCTTCGAGCAAAACTTTGCACAGCTTTCTCGCCCCAACAAACTTTCAAGGAGCTGCAAAGAGGAATGCAATTAATGAAGGCACCTGGGCGTACCACACAATCCAACATAACCATTCATTCAGATCTAATGATTGCACTTCCAAACTTATAAAAAGCTGTTTTGATGAAATGTATTCCTCCGCACGCACAAAATGTGAAGCAATTGTGTGTAATGTTCTGGCACCTAATTCCATCGCGGAAATTAAAACTGCTCTGCTCACAGTAAATTCCGTCACAGTTTATTCAGATTGTTCCAATCATGGAAGCATTAAATTGTGTCCTTTATTGGTTCGTTATTTTTCACCTCAACAAGGTATTGTCATAAAAATTTTAGAGATAAAAGACCTCCCAGGGGAATCGTCGGACATTATTTCAAAATATATAGACGAAAGCTTGGAATATTTTTCAATAAAAGAAAAGTTACTGGCAATATGTGCTGACAACACAAACTGTAATTTTGGTGGGGCAGCGAGGAAAGGTAAAAATAACGTTTTTAGTAAACTTCAAAAAACTACTGGAAATGTTCTAATTGGGGTAAATTGCGCTGCTCACGTCTTAAATAATTGTATTCAAACTGGAGTAGAATGCCTTCCAGTTGATATTGAAGTCGTTATTGTCAAAATATATTCATTTTTTTACCTGTACACTGTCCGCGTCGAAAAATTTAAAGAAATTTGTGACAACTCTGAAATCGAATACCGTAAGCTACTTGGCTACAGCAAAACTAGGTGGCTTACCTTGAAGCCATCTATTGAAAGAATAATAAAACTATATGAGCCTTTAAAACAGTTTTTTTTATCACAAGACAAGTGTCCTACTATCTTGAAAGATTTTTTCAACAACCCTTCTTCTGAAGTCTTGCTATTTTTCATTCATTCAGAGGCTTCAATTTTTCATAGTAACATTGCTTTAATAGAGTCGCAAGAGGTGTGTATGTCCGAGGTTGCGCTGGTAATAAAAGATCTTAAATTTAAATTAAAGGAGAGAATTGACGAAGAATTTATGCCCCTGACAGTAAAAACAATGATGACTGAACAAGTAAAAAAAAAATTAATAGACCAAAAGGAATTTGAAAAAAATATTTTTCAATTTTATAAGACTTGCTATGAATATTTAAATCAGTGGGATACATCTTTTAAGGAAATCGAAATTTTCAGTTGGGTAATTTTACGTAATGTGCCCTCCTGGGCAGATATAGAATCATGTTTGATTTTTATAAACCAAAAGCGAAGCGAAATAAAAATTAATGATTCTCAGTTGTTTGATGAGTTTGCTTGCTTAAAATCGTTTTTAAGCTTAGATATTATCACAAAATGGTCGGAAAACAAAAAGACAGTAGGTGCAAAATGGGTAGATATTTTTGTGCATTTCTCTAAACAAAAAATTGGTTTTGCAAACCTTTTACAAATTGTCGAGTTCAGCTTGTGCTTGCCAGGTTCGAACGCTCCCACAGAAAGGGTTTTTTCAATAATGAACAACATTTGGACCAGCGAGAAATCCCAGTTAAATGTTAAAACTTTAAAAGCAATGTTAATTGTTAAATGCAATTACAATTTAAGCTGCAATGAATTTAAAAATTATTTAAAAGAAAATGAAAAAATTGTAAAAGACATTATTTCAGCACAGAAGTATTAAAGAAAGTAAATTGTTAAGTTGAACATAATGAACATTTAACCTGTTATTCCTTTGTTAACAAAAAGATGACTGAATTTAAATAATAAAATTGTTAAGTTTCAATATTTTTATTTATTTTGTAAAGATAGGTATCTACTAATGTCGTTTCCTTTATTTTTAAGAATTTCTTTTCGTTTTTTTTGTTATTTTTTTTATATCCAAATACATACAAGTTCAAAAAAAATTTGTGTTTTTTTATTTTTTTAAATTTTTCAATTTTTGTCCCGGGTTTCACTTCCAAAAATATGGTCACCGTACTTATAGTACCTATAATCGCAAGTAAAAAATACCAACCACTCGAAATCACATTCATTTTTTGTTTTGCTTTTTCACAAGTCAATGGGTTCCACAAAAAAATATAAAAGATCTACAAAAATATAAAATCTTGATTTGGTGTACCTGGTGCCACCTAGTGACGTAGTAACGTAATGTTTCGTGATTCCTCTATGTATATAAACTCAATGGTAGTACGGTACCTGGAGGGAGATAAAAAAGTAAAGTGCTTTAGTTAAGGTACATTTAAGATGTATGTATGTATAAGTTAAGTACGTACAAACGAATTTTAACTTTGGTGGAGGTGATTTCATTTTTATTATTTTATGTGATGGGATTTTATATTATCATTTTGGTGGTGGAAATTAATTTGTTTTATATTATTTTCATTATTTTTATTAAGGTTTAATTAGGTTACATGTTCCTTCAGGTAGCGTCAAAGTCCTTCGATTTGTGGTTACTTTTCATACCTTTTAAGGTAGCATCATTCCTTGTCCCAACTCCTCTTCCTTTCCTTTAACTTTCTTCTTTTTCTGACACGATAATTTTGATTGTCGAGCAGGAGGGAAAAGAACCACCCCCATTGCCGCCGCCCTTCTACTTTCCCAAAGTAAGTCCTCCGTGGAACCCTGATTCGCAACACAGTTTCTCTCAAGGCATGTGGGATCTTCCTAGCAGAATGAATACGCAAAACCGGATTTTCTACTAAGTCTATGTTATAGATAAAATCTTTCACGCAACCAAGACCATCGAAAATGGAGTCATCGATATGAATTTCGTTGACGCGTAATACTAGGTTGAGAATTTCATAAGTCTAATATCGGGAACATTTTTTCTGCCTCAACCTATTGAAATTGATTTTTGCATCTTGTTGGCGCACTTTGCATAAAGCATTTACTTCTCCTATGACACCAACTTTGTTATTGGCAAATCCTACTAAGCTCTTAGTTTTTGAAGGAAATAATTTAAGTTCTAATCTGCTCACAATGCTTTCTAGTAGAACGTTGCATTGAGCCCCAGTGTCCAACTTCATTTCGATTTTGTTCCCCATAGCTGAGACCTCTTCTAGCCAATTCACTTTATCATCACCCTCAACATTACTAACTGCGTCTATATACAGAAGATCATCGCTACTTATACTTTCATTGTCTTCTAAAGCATTAACGGTATTTACTTCTGTACTTTTTTTACGACGACAGCATTTCGCATAATGACCCGTTCTTTTACATAGCCTGCAAACTGCATTATGTGCTCTACATTGTTGCCTGCGTGACGAAAACTGCAACGTGAACAATCATATACTTCATTGTTCTTGTCATTACAGTTAGCTTTAATATGCTTGTTCTTAAAAGGTTGTCTAATTGAAGATTTCAGTTGTATCAGGTCCGATAGCTGCGCCGGAGCCTTTTTATTCAACTCCAGAGCCACGGAGTACAATTTGTAACGTTGTAGCCAGTTTTTCCAGTTGACACGTCCGTTGTTTAGGTAAGAACGATCTTTACCTATTCAAGTAAGTATATAGGAGAATGTATTGGGATTTACATAGTTACATAATAATATGATTGATGAGAGTAGATGTTATATAATGAACAGTCAAACGGTAGTTTCATGTTACAAAAAATATATCTGAAGAAAACCACCAAAATTTCCTGGTGCGTTTTGAGATATCCGTGAAAACCCGTGGAATTTTCACACTTTTTTCGGTGGTTTTTGCTTATATATCGGAAACTATGCGTTTTAATAGAATTTCACCCACTACAAAATTAAAGACCATTAAATTTCCTACAAAATTCATCAATATTGTTTTTACTTGCGATTATAGGTACTATAAGGCAAGTTATGCATTCGTCGAAAAAAAAAGTTTTGAGATAACAATCAAACATGACATTACGATGATAGCGAAGACGAAAAAAGATGGTCTAAAAATTCTGTCCGTCTGTATGTCTGTCTGTCTGTCTGTCTGTCTGTCTGTCTGTCTGTCTGTCTGTCTGTCTGCCTGCCTGTCTGTATGTAGACCTACAGCCCAAACGGGTGGGCCGAATTGCTTCAAACTTGGTATATAGACTTTTTTAGGTATTGTACAGAGAGGAAATTGAAATTTTTTTTTTAGCTCAAAAAATAACGGTACCTGCCATACAACCGTTATTTTAAAGCTTATTTTTCTCAAAAACGGCTCTAACGATTTTTAATTAAAAAAATCAGTGTTGCTTTTTAGGTACGACCAATCATATGGCTGAAAAAAAAGTTTTAAAAAATGGCTAAGAACGGTACTTTCCATAGGACCGTTTTTTTTGCTTTCGACTATCTCGAAAACGACTAAACCGATTCTTTCGAAATTTCACACACATATAGCTGAAGGTAGCTCAATTTGTATTGCATACCAATATTTTTGAAAAATATTTTTTTGTATTTTTAAAAGCATTTTTTTTTAAAAAATTTAAAAAAATAATATTTTGAAAACTGCTTATTAAATTTTTTTCTAAAAATTTTAAATAAATGTATTTGCTGAATACCTATCAACTGGCGTTTTTGAATTTTTTTCTCAAAAACCGCTCCACAGATTTTTCTAAATTTATTCTCATAAATTCAAATTTATCCAAGAAATAAAATGGCGTACTTTTTTTTCAGCTCAAATTAGTTTAAGTATTTATTTAAGAATTTTGAAAATTTTATTTTTATCAAAATCTCAAGCCCATAAACCACTGTCACTCATTAGAGCAAGTTCGTGCGACCCAGTCGTGCATTTTATTTATAACGTGAGGGCAATTTTAACTACGATTTGACTGGACTACAGGGTGTTGTTGATACTTAACAGGTTTTCTAGATTTTGGGTTTTCTGGATCTTCCTAATTCTAGAAGTTTTGGTAAATATTAAACACCAGCGCTTCTAAATAACTCATGAATGTAGATAAGAGTTATTTAAGCAACACTTTTCACATTTAAAGCAAAAATTTGATTTTGATTTAAAGATGTTATATTCAGTCTTCTTAATTTTTGCACAGGTCAAATGCAGCACAGAGTTGCAGATCCCACACGAAATTGAATCGATGGGAACCACTTGGTTACAAATGATACAATTTTTCATGATTTAAGTTGAGGTAAAGAATAAAGGCGAAAAGACACGAGCGTCTCGAATGAAAACTTAATTACGAATTGCCATACAGTTCTCCAAGGCATTTTTTCTTTAACTGGACTGATGGAGAACGAGAAAATAGCTGAAATGATACAATGGTCCGAGGAGCCTAGTGGCGCTTATACGTCAATAGTGTATTTATCAGGATAAGATGTTAGAAACAAGTCAAGGGTGTTTGGCGTTGACCTCAGCGAAAATCTCGGGTGTTGTCTGGCCAGAATATCGAAGCCAAGTAGAATTGCGTACATTGAAATCGCTCGTAACAACGATTTCAGTGCGAGGATAATGGGAAACAATTCTTTGGATTGATGGTTAAAAGTCGAGTTACTGTCCAGACGGCTTCTATAACTAAAATATATATGGATGATGTGCTCTTGAACGGTGAATTTAAAGTTAGTGCTAGAACACTGATCATATTGTGGTAGAAGCTGGAAAGAAACATCATTTCTGACGTATACAGCTAGGCCGTGATAAGCGAAGATTAATGGCACTAACTTTCACCCGTGTAGGTTAAATTCAAACGGATCAGAATTTTCACCTATTTGGGTTTCGCTTAATGCCAAAACAGCTGTATAGAAATTTTACCTTAGCCCACGAATGTTGCTAAGGCGATACCATTGTAATATGTACAGAACATGTTTTTTTAGTTCTGAACTTCGTCAATGGTGCTGCTAGTTGTCTTATGTACTCTACGTCAAATGTCTTCTATTGTGGTTTTTGCTTCCCATGGCAATCTGGACCAAAGCCAATCTAAAGTCATCAATCATGTGTTTGTGAACTTCGTACATAGATGGCGCACCAAACGTTCCTCTTATTGGGAGTACTATAGATTATAAATACAATAGTGGTATCGCCAGTTCCAGTCCATTCCCGCTATTATTAGTGGAAAAGAGTCCTCGAATTGTATTTCATTTTGCCAAAGGACAGGATCTTAATAAATTTAATTTAAAAATGTCCAGCTTGAGTTAAAAAAAAGTATCTTCAACGATATTTGTATATTCAACGTAATGCCTTTTTACAAGAAAAATCAACCTTAACTCTAAAGTTAGAAAAGTTTCTAAGAAATAAATTTGCATGACCCTCCGTATTTAATTTCATAGAATTCAAATTACATTTTTTTAAAAATAATATCACATTATGTTTTGTCTTTTATTGTTCTTTGTAACCTACATAAATTATAATACCAACAAATCCAAAAGTGAATGTGATTTGATATGAGATACATCTCTTTTCAAAACAAATTGTATCCCTCTAAAGAAAAATTAAAGAGAAATAAAGAGCCTCAAGCTAGCAGACAAACAGAATATTATAGAACTTTGAAAACCAAACCAAAAGTGACCAGAAAAACAATAAAAAAAAGTTTGGTCCTTTATATCCTGTCCTATTGTCAGTTTTCACATTATGGTTGGGTCATCTTTTATTATAACACATTAGTGGCTTAGGATTTACATAAAGACTATGAATGACCCCATTTTTTTTATGATATTTTGCTGTGTCAGCTTCTTATTTTATTACAAAGAGGAAAACATATATACATACATATTGATAACTATATTTTAGCAAAAAGTTTGTTTTGTCTTTGGGATTTGGGTTGGGATGGGATTCATGTTTCAGTTTGGTCACCAATTTGAGAGAAAAATTAAAACAAAGCCCTTAGAATTAATGAATGTATCAATAAGGAGGCAAAACGAAATTAAATTAACATAATGTTCAAATGTTCAGTAGAATGTGCTTGCAAATGTGTCTACTTTGATCGACTCATCGACGGAGTAGATTAATAATGTAATATAATGAAAAGTAAAAAAAAAAGTCCTTGAATATACGTAAAACCTGTAAATTTGGACCACCCTTGAGACCGAAGAAAAGTGGTCCGATTATGAGGTGGGGTGCCATTGTAGAGGTTCCTTATTTTAATTGGTCCGGTCCACTTAAAAAGCTTTTTAACACTTGCTTACCTGGCCGTTACGATTGAAGTATGTTAATTTATAATGTTCATAAAAAAACGACAGCCAATGCATATACCTAAAAATTTAAAGAAAAAATATTGATATGTATATGACTGACTAAACTCTCTGTCTATAATTTACATACCAAGTTCAAATTTTATCATTTGCCTACTGCATACACACTTTGGGAAATCCCCAAATAAAACAAAGTAACCGGCGGCTTTTTAAACGGTGCGAACAATTCGAAATAATACGGGCAAGTGCGAGTCGGACTCGCGCACGAAGGGTTCCGTACCATTATCTATAAAAACAGCAAAAAAATCACGTTTGTTGTTTGTTTAAGGGGGCTCCTTAAACATTTATTTTATTTAATAAACACTTGCTTAAATTTCTCATTGTAACAGGCGATTACGATTCGTGTTCGAATTCGAATGGAAAACAAAATAGAAAAGAAAACGAATGTCAAACAAAGAACAAGAAGTCAGTATTAAATTTGCAATTAATTGTTAACGTCTCAAAAATAAATATGTATGTATAAATGAATAATAACTTCTTTAAAATCAGATCGAGACCTCCCAGTACTTCTTTTGTAAGTTAAATTTAATATTTTAGGATTAGAAGTAGTTTTAATAATTCATAATTAATTCAGTGATTCAGTATAAGCAGCAGAAGAAGAAGCAGCAAGAAGCAATTATATAGAATTTTTGTTAATAAGAAGTTATTATTATTTATATTAATTTTTAAGATTTTAAATTTTGGTCGGTAAGAAAATCTAATACCGACTTCTTGTTCTTTATTTGACATTCGTTTTTTTTCTTATTTTGTTTTCTATTCGAATTCGAATTCGAACACGAATAGAAGAAAACTGAGCTTTAAAAGCATACATAGGTTGGCTCTTTTCTCCTAAAAGAATTTCTGGAATTTATATGCCTGTAGGTCAAGCTCTTTCTCACTCACACAAACGAGAACAGTTTTGGCGCGATCTTTCCTAAACAAACTGTCACCAAGATGTCTTTTGCCAATCTTGTTCAAATATTTCACTGAGAAATTTCAGTAATTTTTTTCTCAGCATAGTGTTTTTTTTACAATAAAATAAAGAAGAAAGGCGTACTTACGTTTAAAAACCCTAAATCCTGATTTAATATTATTTTATGAGAGAATCTAATACCGACTTTTTGATTGTGGTTTGACATTTTTTTTTTTTTTTTTTCTATTCGAATTCGAATTCGAATTTCTGGAATTTACATGCAGATAAAGTTTTTTCTCACTCACACAAACGAGAACATTTTTGGCGCGATCTTTCCCAAACAAACTGTCACCAAGATGCCTTTTGCCAATCCTGCTCAAATATTTCACTGAGAAATTTCAGTATTTTTTTTTCTAAGCATAGTGTTTTTTTTACAATAAAATAAAGAAGAAAGGCGTACTTACGTTTAAAAACCCTAAATCCTGATTTAATGTTATTTTTTGAGAGAATCTAATACCGACTTGTTGATTGTGGTTTGACATTTGTTTTTTTTTTTTTTTTCTATTCGAATTTGAATTCGAATTTCTGGAATTTACATGTAGATAAAACTTTTTCTCACTCACACAAACAAGAACATTTTTGGCGCGATCTTTTCTAAAAATAAAATGCACGACTGGGTCGCACGAACTTGCTCTAATGAGTGACAGTGGTTTAGGGGCTTGAGATTTTGATAAAAATAAAAATTTCAAAATTCTTAAATAAATACTTAAACTGATTTGAGCTGAAAAAAAAGTACGCCATTTTATTTCTTGGAAAAATATGAATTTATGAGAAAAAATTTATAAAAATCTGTATAGCAGTTTTTGAGAAAAAAAGTTTTTTTTGAAAAACTTTTTGAACAAAAATTTCAAAAAAAATTTAAAATCGCCAGTTCATAGGTATTCAGCAAATACATTTATTTAAAATTTTTAGAAAAAAATTTAATAAGCCGTTTTCAAAATATTAATTTTTTAAATTTTTTTTTAAAAAATGCTTTTAAAAATACAAAAAAATATTTTTCAAAAATATTGGTATGCAATACAAATTGCGCTACCTACAGCTATATGTGTGTGAAATTTCGAAAGAATCGGTTGAGTCGTTTTCGAGATAGTCGAAAGCAAAAAAAACGGTCATATGGAAAGTACCGTTCTTAGCCATTTTTTAAAACTTTTTTTTCAATCATATTATTGGTCGTACCTAAAAAGCAACACTGATTTTTTTAAATCGAAATCGTTAGAGCTGTTTTTGAGAAAAATAAGCTTTAACGTAACGGTTGTATGGCAGGTACCGTTATTTTTTGAGCTAAAAAAAAAATTTCAATTTCCCCTCTGTACAATACCTAAAAAAGTCTATATACCAAGTTTGAAGCAATTCGGCCCACCCGTTTGGGCTGTAGGTCTACATACAGACAGACAGACAGACAGACAGACAGACAGACAGACAGACAGACAGACATACAGACGGACAGAATTTTTAGACCATCTTTTTTCGTCTTCGCTATCATCGTAATGTCATGTTTGATTGTTATCTCAAAACTTTTTTTTTCGACGAATGCATAACTTGCCTTATAGTACCTATAATCGCAAGTAAAAACTGTCACCAAGATGTCTTTTGCCAATCTTGCTCAAATATTTCACTGAGAAATTTCAGTAATTTTTTTTCTCAGTACAGTGTTTTTTTTTTTTTACTATTTCTAGAAATCACTCAAATCACCTCCATTGACAATAAAATAAAGAAGAACTTATGTTTGAAAACAATTAATCCTGATGTTATATTATTTTATGAGAGAATCTAATACCGACTTGTTAATTGTGGTTTGACATTTGTTTTTACTTGCGATTATAGGTACTATAAGGCAAGTTATGCATTCGTCAAAAAAAAAAGTTTTGAGATAACAATCAAACATGACATTACGATGATAGCGAAGACGAAAAAAGATGGTCTAAAAATTCTGTCCGTCTGTATGTCTGTCTGTCTGTCTGTCTGTCTGTCTGTATGAAGATCACAGCCCAAACGGGTGGGCCGAATTGCTTCAAACTTGGTATATAGACTTTTTTAGGTATTGTGCAGAAAGGAAATTGAAATTTTTTTTTAGCTCAAAAAATAACGGTACCTGCCATACAACCGTTATTTTAAAACTTATTTTTCTCAAAAACGGCTCTAACGATTTTTATTTAAAAAAATCAGTGTTGCTTTTTAGGTACGACCAATCATATGGCTGAAAAAAAAGTTTTAAAAAATGGCTAAGAACGGTACTTTCCATAGGACCGTTTTTTTTGCTTTCGACTAACTCGAAAAGGACTAAACCGATTCTGTCGAAATTTCACACACATATAGCTGTAGGTAGCTCAATTTGTATTGCATACCAATATTTTTGAAAAATATTTTTTTGTATTTTTAAAAGCATTTTTTTAAAAAAAATTTAAAAAATTAATATTTTGAAAACTGCTTATTAAATATTTTTCTAAAAATTTTAAATAAATGTATTTGCTGAATACCTATGAATTGGCGTTTTTGAATTTTTTTTGAAAATTTGTTTCAAAAAGTTTTTCAAAAAAAACATTTTTTCTCAAAAACCGCTCCACAGATTTTTATAAATTTATTCTCATAAATTCAAATTTATAAAAGAAATAAAATGGCTTACTTTTTTTCAGCTCAAATTAGTTTAAGTATTTATTTAAGAATTTTGAAAAATATATTTTTATCAAAATCTCAAGCCCCAATACCACTGTCACACATTAGAGCAAGTTCGTGCGACCCAGTCGTGCATTTTATTTTTTTCTATTTTTACTTGCGATTATAGGTACTATAAGGCAAGTTATGCATTCGTCGAAAAAAAAAGTTTTGAGATAACAATCAAACAAGACATTACGATGATAGCGAAGACGAAAAAAGATGGTCTAAAAATTCTGTCCGTCTGTATGTCTGTCTGTCTGTCTGTCTGTCTGTCTGTATGAAGACCTACAGCCCAAACGGGTGGGCCGACTTGCTTCAAACTTGGTATATAGACTTTTTTAGGTATTGTACAGAGGGGAAATTGAAATTTTTTTTTTAGCTCAAAAAATAACGGTACCTGCCATACAACCGTTACGTTAAAGCTTATTTTTCTCAAAAACGGCTCTAACGAATTCTATTAAAAAAAATCAGTGTTGCTTTTTAGGTACGACCAATCATATGGCTGAAAAAAAGTTTTAAAAAACGACTAAGAACGGTACTTTCCATAGGACCGTTTTTTTTGCTTTCGAATAACTCGAAAACGACTCAACCGATTCTTTCGAAATTTCACACATATATAGTTGTAGGTAGCTCAATTTGTACTGCATACCAATATTTTTGAAAAATATTTTATTGTATTTTTAAAAGCATTTTTTAAGAAAAAAAGTTAAAAAATTAATATTTTTAAAACTGCTTATTAAATTTTTTTCTTAAAATTATAAATAAATGTATTTGCTTAATATCTATGAAATGGCGTTTTTGAATTTTTTTTGAAAATTTTTTTCAAAAAGTTTTTCAAAAAAAACTTTTTTTTCTCAAAAACCGCTCCACAGATTTTTATAAATTTATTCTCATAAATTCAAATTTATTGAAGAAATAAAATTGCGTACTTTTTTTCAGCTCATTTTAGTTTAAGTATTTATTTAAGAATTTTGAAAATTTTATTTTTATCAAAATCTCAAGCCCCTAAGCCACTGTCACTCATTAGAGCAAGTTCGTGCGACCCAGTCGTGCATTTTATTTTTTTTCTATTCGAATTCGAATTCGAACACGAATAGAAGAAAACTTTAAAAGCATACAACATATGTTGCCTCTTTTCTTCTAAAAGAATTTCTGTAATTTACATGTAGGTAAAACTGTTTGTGTGAGTGAAGGAAAAGTCGCAAATCAGCAAAAAGAAGAACTAACAGGGGCAGACTTCAAGAAATTTTTAAAGAAGAAAAGAGACAACCTGGTGATGGACGGACAAACATAGCAAAAACGAGCAAAAAATTACGTTTGTTGTATGGGAGCCCCCATAAATATTTTATTTTATTTAGTTTTTAGTATTTGTTGTTATAGGGAACACAATAATACATCATCTGTCCAAATTTCAAGTGTCTAAGTTTTACGGTTCATGAGATACAGCCTTGTGAAGGACGGACAGACGGACAGACGGACAGACGGACAGACGGACAGACGGACAGACGGACAGACGGACAGACGGACAGACGGACAGACGGACAGACGGACAGCGAAGTCTTAGTAATAGGGTTCCGTTTTCACCCTTTGGGTACGGAACCCTAAAAAGACCGAATGCAATTTATATATTTTTCGCATTTCTTACACTTGGTCCAATTAGGCAGAAAAATTTCATGGACCATGTTTTTCTGTTTGTGAACTTCGTCAATGGCGGCGCTAGTTGTCTTATCTACTTTGCATCAAATGTCTTCTGTCGTTGATCTTGCTTCCCATGGCAATCTAGACAAAAAACCACTCCTATTATCTCCAATCAACGTGGAATTCAAACAAGAACAGGAGTTCCCAAAAGTACAGCACATCGCATTTTGAAGAAAAATGAGCTCCATGCATACCATGTTCAACGAGTTCAAAGCCTACTACCCCGAGATTACCCTGGAAGAGTTGCATTTTGTCGAACGATACTACAACGGTACAGGGAAGATCCGCGATTCTTGGACAAAATTCTGTGGTCCGATGAATCAACATTTAAAAAGGATGGATACATGAACCTTCACAGTTTGCACGAGTGGCATCGGCATGTAGAAAATCCACATTTGATACGGGAAGACAAATCGCAGTATCGCTTCAAAGTTAAGAAGAAGAAAAAGTCTAATCAAAATCAATCCAAAATTTAGCAGAGCTGCGCCAAAAAATCACGGAGGCTGTTGCAGACATCAACTCAAGAAGATTCGCTCGTCTTATAAAACGATCTTATTTAAGAAGATGTAGATCTAGCATTGCTGTTGGAGGCAAACAATTGAATTGAAATTTATTTCAAAACCCAAAAATAGAAATGAATCACTATCTGATAGCCCTTGGTAGTCTGGGCCTGCTAGTAGTTACTTCTAAATAATAACGGTCACTCTCCTCGAACTTAAACTTGGACGAGAAAGCCTGGAGTACATTCAGATTTTTTTTTTAATGAATGAAAAAGAATTATCTTAAAACCTGTTTATTTGAGAAAAACATTTTTTTTCCGTTATTTATGGAATATTCTAAAAACCTTATACCATTTTGGAAGGAGAATTGAACGCGCCAACTTTTAAGGTAACTTGCCAAAATTTAGTAGTACATTTTTTTTACACTACAGCCCATTGAATAAGGGTCATGTAAAAATTTTGAGTATTTAGTTGGGCAAAAAAGTGACATTTTCTTCAAAACTGATGCAGGTGTGTTTAAATTTTTTAATGCAATTGTTAGCTGGGTTATTCGAGGTTCCATAACAGAAAAAAAATTGAGAAAAATTAAGATTTGTAATCACGGCACTTGAAAGGCCGTCAGAGGGTGAGCATTTTTTCGATTTTTTTTTCGAATGCCTCTAACTCACAAAATACATGGCAAAGATTTTTTTTATTATTTTTCTGATAACTGTCACCACCTACCTTATCACCCGTTTCCGTTTTGACGTTGACTTTTGGGACACCCTGTATACAATGGCAACGCTATTATTTTGGTGGTCCATGGACCGATTAGCAGGTGTCCCGATTATAGAGGGAAATAGCATAGGGAATGCATAAGGCATTGCATTTATAAACTATAGTATTCCCACTTTAGGTGCGCCATCTATCGACGAAAAACTAAGCTCTAGAATACCATGGGAAGCAACAACAACAATTTCCACCATTTTAATTGTTGTTGTTGTTGAGAATTTGGAAAAATAAAATGCACAACTCAGTCGGACGACCTTTCTTTAATATGTGACAGTGGTCTTATGGTTCTTTTTTTAGATCCGTTCAAATACTTGGCTATGCTGATGATATTGACATTATTGGAAGAATGAAGCGCGCTGTCAGTGGAGCATTCGCAAGTATTTAAGTGGAAGCGGCTCGAATGGGTCTGGCTGTAAATGAAGATAAAACAAAGTATATGCTGTCCTCCTCGGGTGAAGTAGATCCTCACCGTAGGCTCGGACAAAACGTCACAATGGACAGATATAACTTTGAGGTTGTCAAGGACTTTGTCTATTTGGGTTCCACTATAACCTCTCAGAACAAAATCAGTGAAGAGATCAGTCGAAGAATCACTCTTGCCAATCGCTGTTTCCTCGGGCTAAGAAGGCATCTTAGTAGTAAAGCACTCTCTCAAAGGACCAAGGAGACACTATACAAGACCCTTATCACCCCAGTCCTGCTGTATGGGGCAAAAGCGTGGACACTGACACAATCGGATGAATACAGGCTGGGGTGCTTTGAGATAAAGATTCTTCGGATGATATTCGGTCCTGCACGTATCAATGGAGTATGGAGGAGAAGATTCAATGGCGAACTGTACGGGCTATACAGCGACATTGACTTGTTTAAGAAGCTGAAAATACAGCGGCTTAGATGGCTTGGCCATGTGGAGCGTATGGACGAAAACGCTCCTGCCCGACAAGTCTTCAATTCCAACCCGGAGGGCCGACGCAGTTCTGGAAGACCCCATCTAAGGTGGCGCGATCAAGTGGAAAACGACCTCAACCAACTTGGTGTGTGCAACTGGAGGCCACTGGCTAGGGACCGGCCTAGCTGGCGATGATTGTTGGTTGAGGCCGTGGTCCACAATGGACTGTCTGCGCCACCTTAAGTAAGTAAGTAAGGTTTTATGGTTTGAGATTTTGGAAAAAAATATGAAATTTTATTCATCTCTTAAAAATCACTAGTTAAAACGTTTTTTGGAAAAAATGAAGTAAGCCATATGATTTCGTTTACTGTTTAGAATTTTAGGAAATTTCGTTTTTAAAATCGTTTGAAAATTTTTTTCAAAAAACTGTTTTTTTTTTAAACTTTTCGAAAATATATTCCAATTTTTACTTGCGATTATAGGTACCTACTATAAGGCAAGTTATGGATTCGTGCAGAAAAAAAAAATTTGAGATAACAATCACACA
>OU696696.1:322404763-322493538 GCA_916050605.2 Platycheirus albimanus | reverse complement strand
TCGCCACATTATATATTATTTATTATTTATTATTTATTATTTATTATTTATTATTTATTATTTATTATTTATTATTTATTATTTATTATTTATTATTTTATTATTTATTATTATTATTATTTATTATTTATTATTTATTATTTATTATTTATTATTTATTATTTATTATTTATTATTTATTATTTATTATTTATTATTTATTATTTATTATTTATTATTTATTATTTATTATTTATTGTTATTGTTATTATTTATTATTTATTATTTATTATTTATTATTTATTATTTATTATTTATTATTTATTATTTATTATTTATTATTTATTATTTATTATTTATTATTTATTATTTATTATTTATTATTTATTATTTATTATTTATTATTTATTATTTATTATTTATTATTTATTATTTATTATTTATTATTTATTATTTATTATTTATTATTTATTATTTATTATTTATTATTTATTATTTATTATTTATTATTTATTATTTATTATTTATTATTTATTATTATTATTTATTATTTATTATTTATTATTTATTATTTATTATTTATTATTTATTATTTATTATTTATTATTTATTATTTATTATTTATTATTTATTATTTATTATTTATTATTTATTATTATTATTTATTATTTATTATTTATTATTTATTATTTATTATTTATTATTTATTATTTATTATTTATTATTTATTATTTATTATTTATTATTTATTATTTATTATTTATTATTTATTATTTATTATTTATTATTTATTATTTATTATTTATTATTTATTATTATTATTTATTATTTATTATTTATTATTTATTATTTATTATTTATTATTTATTATTTATTATTTATTATTTATTATTTATTATTTATTATTTATTATTTATTATTTATTATTTATTATTTATTATTTATTATTTATTATTTATTATTTATTATTTATTATTTATTATTTATTATTTATTATTTATTATTTATTATTTATTATTTATTATTTATTATTTATTATTTATTATTTATTATTTATTATTATTATTTATTATTTATTATTTATTATTTATTATTTATTATTTATTATTTATTATTTATTATTTATTATTTATTATTTATTATTTATTATTTATTATTTATTATTTATTATTTATTATTTATTATTTATTATTTATTATTTATTATTTATTATTTATTATTTATTATTTATTATTTATTATTTATTATTTATTATTTATTATTTATTATTTATTATTTATTATTTATTATTTATTATTTATTATTTATTATTTATTATTTATTATTTATTATTTATTATTTATTATTTATTATTTATTATTTATTATTTATTATTTATTATTTATTATTTATTATTTATTATTTATTATTTATTATTTATTATTTATTATTTATTATTTATTATTTATTATTTATTATTTATTATTTATTATTTATTATTTATTATTTATTATTTATTATTTATTATTTATTATTTATTATTTATTATTTATTATTTATTATTTATTATTTATTATTTATTATTTATTATTTATTATTTATTATTTATTATTTATTATTTATTATTTATTATTTATTATTTATTATTTATTATTTATTATTTATTATTTATTATTTATTATTTATTATTTATTATTTATTATTTATTATTTATTATTTATTATTTATTATTTATTATTTATTATTTATTATTTATTATTTATTATTTATTATTTATTATTTATTATTTATTATTTATTATTTATTATTTATTATTATTTATTATTTATTATTTATTATTTATTATTATTTATTATTTATTATTTATTATTTATTATTTATTATTTATTATTTATTATTTATTATTTATTATTTATTATTTATTATTTATTATTATTATTTATTATTTATTATTTATTATTTATTATTTATTATTTATTATTTATTATTTATTATTTATTATTTATTATTTATTATTTTATTATTTATTATTTATTATTTATTATTTATTATTTATTATTTATTATTTATTATTTATTATTTATTATTTATTATTTATTATTTATTATTTATTATTTATTATTTATTATTTATTATTTATTATTTATTATTTATTATTTATTATTTATTATTTATTATTTATTATTTATTATTTATTATTTATTATTTATTATTTATTATTTATTATTTATTATTTATTATTTATTATTTATTATTTATTATTTATTATTTATTATTTATTATTTATTATTTATTATTTATTATTTATTATTTATTATTTATATTATTTATTATTTATTATTTATTATTTATTATTTATTATTTATTATTTATTATTTATTATTTATTATTTATTATTTATTATTTATTATTTATTATTTATTATTTATTATTTATTATTTATTATTTATTATTTATTATTTATTATTTATTATTTATATTTATTATTTATTATTTATTATTTATTATTTATTATTTATTATTTATTATTTATTATTTATTATTTATTATTTATTGTTATTGTTATTATTTATTATTTATTATTTATTATTTATTATTTATTATTTATTATTTATTATTTATTATTTATTATTTATTATTTATTATTTATTATTTATTATTTATTATTTATTATTTATTATTTATTATTTATTATTTATTATTTATTATTTATTATTTATTATTTATTATTTATTATTTATTATTTATTATTTATTATTTATTATTTATTATTTATTATTTATTATTATTATTTATTATTTATTATTTATTATTTATTATTTATTATTATTTATTATTTATTATTTATTATTTATTATTTATTATTTATTATTTATTATTTATTATTTATTATTTATTATTTATTATTTATTATTTATTATTTATTATTTATTATTTATTATTTATTATTTATTATTTATTATTATTATTTATTATTTATTATTTATTACTTATTATTTATTATTTATTATTTATTATTTATTATTTATTATTTATTATTTATTATTTATTATTTATTATTTATTATTTATTATTTATTATTTATTATTTATTATTTATTATTTATTATTTATTATTTATAATTTATAATTTATAATTTATAATTTATAATTTATAATTTATAATTTATAATTTATAATTTATAATTTATAATTTATTATTTATTATTTATTATTTATTATTTATTATTTATTATTTATTATTTATTATTTATTATTTATTATTTATTATTTATTATTTATTATTTATTATTTATTATTTATTATTTATTATTTATTATTTATTATTTATTATTTATTATTTATTATTTATTATTTATTATTTATTATTTATTATTTATTATTTATTATTTATTATTTATTATTTATTATTTATATTTATTATTTATTATTTATTATTTATTATTTATTATTTATTATTTATTATTTATTATTTATTATTTATTATTTATTATTTATTATTTATTATTTATTATCTATTATTTATTATCTATTATTTATTATTTATTATTTATTATTTATTATTTATTATTTATTATTTATTATTTATTATTTATTATTTATTATTTATTATTTATTATTTATTATTTATTATTTATTATTTATTATTTATTATTTATTATTTATTATTTATTATTTATTATTTATTATTTATTATTTAATATTTATTATTTATTATTTATTATTTATTATTTATTATTTATTATTTATTATTTATTATTTATTATTTATTATTTATTATTTATTATTTATTATTTATTATTTATTATTTATTATTTATTATTTATTATTTATTATTTATTATTTATTATTTATTATTTATTATTTATTATTTATTATTTATTATTTATTATTTATTATTTATTATTTATTATTTATTATTTATTATTTATTATTTATTATTTATTATTTATTATTTATTATTTATTATTTATTATTTATTATTTATTATTTATTATTTATTATTTATTATTTATTATTATTATTTATTATTTATTATTTATTATTTATTATTTATTATTTATTATTTATTATTTATTATTTATTATTTATTATTTATTATTTATTATTTATTATTTATTATTTATTATTTATTATTTATTATTTATTATTTATTATTTATTATTTATTATTTATTATTTATTATTTATTATTTATTATTTATTATTTATTATTTATTATTTATTATTTATTATTTATTATTTATTATTTATTATTTATTATTTATTATTTATTATTTATTATTTATTATTTATTATTTATTATTTATTATTTATTATTTATTATTTATTATTTATTATTTATTATTTATTATTTATTATTTATTATTTATTATTTATTATTTATTATTTATTATTTATTATTTATTATTTATTATTTATTATTTATTATTTATTATTTATTATTTATTATTTATTATTTATTATTTATTATTTATTATTTATTATTTATTATTTATTATTTATTATTTATTATTTATTATTTATTATTTATTATTTATTATTTATTATTTATTATTTATTATTTATTATTATTATTTATTATTTTATTATTTATTATTTATTATTTATTATTTATTATTTATTATTTATTATTTATTATTTATTATTATTATTTATTATTTATTATTTATTATTTATTATTTATTATTTATTATTTATTATTTATTATTTATTATTTATTATTTATTATTTATTATTTATTATTTATTATTTATTATTTATTATTTTTATTATTTATTATTTATTATTTATTATTTATTATTTATTATTTATTATTTATTATTTATTATTTATTATTTATTATAATTATTTATTATTTATTATTTATTATTTATTATTTATTATTTATTACCATTATTTATTATTTATTATTTATTATTTATTATTTATTATTTATTATTTATTATTTATTATTTATTATTTATTATTTATTATTTATTATTTATTATTTATTATTTATTATTTATTATTTATTATTATTATTTATTATTTATTATTTATTATTTATTATTTATTATTTATTATTTATTATTTATTATTTATTATTTATTATTTATTATTTATTATTTATTATTTATTATTTATTATTTATTATTTATTATTTATTATTTATTATTTATTATTTATTATTTATTATTTATTATTTATTATTTATTATTTATTATTTATTATTTATTATTTATTATTTATTATTTATTATTTATTATTGTTATTTATTATTTATTATTTATTATTTTATTATTTATTATTTATTATTTATTATTTATTATTTATTATTTATTATTTATTATTTATTATTTATTATTTATTATTTATATTTATTATTTATTATTTATTATTTATTATTTATTATTTATTATTTATTATTTATTATTTATTATTTATTATTTATTATTTATTATTTATTATTTATTATTTATTATTTATTATTTTTTTATTTATTATTTATTATTTATTATTTATTATTTATTATTTATTATTTATTATTTATTATTTATTATTTATTATTTATTATTTATTATTTATTATTTATTATTTATTATGTATTATTTATTATTTATTATTTATTATTTATTATTTATTATTTATTATTTATTATTTATTATTTATTATTTATTATTTATTATTTATTATTTATTATTTATTATTTATTATTTATTATTTATTATTTATTATTTATTATTTATTATTTATTATTTATTATTTATTATTTATTATTTTATTATTTATTATTTATTATTTATTATTTATTATTTATTATTTATTATTTATTATTTATTATTTATTATTTATTATTTATTATTTATTATTTATTATTTATTATTTATTATTTATTATTTATTTATTTATTATTTACCTATTACTTGTTTATTTATAACTAATCCTATCCTACTAATATTATAAATGTGAAAGTTACGATGTTTGGATGTTTGTTGCTAACTAACGCCAGAACGGCTAAACAGATCTAGATAAAATTTGGCACAGAGAAAGCTTATAGTCTGGAATAACATATAGGCTACTTTTTATCCCGGTAAAATGTATATTTCCCGTGGGATAGATTTGTTTTAATTTTTGAAATCACACCAGAATGGCTGAACTCATCTGAATGAATTTAAGCACAGAGATAGATTATAGTCTGGAATATCATATTGGGTACTTTGTATTATGGTAAAATGTATGGTTCCCGTGGGATAGATTTGTTTTAATTTTTGAAACTACACCGTAATGCCATAACTCATCTGAATGAAATTTAGCACAGAGATAGATTATAGTCTGGAATAGAATATTGGCTACTTTGTATCCCGGTAAAATGTATGGTTCTCGTGGGATTGATATGTTTTAATTGTTGAAATCACACCAGAATAGCTGAACATATCTGAATGATACTTAGCACAGAGATAGATTATAGTCTGGAATAGCATATTGGCTACTTTTTATCCCGGTGAAATGTGTGGTTCCCGTGGGAAAGATTTGTTTTAATTTGTCCAATCACGCTAGAATGGCTGAACGGATCTGGATGAAATTTGGCACAGAGCTAGATTATAATCTGGTATAGCACAAAGGTTTCTTTTTATCACGGTTTAATGTAGGTATGGAATTGTAAAGCTTTAAAAGAAGAAGAAGATAGATTACGATAGACGACTCCTCAAGCTACATTCTACATCTTGATCAGCTGAAACGCGAGCAAAGCCGCGGGTAAAGGCTAGTGTATTATATTTGTTTATTGTTTATTTGTTATTTATTGATTTATAATGTACTTTTTTTTCTAATATCAAATGGAAGTTTTTTTCGCTTTTCCTTCAACTGAATCCTTTAAATTCTTAGATCTCTTTATTATAAAATAATGTCTTAGTAGCAAGATAATAATTTTGTCAAATCTCTGAATGTGAAACGTGCAGTCACAAGCTTTTTATAAAAATCATTACGAAATAAAATATATGGGTGATTCTCTGTTAAAGGCCCCTTTTTGGCATCAAAAATGGGCCCCCCCTAAACTTGAGGAAAAATCTAGCAAATTTGATTGTTTGTATAAGGAACGCAATAATTATTGAAGAGAAAGCGCGAAAACTTCTTTTAAAGCGTTTTATCGAATTTTCCCTGCTACGGAAATTACGCACGAATTTGTTTCGTTTTTGCTTCAACGTTTTAGTTCTACGACCGTCATTGTTCTTGAAGGGATTTTACTGTCAACAAAAATTTAAGGATTTGTAACTTATGAACGACATATCAAGGAAAAAACACATTGAAATCATTACCGTAACCATCACATAATTTCCGTAACTCAATGGCACAGCACGGAAATGACACTTTTTTTTAAGACAGACAAAATAGAATAATTCTTTTCGAATTTTGTATGAACAATTGTGCAACACAATAGGTACTATAGAACTATTACGTGTTCTTCTATCTTCTGTTCTGTCTGTCTCAGATTAATATGTAATGTAATGTAATGTAATGTAATGTAATTTGTTTTTACTATAAATCTACAAAATTATACTCACCTACGGAAATGACGCAATTGATGGAACACGCGACGAATGGTACCCACCACTCACTTTAAAATTGTACAAGAAACTGATTCCCCCCCCCCCCTTTAATTTTGAATATATTTCAAAGAGAACTTGACTGATTTTCTTCATTTTGTTTGAATCCTATAAACTGCAGGTCATTAATTTGAATTTAAAAGCGTCTAATTTTTTTTTTACGGAAATGATGCAAATATACGGAGACACATATTTAAAAGTTTAAAAATCAATTGCTTTAGATTAATTAATTTTATTTTAGGGACAATTATTGTATTAGACTACATTTTCTTGTTACTGGTACGTTACTTACGCTTTAATAAGTTTTGAAATATTTTTATTTTGTTTGTTTTTTTAATAATTTTTGGCCGGGAACACGAAAAGGAGCTTTTAGTGGAGAATCACCCATATGTATATACCTATATACACATGCTACATAGGTACAAATGCCTTCCTGAATATTTTAGGCACTACCTATAATTCTTTGTGTATCTTTGTTTTCCCGCCTCATTTTGAAGCTTCTTAAATAGCGTAGGCATAATTAAGTTAGTGAAGATTGAATCTTATTCTAAAGAAATTCTCTAGAATTAACAAGTTTTTCGTAATTTTCTTGGTATAGGTATTTGGTTTTTCTTCTAAAACTTTTTAACGTTTACCTACCTCGTACATCATTGCACAGGCAAGCATATTTTTACCTATACAAAGGTACTAGATACCTAAAGTGATTCATCATATACCTATACCATGTAGGCATTCATATTTCATTAGAAACACCTATTTTCCAAGTAGGTAAACATAAATTCTTGACATATTGATCAGTATTTAGTCTAGATATCTGAAACACCTACTTATCTCACATCTGCTTATATTTTATGATGATGAACATTTGCATTTATTTTCCTTATGGTGGTAAGTTAAGTATGTATTTTTATACACACAAAACACGTAGATTAAAGATACATAATGTTTGTTAATAGTACATCACCACCAACCAAACAATGACAAAAAAAAAAAAAAAAAAAAATACATAACATTCCTGATGTTATCCCTCCAACTATGTCAAGCTGTGTTCTGCTTCTTTCTTCATCATCGTCTATTAGAAGCTTTATTTTCTCCATCTACAGCTATTCTCAATTTTCTCCTCCAAACCCATACATAATATCTTCTGTGGAGCACTTGTGCAAACAAATTGTTTTCGACACATAGTCAGACGACACCTACAAACTATACACATTCTATATATATGTTTGAACAAGGACTCTTGAATCTTGATAAACCAAAAAATCTAAGAATACAAAAAATAAAGTGCAAGACTGGGTCGCACGAATTTGCTCTAATGTGTCACAGTTGGCTATAGATTTTGGAAAAAAAAGCATTCATATGAAATTTTGTTAATCACTTGAAAATCACAACCTAAAACGTTTTTTTGAAAAAATGAAGTAAACTATCTGTTTTCTTTTACTTTATTGAGTTTTAAGGAAAAAAATTCCAAAATTGTTTTTTTTAAACTTTTCGAAAAAATATTCCAAACTTTTTTTTGAGTAGGCCAACTTCTAGAAGTTTAGAGTTTTTATCAAAAAATAAAATTAAAAAAATATTGATCAAATTGGTTTCGAAAAAACCAAACATTTTTTTTTTAAAGTAAATCGGTTCAGCTATTTAGGCAGACAGACAGACAGACAAAGTTGTCCGACCCACTTTTTTAGGCTTCTCTATCATCGTAATGTTATGTTTGATTGTCAAAAAAAAAAAAAATTTGTTCCGAATGCATAATCTATAATCGCAAGTAAAATGACGGTAAACTAAAAGAAGAAACAACATAAAAATTGCTACACCGGCTTGTTTTAATACGTACACGTATCTTCATATAGAAATTCTATTTGTTTGGGATGAAGGAGCTGATTCCGAACACAATAATCAACATTTAAAAAAAATAAAATGTTTCCCGCCTGTTATCCCCTGGACTCATCTTTGCCCATAAAAAACGGAAGTGAATAAATAATCCTGGCCAACACAAAATCCAGTTCCATAGAAATAGTACCCGTTCAAGGATACACCACTGGTAGTGCATCCATAAGCGGTGAGGCAATAGTAACACTTTTTCACCCCCAAGCGAGATAAATGTCGAGTCAAAGTGCATTCAAATTTTCTCTGAATCACAACAAAACCAAGACTAAAAACAGAGGTGCAGCAGCAATCAAGAGAAAGGAAGGATAGATGACGAAATGAAAGATGAAGTGGACCAGGCAAACAGAAACACGAATTTCTTACTTTTCTATATAGGTACATTTATGTAGCTACATATTGCTATATTTCAACTTCCAGCATGAAGGAGGTTCAACTATAACAGCCTTTAAGGATGTTGGTTCTTGCATTTATCGCCTCTTTTATAGTTGAATGGCGGTGTATGGTGTTTATAGCGTGTTTACATATTTAACTTTCCTTTACTTTCTTTTGTTTATCTTCTTCTTCGAAGAAAAGTATACGAAAGAGACAGATAGACAGCTAGAAAGTATCTAAATAATGCATGCATATGAGTTAGGGACGCGCCACTAAGGACTAAGGAGTTGTACCACAATATGTAGATATACAACAAGTATCATTTCTCAACTGCCTCAGCCACTGCCACTCAGTAGCGTAGATAGCTTTTCGCTATGGGGGGGGGGGGGGGGGGGATGGATCTAGTTCGCTCATTTTTACTTGCGATTATAGGTACTATAGGGCAAGTTATGCATTCGTAAAAAAATTCTAACAATTAAACATGACATTACCATGAGAGAATTCGAAAAAAGTGGGTCCAACAATTCTGTCTGTCTGTCTGTCTGTCCGTCCGTGTGTCTGTCTGTCTGTATAGTTACCTACAGCCTAAACGGCTAGACCGATTTGCTTCAAACTTTGTACATAGTATTATTATGACGTCCTACAGAGGGGTTTTTGGAATTTGCATTCTAGCTCCAAAAATAACGGTTCCTGCCATACGATTTTTAGTGAAAAGTTAATTTTTCTCAAAAACGGCTCCTACAATTTTGATAAAACTTTCTGAATAGTGTTTTCTGTGCAAACTTTATGTTTTGGTTGGAATAGATTTTTCAGGAAAAGTCTTATAACGGTACCTCCCATAGGACCGGTTTTTCAAAATCAAATTTTCTCGTAAGCCACTTGATGGATTTCGATGAAATTTTTAATGTAGAAGACGAAATAATATAATTTTTTAAATTTTTGAAAAAAAAATTTTTTGAGTTATTAAAAAAAAAAAAGTTTTTTTTCAAAAACGGTCCAAGCTATTTTTTTTAAATTTTATTTTTCTGATAAAAACTAAAAAGTACTAGAAGTTGGCATACTTTAAAAAACATTGGAATTTATTTTGGAAAAGTTTTTCAAAAAAAACTATTTTTTGAAAAAACTGGTCGAACGATTTTAAAACAAAAATTTCATAAAATTCTTCACAATTAACAAAATCATATGGCTTACTTCATTTTTTCCAAAAAATGTTTTAACTATAGATTTTTAAGTGATCAATAAAATTTCATATACATACTTAGTTTTTACCCTGCTTTTTTCCAAAATCTCAAACGCCAAGACCACTGTCTCACATAAGAGCAAGTTTGTCCGACTCAGTCGTGCACTTCATTTTTAAAATTTTAATAAATTGATGGAGAGCTGGATGGAAGTTCTTTTTCTTGCACATTTACCTATTATCAATTGGTGAGAGACGTAAAAAAATACTTTTTAAAAATCGATATAAAAAAAGAAATTCAAAAGATTAGGTGATTTGCCGAAATAACAATTTCTTTCAGATGAAGTTGACTTTGTATTTTCCCCGTAGAATATAGGTATAGAATGTATAATTGACAATGCCTCTAGGAATCCTGTGAGTACTATAAGACTTAATTCACGTAGGAAGTAGGTACTAAATTTCAGAGTGCGTTTCTTTAACTTACTTTGCATGACTGGTTATGTTGAACAATTATCGATTCCAATGGGGGGATATATCCCCCTGATCCCCCCCTATCTACGCCACTGCGTGCCACTGCCGCCTTTGCAAGTCGCCTACACAAACTAGGTACTGAGGATGGAAAATAAAATAGAAAGGAAAAATCTACAAAAATATCTGGTGACACATTGCCTCCTAGGAAGTGTCAGGTTTAAAATTCGCACTGAAATTATCCGTTGGGAGTCGCTGAAATTTTTTTTTTTTTTGCTCAACCTCCGTCTCTTCTTTATTTTTATTTGCCTTTTTTCAACTTTGCTCAATGAAAATATGTACCAAAAAAAAACTTAAAAGCAAAGTGCTTCATCAGTATACATACACAGCATTGAATGCTAAAAAGCAACTTTAGGTTGTAGATATTCATATGTATTTGTTGTGAAACCGTGCGATGCCTTTAACCGAACAACCGCTTTCTCCGCATTTAGGTATAGGATTTTGGCGTTCGGGATGGTTTTTTTTATTCCTTGTCTCTTTGTCCATAGTCGATAGACAAACAATATTTGTATACTATTTATAATATGTTCTTAAATGCAGATGACGTTTCTGTATATTTTTACTTGCGATTATAGGTACTATAAGGCAAGTTATGCGAGTAATGTCTGTCTGTCTGTCCGCCCGTCTGTATCGGCACCTTCAACCTAAACGGCTCGACCGATTTGCTTCAAACTTGGTAGATAGTATTACTATGACGTCCTACAAAGGGATTTTTGGTACCTGCCATACAATTTTTAGTGGAAAATTAATTTTTCTCAAAAACGGCTCCTACGATGTTGATAAAACTTTCCCATAGGACCTTTTTTGAAATCCGATTTTCTCGTAAGCCACTTGACGAATTTCGATGCATTTTTAATGTAGAAGCCCTTTTATAAAAGAAATAATACAAATTCTTCAATTTTTCAAAAAAGTTTTTTTGTTTTTTTTGAAAAAATTTAAATTTTTTTTATTTTTTGGTTTTTCCAAAAACTGTTGAATTTTTTTTTTTTATTTTATTTTTCTGATAAAAACTACAAAGTGTTAGAAGTTAGCATACTCAAAAAAAAATTGGAATATATTTTTGAAAAGTTTTTTCTAAGAAAACTGTTTTTTGAAAAGAACCAGTCTAACGATTTTGAAAAAAATATCGTTAAAATTCAAAAAAAGTAAAAGAAACCTGATTGTTTACTTCATTTTCTCCAACAAACGTTTTAAGTACAGGTAAAGCTCGGAAATTAAAACTCGCGGAAATTAGAATCGCTTGGAAATTAGAACAACATTTTATATAACGTTAACAGCTTGGAAATTAGAATATAATATTCTAATTTTCAAGCTTTAGAATAGTAGCTCAGAAAAACTTATATTTTGTTTCGAAAACATTATGTAGGCGTGTAAAAATAAAAAAGACTTTCCCTTTACAACTATCGCCTTTTATGTTGTGGTGTTTCTGATTATGCAGTATTGCAAAAACATATTGCATATTGTGCTCATAAACAAAAAAAAAATTAAAAGAAAACACCTTGTCGTTTGAAATTAAACTTCAAATAAAAGAATAAATTAAAAAACGTGCCTCCAACAAAGCATTGGCTCTTAGGTATATATAATGTTGCGCTGTCTTTTATTTCTCATTTAAAGAAAAAGTAACCTTTAATAATGGCCAAGGTATTAAAGTCTTTTTTGCCATTAAAAACAAAAACCCTTCATATTGAATCCAACTGAATTCACAACAATGGAATGCAAACTTTATGCATGGATCTTACGGTTATGTTATGCCTTTAATATAAAAAATAACTCAGTATTGAATACTATTTTTAATTTTAACGATATATATATTTAGCCTTAAGACTAATGCAACAGGTAAGTAATTGATCTCTTCTGTAAAAAAAACGCTTGGAAATTAGAAACATTTGAAAATTAGAATTCGCCAAAACTTTTTTATTCTAATTTTCGAGCTTTGCCTGTATATTGATTTTTAAGTGATCAATAAAATTTCAGATGATTTTTTCAATGTTTTTTTCTCAAAATCTCAAGCCCCAAGACCATTTTAACACAAGTTCGTACGACCCAGTGGTGCAATTTATTTTTTTGTATTAGCCAAACAGTTCTAAGAAACAGGAATTTTGATTTCTCACACTCTATGCTCCTTCTAGTAATTTGGCTATGGCGGGGGTCCGTCATAGTTTCAAAAACCAAAATCCCAGACGACAATTTTTCAAGTTTTTCCCAGTGCGCAAGATATATGATGATGATATGAAGAGTATTTGTTTGTCCATAGTTAAAAACGAGTTGACCCATTCAGTCGGTAGTATCTAGTTTAGATAAACAATTATATCGGAATCAGAGGCGCATTATAGCAAATACTTATATCTAAGCAAAAGCATTTGATATTTATGAAAAAATAAAAGCATACAATTCGCGCGAAATCTAATTATGGATAAACAATTACTCAAACCGGCACTGTGGTTCCATATCAACAACAATATACAATATACACATTAAAGTTACGTTCCAAAACAATAATTTGTCTCTTTTCTATGAATTTGTGATTTTTTTTTTTGTATTTCCATTATGTGGACATCGTGTCTTTTCCAAAAATTGCTAACCAGACATAATGTCCAAATCTTTGATTTCGCCATAAGGTCCATGGACAGTACGTCTGTTTCGTTCTTGGACCTTATAACTTTTCCGATTGGTCATAATGTCCATGGACATTGTGCCTATTTGATAAGATACATTATGTCCATGGACCTTATGTCATCCCGCCCTCTGCATCAGTTGATGAGCAGGTTGAGATTTTCACAGATACGATGAACAATCTTGCTTAAAATCATTGGAAACACGATTATCATTATTTCAAGAAGAGTTCAAATCTGCGAAGAATGGAAAATTCTGAACTTAAGAAATCTAAAAAAAGATTCTATACATCAAAATTACCTTACTTCAGAAAAATTATGAAAAAACATTAAATCATTAGGAATATATCTAAGAAATTAAATAATAATGTTGCTAGTTATGATGTCAATGAGCTTAACAAACAATTTGTAAATTATTCTATTAACTTATCTGCAGATGATGAAACAAGCCTAGATTCCATGTTTGACTCTCCAAATAACTATGAAGACTATATGGTTCACTTTCTATTGAGCAGAAGAAAAAGAAGCTATATCGGGAATAAAGTTGGAAGCAATTTGTCTGGATGGATGGGTTCCAAAAATTAATTTACCCGTATATCTCATCGTACCTAACTTATGTCTTCAACTCTATCCTTACAAGCTCCTGCTATCCAAATAGTTGGAAAGTATCAAAAGTAATTCCTGTTCCTAAAAACTCCTAAGATTAAGTACAGACCTATAGCCATTCTACCCTTCATATCAAAAGCTTTTGAAAAAATTATTTGTCAACAAATTTCTTCATTTCTGTCGGCAAACCAGCTGCTTTAGTCCAAGCTGGCTTCAGACCTAAACATAGCTGTGCTACTGCGTTCCTGAAAGTTGTTGATGATGTACGACTTCAAATTGATAAGGAACGTGCCACAGTACTGCTTGATTTCTCTAAAGCCTCCGATTCTGGATTCTGTTCCTCATAAAATCTTATTGTGGAAGTAAAATTTCTGTTTCTATTTTGAAAGATTGGCTGTGAAGCTCATTCAACAGTATCTTACTGGAAGAACCCAAGCGATTCCCAACTGTCTTGTTTTCTCCCAACCGTAAGGTTCTATTATAAGTCCTCTCCTGTTCTCTATATTATTAAACGATCTAACATCTACTTTTAAATTTTGTGATATAATAATGTATGCGGACGATGCATGTTTATATCTCAACTACCCATATTGGTATGATTGATAACGCTACAGATCAAATAAACTTGGATCTAATGAGAATTTTACGATGAGCAGAACATAATAAATAGATTACAATTTACAACTTAACCCCAAAAACTGCCAAGCTATCGTCATAAGCAAAAAAGAAATTGGAACTTCCTGCTTACCCCAAATAATACTAGATAACTCGATGGTGGACTAAGTTAAAACTGTTAAGAATTTAGGCTTAACATTTAACGAAACTCTTACCTGGGGTGATCATAGCTATGTCGTGCGCACTGGGAAAAACTTACCTCGCTCTCCGTGGTACTTACTACTTACCTACCAATACCAACATAAGCAAAAACTCTTATTCTCCCGATACTTCTGTATGGCAGTCTAGTTTTCTGCGATTTAGATAGTGCGAGTGAACGAAAGTTACGTGTTGCTTTTAACAATGTCTTTCGCTTTGTATATGGCCTCCGAAGCCCGCAGGTTTGACCGTGTATCTCAAGTCACTAATAATATCTTCAATATGCCGCTAACACATCATCTTGATAGTAGAGTTTTGATCTTTTTATATAATTTGATGCAATTTGGGTCACCAGAGTATCTGTTCGAAAAACTTGTTTTCTCGCGGTCGCAGAGAAGCAGTGTCCTTAATACGCCAAGTTTTAGATACACTGCTTCTAAACAACAGTTTTTCGTCCACGCTACTAGTCTGTGGAAATTTCTGTCAGCAGAATTGAGGAGGATAAGCAACTGCAAAATATTTAAAACTGCTATTGATCAATATTTTAAAGCTTAAATTCACTTAAAATCTTTATTATTTAAAATTAAATCGTTATATTAATAATTTTGCTTTACCTATTTATTGTTAATTATTTTTATATACTTTTTTAAATTTAATTCTAATTAATGAAGAGTTTCAAAATATTAACCGCTACTTACTTAGCATTTCTTAAAAAACAATAACAGTTTTAATAATCTTTTTTTCTTTAATAAAATACAATTCAATACATAAAAAACGTCCCCTACGATTCTGGTAAAACTTTTTATTATATTTTTCGTGTGTTAAGATTTAAAAAAAAAATCTTATAACTGTAGGTATACCTACCTATCTTAGAATTTTGATTAAACTTTGTGTGTAACACTCCTTAAGTGTTTTTGACTAAACTACGTTCTTAATTTTTGGCTAAAAATGCAAATAACGGAGATCTGGTGGGATGAGGATGAAGGGAATACTTGCCGCGAAATTATGCAAATTACGATTTGAGCAATCTCCGATTATTTTTTAATTCTCAGACACAGAATACTTCTCGTATTCGCATCAAACCTACTTTATTCTATATTTATACAAATCTCGAGATTATTATTTTGCCTTCAAATCTTTTATTTATTTTCCAGTCAAACTTTATCTTTAAGACTTCGTGGCGAAATTCACCCAGCTGCTAGCCCACATATATTTCAATTACTTTCGATAAAGGCAGATTTGTATTGGTCTTATGGAATTATTCTCCAACTTGTGAAAAGTCCAACAAAGGTACATATATCTAAATAAAGAAAATAACATTTTTAACAAAATGTTCGGTTGAAATTCACAGAGAGTGTGAGGATTTCAAATAAAACAACACACTTACTTGCCTTACAAAACCTACCACTCACTTTTCTAAGATGGATTGTTGTTGTAGGTATATATCACATTTTAGGAGAATGATGGATTCATACATTTTTTATTTAAACTCAGAAGAAATTTACTCACTACCTAACTCTACTTTTTGAAGGGTTGAAAGAAAAGAGGATTTAATGTTAAGCTACGCATAGCTCGAGCTACCTTATATAAAAAGAAAAAGGACTTTGTTGGTTTTTAATTAAAATGTTAAATTAATCTCTGAATAAAATCAACTAGGCTTATTGTCTAAGGAAGTACAGCAAGAATTTAAGTTTAAAGGAACATTTGAAGCTGTCAAAACAATGAAAAGTGATAGATGAATTAGGATGTTGCCATTGTGGGATGGGATTTTGTGGTCTTAAGAAACTAAAATGCATGACTAGGTCGCACGTATACTTGCTCTGTCCTCCGTGGGTATAATAGCACGATGATAAAAAAATGTTCGATCAATAAGAAATACTCTTTGTTGTAGTTAATAAGCAAAGAAGTTCAAATTCTTTGTTTAAGAAGTTTTTATGTCCCGCATTTTGAGCATAGTGACAGTTTTATATCGATAAACTTACATCCAATTAAATTAAGCCGTTTATAAACTCTAAACAGATGTCCGTTACTTGTATTTTAGCCAAAACTTAAATACGCAGTTATAAATCGAAAAAATACCCACAAAGCAATATAAAATTGTTAAAGTCATTTTTGAAAAATTGGGTAAGAAATTATAAAAAAAATTTTGGTTGGTTAAAATTGGAAAACCCGTTAAGAAACCTCTCATATTTAAAATGTAGATAACTTTTTTTGGGTGAATGAAGTTATAAAGTCTAAAGCATTTCATTAATGTCTATGTCCACTTAAGTACAGCCAAACCGTTAAAACCGATTTGCATTATTATCATTTGTAACCAAAAACTAAAAATGCAGTTTTCTTCGTAGCCTTATTTGTATAGATTTATTAAATGCAATTGTTTTTGTTAGAATCTTTTTTGACCAAATTTAACGATCAAAGTTATCCAGTTGTTTGGAAGCCACCATGAAAAAGAGTAACTGGAAAAGCTGTTGTTGAGCAAATTAAAGAAAACCGAAAAAAGTTGGCTATAATTGAACGGCTCGTTTTATGGGAGCCACCGTTGAGAAAGGTTTTACTAAAAAACATAAGCAAGAGCTACAGTACGTTTGCAACGAACTGTTGGATACCCTATTCCCCATATTTTTGTATGTGCATGCGTCTGCCTCCCGCAAACAGCCGATGTTTCAGAAACAAAATTCTTCTTTAGCAGACAGAAAAAAATTCAATAACATTAATTTTATGCGGTGTGATGTTCAATTAGTGCTGGCGCAATAAAAAAAAGGAGTGCGCCACGCCCAAAGTTAAAACGTTTTATTGCCAAGGCAATTGTTATGAGCTCAGTGACATTCAATTTTATTCTTGCAGATCGATTTGAACAAAACAAGACAAAACTTAAATTTTTAAAAATTAGATTTGGAATGGAAATAGCGATTATGTGTGTTTTTTTAACAATTCTTAGACCACACTCTGCTACGTAACCAAGGAATATAAATCCAAGTGTTCATCTGTTTACTTCAAAACTGCGACCGATAGTTAAAAAACGTTAAAAAAATTAATGCATTATACGACTTTTGACGGAAACGCCCCTTAAAAGTCGGCGTGTCTTAAAAATTTGAAGCACTAACTGCGCTTTGATCAGAATTTAGGCATATGTGTAAGACTACAGCTGAATCGAGTAGTTTTTAAACAATCTTACCTGAACAAAGGTATTTTACCAAAATCACGCCTTTAAAAATGGGCGTATTGAAAAAATTTACAAAAGAAAATGTAGAGATATATTTCTCAAATAACGAACGGAAGGAAAAAGGTTTAAATTAAACATTGGAAATGCCTTAAATTCTTAAGGCTGCGGTTTTCGTTCTTTCATGAAAAGTAGGCGTAAGCCACGCCCAAAGTTCAAAAATATCTTTTCATACACAAACCTTTTAGTTTCTATAAAGAGACGCAAAATTTTGGCTTGCGGATTCATTATAAATACCGTTTATTTACAAAAACAATTTTTTTATAGTTTCTAATGAAAAGTGGGCGTCAGCCACGCCCAAAATCAATTTTTTTGATTTCATACACAAGATGTTTATGTGCCAGTAAGACCCACAAAATTTAATGTTTTTCGCTTTAATATAACAATTGTTATTTTATAAAAACAATATTGATGGTTTTGTATGAAAAATAGGCGTAAGCCACGCCCAAACTGAAATATTTTTATTTGATTGGAAGAAAGTTTACCTAAAGCTTACGTGTGCAAAATTTTAGCGTTATGCTTTTATCGTAACTGTACAAAAAACATAATTTAATTTTATTAAATTGAGGTTGTTCAACAAAAATGGCGGTTGTGGGCGTGTTTGTGGGCGGATTTTACCAGTTCAAGAACTTAGGCTTACTCTTGAACCAAAGATTATATATACCAAATTTCAGCTTTCTAGCTCAAAAATTGCGACCTCTAGAGAGTATACATACGGACGGACGGACGGACGGACGGACGGACGGACATGGCTAAATCGACTAGGCTTTTGATTCTGAGTCAGAATATATATACTTTTCTATACCTAACGGTATTATTTCTCTATGTTACAAACTCCACACCAAATACAATATACCCATTCTATGGAATAGGTTATAAAAATTGCAATGCCATTCTATAGGATATTCTAAAAGACTATGCCAGACATAGTGAATTCGAAAAGCCGTTTAAACCTGATTTTCGTTATGAATAGTTTTATCAAAAATGCCTTAGGTTTGTTAAATTTTGAGTTTAAGCAAAATCGTTAGAGCCGTTTTCGAGCAAATCCAAAATTGAAAAAAACCGTTACTTTGAAAGATACTAGTTGAAATTTGAAGAAAATCAGTCAAGCGGTTTAGGCTGTAGCTTGACGTGAAAAAGCGCACAGACGAACATCAGCACAGACAGACCGAAAAGTTAAGATGTTGATGACTATAAAATTAATACAATCAATTCAACTTGACCTGAATTTGGATTTATTATTTTATTATTTATTATTTTAAATGTTTTTAATTATGTCCCCTTGTCTATAGAAATTAATTTATTATTACATCACGTTCAATTTCTTGGTGTCCCTTTTCCTTTCAAAAGAAAATATTCACAGAATATATGTTTGTATAGGACGGTAATTTAAAATTGAAAGTATGTAGGCACTGGGGTTTTTGAATATCAACATTCCAAGAAATGGGAAGCCCAAGGACTTACAATATTGCCATCAGGATGTGTAAAATTATTGATGCCAATCATTCATCCTGCATTCGAAGTCATACCACATTCGATTGCAATTACGAAATGCAACCATTAAAAGCTTCCGATTACGGAATTCTCTATAGTCTGCAGGCATATGAGTTACGTAGTACCTATACCTACCTGTTTTAAGGGTTGATTTACCTGACTCGGGAGACGTATCTAATGTAATACTATAGCACTATGCATGAAATGAAAATCAATTTATTGCAAATGCCATGCGAGGCTCATTGCCAGACAAAGGGCATAACAATGAACGGTTTATCCATTCGAGAGTTATAACAGGAAACTTGAGGGGATGATGGGAACGAAAACAACGGCAGAGGGAGGTCCACACAGAACAAATATTGATACCTATTAATCATGAAGCGCCATCGGCGATTGTAGGATATTTCGTATGGAAGTGAAAGGATATGCAATGCCAGGATCTATACCTATACTATAGACAAACTTCCCAGTTTACCTACCCACTTTCCTTCGATACACAACAAACGATATTTTCGCCGGAATATATATATGAATATTTAGAGTTTTCAATTATTTCACACAAGCCCTATGGGAATTAATGAACACATCGCGGTACTTTATTATTATTTACTTACTCACAGAATGGGGCCGGATATGCTTTTATTCATAAACAACAACAACAAAAAATACATTCCTACGAGGAGATGAAAGTAAAACAATGGATTTCAATTTCAAGCAAAGTTTGTAGCTACATACCTATATAGGCAGAAATCTATTTTAGCGAACTGTGTACACCTACCTTTTGAAAAGCGAAACGCGATTTTCGTTATGGCTACAATAATAATAATTTATTTTTAGTTAATTATTAATCGATGTTATCCCCGAGGGAAAGAGAAATTATATAAATATGTTCGGAGTACCTATATGGATAATGGACGCTTAAATGAGTAGGGTAGTTTATTTATCTTTGTTCTGTTCTTCCACATGCCTTGTATATTATATATTTTATTTGAATGTAACGATTTCCAGACGATATTTAAGTTAAAGACTTAAACTTAATTTTATCTATTAAAGTTACCAAACTCTCTTGTTGGAAATGCGTCGATTGATTCATATCTGGTTAACTACTTCATCTATACTGATGGTTTTGATTTTCTTCAAGATTGCTTGGATAATTTAATCTAAGAACCTCTGAATGAGAGCTACTCACGAATCACGATGTGAATGCAAAATGAAGCAACATTTCAAAGATCAAAACAAATTTTAATTGAGCCCAAAACAAAACGTATGAATACACAAGAACTTAGTTTTAGTCCATCAAGATTATATAATGTTCTGTTCCTGGAGCCGATTTTTTCCTTTTAAACAATAGTGTTCATTATAAAGCTCTAAATGTTTCTTTTAACTTTGCTATTTTAAATCAATTATCTGTTGTAAATTATAATAATGATGTGTACGATTTCTAAAGCCGATTACGTGTTTCTAAATGATTATATCTCATCTGTTGATTGGGAAAGTATTCTTTCCACACCCAGTCTTGAGCGTACGTACGAAGTTTTTTGTGAGGTGATAAAATCACCCTTTTCTAGGTTTGTACCAACTAGAGTAATAAGGAAACGAAATCGGCCAATATGGTTCAATAAAGAATTAATACATTTAAAACGTGCCATGACTTAAATGTAAAAAAAAGAGCAGAATAAACTCATCATATCGTAAAAAAATTTGTCAATTAAGAAATGAGTATGAGTACCTGAAAAAGTTTCTCTAGAAATAATACCATTGGTCTCTCGAATCTAAAATCAAGCAAAATTCTAAAGCATTCTGGTCCTTCATAAATACAAAAAAGAAGTCTGTTGGCATACGTTCTGAGATGGAATTGAATGGTGTTGTTAGTGATAAGTTGAATTCGTTGAATGTAATTATTGATAGCTATGTTTTTAGATTTTTTTCCGGTCTAATTTCGTGTCGTGAACCGTGATATTGATTGTTCCCATTTACTTTTTTGTGATGGTATCACTGATATGGACATCTTTTTATAGCTGAAGATGATATTTTAAATGAATTATCTGCCCTTGCATGAGTACTAGTGTACTTTGTTTAATAAATAATTGCGTTATGGTGAGTTTCTTGACAGTTGGAAGTGGTATTATATATACACAAGTTGGGTTCGTAAAAAGTCATTCGTTATTACAGGACTATAGCAAAACTTCAAATATTACCAAACACTTTTGAAGCTATAATAAAACGACGAATGCCTTATAGTACCTACCTATAATCGCAAGTAAAAAAAGACGTATGCCTCTGTTTGCAATTACATTTCAGACTTTCAACATGGATTTGTTCGTGGTAGGTCTACTACAACAAATTTGACAATTTATACAAATTTCTGTTTACGTGCTTTGGACACGCGCTCAAGGGGTTTTGTTATAGCCCTTTTAATGATAAATCACAGCGCGAGCGATAGGAAATTAGGGAGGAATTGAAAGGAGAGGTGTCGATGAACATTGGTTTTGAATGTCTGAAGATCAAAATGGCAAGGAAAAATAATTGTTCCAGGCAATTCATTCCACATTCGTGTTGTACGGCTAAAGAAAGAATCTCTATATTTAACGGTACGTCCGAAATTGGGCTCATGTGTAAACTGATGAGCGTTCCTAGGAAGACGATTGTTACGGGGGAAATGTTTAAGGGGTGGAACGCAGCTGGCTACCTCGAATGAGCATTTTTTGTAAAAGAATCTGTAAAATAAGGAAAGGCATGAAACATTTCGACGATGTTCGAGTGATGGAAATGTTTCCATAATGTTTCTCTCTCCTACCAATTTTAACGCTTTTTTCTGAACTCTGTCGAGCAGGCAAAGAAAAGTTTGAGAAGCACCTGCCCAGAGATGGGAGCTATACTCGAGTTTAGGGCCTATAAACGCTTTGTAAATTGCAGCCAGATCAAAAGGAGTGAAAAACTTCTTGCATCTAAGAAAGAATAAGCAGCATTCTAGGCAATCTCAAGTACATGATCGTTTCATGGAAGGTTGTCACTGATACACATACCGAGTACTGATAGCTTTTTGGCCTCCTCAATGCAAGTACGATTCATGGATAATGGCATACACCCTATGTTTAGCTTTAACGATAAAAAAAGCATTGAGTTTTCGACGCATTAAACCTCCCACGATTTCTAATACCCCAGTTCAAATTGCTGTTTAAATCGGAGTTTAATGAGCTTATCAAAGAATGTCGTTGTAATAACACGTCCGAAGGCGAAGGCCGTGAATTATCAATCGTATATGAAAAGCTGAGGGTTGAGTTGTCAGCAAAGCAATTTAATGGATTAGAAGTCACAGACAAGAGATCATTTATAAAAATGAGAAAGAGAGTCGGAGACAGAACGGAGCCCTGGGGCACTTGAAACCGTCTAATAAAACTTGTATTGAACGGTCCATAATCCAGAAGATAAAAGGGCTTCATGGTTCATGCCAAACTCTATCAAATGCCTTGAATATCAAGCGCAATAATCTTGCTTTCGCCAAAGCGATGCAAAGATTTGTTCCACTGTTCGATGAGATATGCCATCAGATCACCAGTGGAAGGATTGCAGGGAAAGCCATACTGACAAAAGCTGTTTTTCATCTACTAGGAAAGATTCCTGAACGATAGTAGCGATGAAAAAGTTTACACAGTGGTTTTGCCAGCGATGAAGAACAACTCTTCAGAAGTATAGGGGTATACCACCCGGGCCAGCCGGGTTGTTTGTGTTTTTCCGATTTGCCTCAGTTGGGTTGGCTTTATAGGATCGGAAGCTTACTTCTTTCGACTTGATAGCTTCTACACTCTTCGGTAAACCAAGACTATTCTTTTGATTTGATACCTTTCCTCTCTTATCTTCTCATTCCAAGAAAAAGATGTCAAGTCGACTCAATATTTACAGAATTTTCCAAAGCTTTCCACAGCGTTTAACATAAAATCCTAATTGAAAAGTTAGAATTTTTAGTTTACACTCAAACTTGTTGCCTTACGGGAAGATAGCAGTTTGTTAAAATTGGACCTGAAATTTCTCATGAAATTTTAAACTTTTCGTTTGTTCCACAGGGAAGTCATCTTGGACCACTTTTGTTTCTATTGTTCATAGACGACCTACTAATGCATGTTATTCATTCCAATTGTCTATTGTATGCAGATGACATGAAAATATACAAAGAAATAAATTTCTTAACTGATGCTCGTAACCTAAAAATTGACCTTAATAAAGTATCTGTTTGGTGTGACCACAATGGTCTGTGTTTTTGGATTAGTAAATGTTCTGTGTTAACTATATCCAGTTTTCTTAGTCCCATCTTGTCTGAGTATAATATTTGTAACATATGTCTGAACAGAGTGTCAAGACAAAAAGATCTATAGGATTATAAAAAATAAAATTAACTTTAAATTTTTCACAACTTGAAAACACGTTATTTTTATTTTACTCAGATGTACATTTCGAAAGCTATGCTTCCATCTTCAGTGATTTTTTTAAATGTTTTTGAAGTTAAATAAATACATAATTTATGTATTATATGTACAAAAATTGACAAAAACAAACAAATTATATATATAAAAATTACAGTTAATTTGACTACCTATGTAATAAAAACTTTTTTAAAATTGAATCTTTAATTGGTCCATCGTTCACTATTCATTAAATTGTTTTTGTTTTTAAATATGTCAAATGATTCAAATGCATATAACTCGATAACTATTATTTACATTACGTATTAGTTTTAGATTTTGCAAGCTAAAACTGTGATTATTTTCTAGCATGTGTTGCGCAACACTCGACTTCTCTGGTTCAATATATTTAACATGAGCAAAATGTTCTTTAAATCTGTCAAATGACAGCATCTTCTCCTGGGGTTCTGTTATGATGGCGGAGGAGTGAAAAACAATTTCACTCTAACGAGCAGCATATCGTCTGAACCGTTCTGCAGATTTTGTACTGTGATCGGCATAATCTCGTGAATACCCGTCGAAAACCGCCGACACGTTCCTCCCAAAGTGGTTTAACGTGTAGCTGACGTAGCTATAATCACAATAGCCCGTATAGACGAGTTTCGATGCCAGATCACAGTAGTGATAAGATTTCAGAGGCTGAGGTGAAAGCTCCGTAAAACTTTGATGTGGTCCCCTTTCGGATTCACTCTTCATTAAACAACGCCATAGGGTAAGGGGCCAATTCAAATTTGAAATGCTCTTTCAATTGCTCGTTTGACTGGGAAATCATGTGATAACGTCGTCTTAATTTCGATAGAAGAAGACTAGGAACATCCAGTGGAAGCTGAGGTTAAACCAGAATCTGAAGAATTGGACGAACCTGAAAAATATGACCAACCTAAGAAAGAACATGCCATAATTGATGAAGGTCCCGAAAATCCTGCAGAAAAACGTGAAGCTGGACCTCAGCAAAAAAAAAAAAAAATCGACGAGTGATTGGTTTTTAAACATTAATTCTAAATATACTAATTCATTAACCTTAACTGTAAATTAAAAAATAATTAACATTTGTACATGGTTTTATGCCTTTTTTATGCTTTGTCTCAATTCTTCAAAAATCCATTTTCATGTTTTTTTCAAGATTGTGACTGAACTATTAGTCTCACAGACTTTGTTTTGTGCTTAAATGAAAGGAAATGAAATTTACTACAACTTTATGCATACTAACTTTTCTCATAGGACGAGTGATTTTGCAAATATTTTGATCCTTACAGCAGCAAAACTAAGAATTATTTATTTTCTGTAAAAATAGACCATCTTCAAAAAGTCATAGCTTGGTCTCTATAGGGTTTATAGAGCTGCGGTTAAATTTAAATTGTTGTAAATTTAATGGACTTACAGAAAGTGGTTATTTTCTTTGTCAAAAATCGCATAGTTAGACTAGTAAGACTTTTAGAACAAAAATGGAAAAAGTATCAAACTTTTGCAGTTTTTCGCGTGCCGCGCAGCGAGCACAAGTTTTTCGAAGTTGCAAATTTGGATTTACGCTATTCTAACTGGTCCAACATACCGAAAAATCAGAACTACATCATGCTTTGCGATTTTAATGTCGATTCCTACTGGGCTAATATGCCATTTGAGTTTTTTTTTTAAATGAAACATATTCTCGAATAAATAAATTTAAATTTATTTTGTTGAGTCCCTATATTTCTGCTGGCAAAAAATTGAATATCCAACTAAATATGTTCCACGTTTTTTGGTAAATCCAAAGAATAAAATATTTTTCAAATAATATAAGTAAATGGCGGCGATTTGTCAGTTTTTGCGTTGCCGGAATGCTTGCTTTCATAGCAAAAAATAACATTATTCGCCATATAGATATAATCATATCACTCCTCGGTTTAGTCGAGTACGGTACATACCTGTACCAATTTTCAGCTTTATGCGAATTTTTGCAAACCTAGCACTATTTTGTTGTCTATTTTGACCGGACTATGAGCTAAGTAGATATTTAGTTCAAATGTTTTCATGAACTGTCTTATGGCTATAAAAAGAACATCTTCGTCCTTATAAAACATAAAGCCATTAACAGGAACCATGAAGAGAGCTCCAATATTAACGATTATTACCACACCACTAAATTGCAGCAGTGATATAGAGATATCAGAAATTTTAATAGATCTACAAATAAAACCAACATTCGTTCGCTCTGAACAATTTTAAACATAACTATACAGGGTGATTCACGAATGCTGTGCCAAAAACCTAGAGCGTGTAGGTTGGGTTGAGACAAAAAAAAATCGTATGTGAGGGGGGTCTATTCCCCTCCGTCTAGCCGGGAGGGGCAATTTTCTAAAAACATGACTTTAATTTGAAAAAAAATTATTAAAAAATAACGGTAACTCCTACAATGCCATACTTTACCTTTTCGTACAGCCAAAAACTTATTATTTTATTGTAATTTTAAATGAAGTTATTCTATTTCAAAATATATATTAATTTTCAAATTCAAAATTAAAAAAAAAAAAAAATTTTTTTAAATAATTTTAAAACTAATTTTTTTTTTAAATTTTACGTAATTAAGTATTATTTTTGTAATCAGAATTAAAATAAAATAATGAAAACCGAATGATTCTATGACTTTTTGTTGCCAAGCTATTGAAAAATAACCGAACTTACTTCTTCACAAAAACAGGAAAATTTATCCTTACGGGATGGCACAAGTGATCATTTAGCCAAGAAGTAGGTTCGGTTATTTTTAATAATAACTCTTTTTTAATAATTTTTCTTCAAATTTAAGTCATGTTTTTAGAAAATTGCCCCTCCTGGCTAAACGGAGTGGAATAGACCACCCCTCCCATACGATTTTTTTCTTGGCTCAACCCATCCTACACGCTCTAGCTTTTTGGCACAACATTCTTGAATCACCCTGTATAACTCCGTTCAAATAGAAGATACAAAACACAAAAAAACATTATCCAGCACACTTTCTAATCAAAAATCAAATGATTTATTAACGCCATAAACCCAGCACCCAATCCCAGAAGCCTTGTAGACAACGTAAGTACGAACACAAAATATAATGCACCCACCTTCGATTTACAAAACAATTCCAACAATTTTATTGAATTGGAATTGGAAACTATAAGGAGACAGTTGTTGCCAAGCGGCAAATGAAGCTCCATTAAATGCTATACTACGATATTTTAGAATCATCGAATTGTCTGCAATTCAAGTTCGACATTCATATAAAAATAAGCAAAAAGCTTAAATATATTTATGTAGGTCATATTTGCGTGCACGTATTCTAACCAACCGAAAAAAATACTTCAAAGCAAAAAAGGAATCGATATTTTTTCTATACGCAGCCGTCATAACCTCATATTTAGGTGTGAGCTTCGAAATTTTAACGTTCACGGAAACCAAACATCGTAATCTATTAGGCACTTTGAAGACATTGCTGCACATTACCTATCTCTAGACACTGTACCTGGACAAGTGTATACATTACATACACGCGTTTTGCAAGAGAACACTGCGTTCCTGGATTTATAAACTCTGTGGTCCGATTCGGGTTTTGTTCAAACAAATGTTCAAAAGATGAGCTCGCATTTATTACTTTTATTTCTTCGCTTTTTTTTATTTGGCAAAACATTTTTATTTTATTTTTTTGGCTTTAATTTTATCACATGTAGGTAAAGAAATTTTACGCGAAATCTCTTAACATGTGATAAAATTAAAAAAAAAAAAAAATTTAACAAAAATATATTTTACCAAAGAAATTGTAGCGCACTTAAAACAAATAATGAACAATCATTTTTACTTGCGATTATAGGTATTATAATGCAAGTTATGCATTCGTAAAGAAAAAAAATTCTAACAATCGAACATGACATTACGATGATAGAGAAGTCGGAAAAAGTTGGGTCCGACAATTCTGTCTGTCTGTCTGTCTGTATAGTTACCTAAAGCCTAAACGGCTTTACCGATTTGCTTCAAACTTGGTACATAGTATTATTATGACGTCCTACAGAGGGGTTTTTGGAATTGGCATTCTAGCTCTAAAACTAATGGTACCTGCCATACGATTTTTAGAGAAAAATTATTTTTTCTCAAAAAACTTCTCCTACTATTTTGATAAAACATTCTGAATAATGTTTTTTGTGCAAATTTTATGTTTTGGTTGGAATAGATTTTTCAGCAAAAGTCTTATAACGGTACCTCCCACGGACGGGTTTTCAAATCAGATTTTCTCGTAAGGATTTCGATGGATTTTTTAATGTAGAAGCCTTTTTAAAGACAAAATAATATAAATTTTTAAATTTTTGAAAGAAGTTTTTATGAGTTTTAAAATGTTTTCAAAAACGTTTTAAGCTACAAAGTGTTAGAAGTTGGCATACTCAAAAAAATATTTGGAAAATATTTTGGAAAAGTTTAAAAAAAAAACAGTTTATTGAAAAAAACTGGTCGAACGGTTTTGAAAAAACAAATTTCTTAAAATTCTTAACAAGAAACAAAATTATACTTCATTAAAAAAAAAAAAAATGAAAAATATTAAGATATTCGCTAGATAATTGTTTGCGAAATGAAAAATGCGAATTATTGGGCACCCATTTTATTGTTTTTATCGCAATAATAATAATTACGTTGTGAAACTTTTTTTTTTATGGACTCGCACTCAAGGGGATATAAATACCCTTATACTGATCGAACATGTGCAGGCGAGGAGAGAAGAAATTCGAAAGCTAGGAAAGAATTTTTGTTGGTACAGTGGATTGAGATTAAGGTGTTGTTTATCTCACGAAAATCCCACGGGTAGCGTCCATTTGAAACTGGGGGAATAAATAAAAATTGATGCCCAGACTGGGTTTGAACTCAAAACTCTAGGTTTAATAAGCAAGCACTACATCCACTGTACCATTGCCACCCGATTAAAACTAGTGTCCGACTATTTTGTTTATTGTCTTTCAAGTGGCCCAAACAATGGCTTGATTAGATACGCGAAATTTATTTGACGAGACCTGGAAGGAAAGGAATGTGCATGTGAATTAGAGCAAACAGTAATACACTGAAAGAACATTCTTGTTGTAGATACTCAAGATAGTGATTTAAATGGTTTTTTAATATGTTTAATCTTTTTGCGCTGATGCCTTTGTATCTGTGCACAAATATTTTTTATTATTTTAATGGACAAGTTGAAAAAACAAAGTTTTTGTTTTTTATTTACTGCTGGAAACGCTTTGACCATAGAAGTTTCTGTAAAAATTTGTTTGCAATGGTTCGAGTGGTTCCTTTAAATTCAGCTTGAAGATCATTAAGAATGTTTTTATATTTATCAACTCTTCAAGCCTGTTCACCAGAACACCACACAAATTCTTCGCATTGACATTCATGAAGGATATGCAATATGCATGACATTCATGAAGGATATGCATCAATGATTTCAAATCGATTCAGTTTTAGTTTATTATTTAAGGCGTAATTGAATTGTACATTAAGGACTTAATCTTGAGAGCATTATTTCTTCTTCTTTCGTTCTTTTTTTAACGATAGTCGACATTTGTTAACAAAAAGGCGTTCCTTTAATCCAACTAAATGACGTCATAGTAGCGTTCCTTAACTCACGTTGAAGTGTCAAATAGTTACGATTTGTTACTATTTCCAACTCACCTCCATGATATGAGTTGAAATTGTCGATCTGTCAATAGACCATTTAAGCGAACGGCAATAGGTATACTTTTTCTCTCGCTCCGAGACATCAAATGAAATACTTTTCTAAAATTTGTGATTTTTGGAGGCAAAAAAAGACTGTTAAGTAATAAACTTTAAATTTATCGGGAAAGTTGATTAGTTTATACTCGATTAAAATAAATCCAAATCAATTATTGCAATGGAGCAATTAATTGTCAAACATCATAACGTTGAGATTTTTCCCTTGAATTGGTAAAGCGATTTGTTTACAAGGCTATACTTTCTGCATCCCCCTTTGCTCAGCATATATTAATGCAATGTTAAAGATTTCTGTGTTTCCAGTTTTGCTGTTTCCCCGTAAAAAATATTCACTTTTTTCAGCATCTATCCATGCGATGTTGAAGATTTTGGCGTTTCCTAGTTCTGCTGGATCCCCGCTACTTTATGCATACCCCGTTTCCCATCATTACTGTGATGGAAAAGCTTTAAGAATTCGGTCCGACTATTCTGTCCGTCTTCGTTAGACGAAAATTTTGTTGAAATTCCTCTTCGTCATACGCCGCGCCGCAACAACTGTTTCCACATAGTTTTTAATTTTTACAACATGTCTTCGTTTAGGTTTGGAAGATGCCAAGAAATCCAAAAGAATCTTTTCCTCAGATTCTGACGATGAATTTTCATTTCCAGTCACTAAATTATTGTCTTTCATTTGTTCTGCTTGTTTTTGTTTGTTTTTATCTCTGCAAGTTAAATATATATTAATTAATTTATTTAATGGAAAATGTATTCAAAAACTTACTTCGTTAATTTCATTTTTGTATTTCTCCCAGTGAAAAGCGCACCTAAAATTATTCCCTCTTTATTCATTTTGAGATTTGAGAATAATAAATTGAAAGTGGTCGTTTGACAGTTTAACGAATACTAACAAATGTATCGTTCCTAAATGGTTTGTAAAAAACCCCAACAAACTCTAACAATGACACTCCAACAAATTTTGCTTGAAATTACAACAAATGTCGACTCTCGTTAGAAAAATAAAATGCACGACTGGGTCACACGTACTTGCTCTGTTGGTGCAACAGTACGACGAAAACAAACTTTTCGGTCAATAAGAACAACTCATTTTTGAAAAATTTGGTAAAAACTAAAAAAAAATTTGGCTAAAACTGGAAGACTCGATATACGGGAGCTAACGTTAAGTTACCTTCAGTATATCAAATTTAGATGTCGTCTTTTGGGTGATATAAATGATATAAATTTCCGCTTAAGCCTAGTACTCAGTTCGCGCTAAACTAAATTTTATCTCTACAATATTTATCTCTACACACCTTTGCTTAAAAGGCGCGCTAAATTTTGAAGTTGGAGAGATTAAAGATACTACATATAAAGCAAGTTATGGATTCATACAAAAAAAATTTTGTTTGAGATAACAATCAAACATAACATTACGATGATAGCGAAGACGAAAAAAGATGGTCAAAAAATTCTGTCCGTCCGTCTGTCTGTATGCATAGACACCTACAGCTAAAACGGGTACGCCGAATTGCTTCAAACTTGGTATACATAGTATTATTATGACGTCCTACAGAGGGGATTTTGGAATTGGCATTCTAGCTCTAAAACTAATGGTACCTGCCATACGATTTTTAGAGAAAAATTATTTTTTCTCAAAAAACTTCTCCTACTATTTTGATAAAACATTCTGAATAATGTTTTTTGTGCAAATTTTATGTTTTGGTTGGAATAGATTTTTCAGCAAAAGTCTTATAACGGTACCTCCCACGGACGGGTTTTCAAATCAGATTTTCTCGTAAGGATTTCGATGGATTTTTTAATGTAGAAGCCTTTTTAAAGACAAAATAATATAAATTTTTAAATTTTTGAAAGAAGTTTTTATGAGTTTTAAAATGTTTTCAAAAACGTTTTAAGCTACAAAGTGTTAGAAGTTGGTATACTCAAAAAAATATTTGGAAAATATTTTGGAAAAGTTTAAAAAAAAAACAGTTTATTGAAAAAAACTGGTCGAACGGTTTTGAAAAAACAAATTTCTTAAAATTCTTAACAAGAAACAAAATTATACTTCATTAAAAAAAAAAAAAATGAAAAATATTAAGATATTCGCTAGATAATTGTTTGCGAAATGAAAAATGCGAATTATTGGGCACCCATTTTATTGTTTTTATCGCAATAATAATAATTACGTTGTGAAACTTTTTTTTTTATGGACTCGCACTCAAGGGGATATAAATACCCTTATACTGATCGAACATGTGCAGGCGAGGAGAGAAGAAATTCGAAAGCTAGGAAAGAATTTTTGTTGGTACAGTGGATTGAGATTAAGGTGTTGTTTATCTCACGAAAATCCCACGGGTAGCGTCCATTTGAAACTGGGGGAATAAATAAAAATTGATGCCCAGACTGGGTTTGAACTCAAAACTCTAGGTTTAATAAGCAAGCACTACATCCACTGTACCATTGCCACCCGATTAAAACTAGTGTCCGACTATTTTGTTTATTGTCTTTCAAGTGGCCCAAACAATGGCTTGATTAGATACGCGAAATTTATTTGACGAGACCTGGAAGGAAAGGAATGTGCATGTGAATTAGAGCAAACAGTAATACACTGAAAGAACATTCTTGTTGTAGATACTCAAGATAGTGATTTAAATGGTTTTTTAATATGTTTAATCTTTTTGCGCTGATGCCTTTGTATCTGTGCACAAATATTTTTTATTATTTTAATGGACAAGTTGAAAAAACAAAGTTTTTGTTTTTTATTTACTGCTGGAAACGCTTTGACCATAGAAGTTTCTGTAAAAATTTGTTTGCAATGGTTCGAGTGGTTCCTTTAAATTCAGCTTGAAGATCATTAAGAATGTTTTTATATTTATCAACTCTTCAAGCCTGTTCACCAGAACACCACACAAATTCTTCGCATTGACATTCATGAAGGATATGCAATATGCATGACATTCATGAAGGATATGCATCAATGATTTCAAATCCATTCAGTTTTAGTTTATTATTTAAGGCGTAATTGAATTGTACATTAAGGACTTAATCTTGAGAGCATTATTTCTTCTTCTTTCGTTCTTTTTTTAACGATAGTCGACATTTGTTAACAAAAAGGCGTTCCTTTAATCCAACTAAATGACGTCATAGTAGCGTTCCTTAACTCACGTTGAAGTGTCAAATAGTTACGATTTGTTACTATTTCCAACTCACCTCCATGATATGAGTTGAAATTGTCGATCTGTCAATAGACCATTTAAGCGAACGGCAATAGGTATACTTTTTCTCTCGCTCCGAGACATCAAATGAAATACTTTTCTAAAATTTGTGATTTTTGGAGGCAAAAAAAGACTGTTAAGTAATAAACTTTAAATTTATCGGGAAAGTTGATTAGTTTATACTCGATTAAAATAAATCCAAATCAATTATTGCAATGGAGCAATTAATTGTCAACCATCATAACGTTGAGATTTTTCCCTTGAATTGGTAAAGCGATTTGTTTACAAGGCTATACTTTCTGCATCCCCCTTTGCTCAGCATATATTAATGCAATGTTAAAGATTTCTGTGTTTCCAGTTTTGCTGTTTCCCCGTAAAAAATATTCACTTTTTTCAGCATCTATCCATGCGATGTTGAAGATTTTGGCGTTTCCTAGTTCTGCTGGATCCCCGCTACTTTATGCATACCCCGTTTCCCATCATTACTGTGATGGAAAAGCTTTAAGAATTCGGTCCGACTATTCTGTCCGTCTTCGTTAGACGAAAATTTTGTTGAAATTCCTCTTCGTCATACGCCGCGCCGCAACAACTGTTTCCACATAGTTTTTAATTTTTACAACATGTCTTCGTTTAGGTTTGGAAGATGCCAAGAAATCCAAAAGAATCTTTTCCTCAGATTCTGACGATGAATTTTCATTTCCAGTCACTAAATTATTGTCTTTCATTTGTTCTGCTTGTTTTTGTTTGTTTTTTTCTCTGCAAGTTAAATTATATATTAATTAATTTATTTAATGGAAAATGTATTCAAAAACTTACTTCGTTAATTTCATTTTTGTATTTCTCCCAGTGAAAAGCGCACCTAAAATTATTCCCTCTTTATTCATTTTGAGATTTGAGAATAATAAATTGAAAGTGGTCGTTTGACAGTTTAACGAATACTAACAAATGTATCGTTCCTAAATGGTTTGTAAAAAACCCCAACAAACTCTAACAATGACACTCCAACAAAATTTGCTTGAAATTACAACAAATGTCGACTCTCGTTAGAAAAAAAAAGGCACCACATAGCGTAGTATATGTCATGTATGTAATACAAGTAGGTATGTACAAATTGTTTCCAAATTTCTCAGAAGCTACTGATAGGATTTAAATAACGTTTTGTATTGACATACATTTATCAAAATCGGTTCAGTTGCTTAACAGACATACACTAAAAAATTTTCTTAAGTTACTTTATACTTGATATTTGATATTTATTGGATAATTTACAATTTCACAATAAGATAAAATATTATATACATATTTAATGTTTATTTTGTCTTCGTTTAGGTTTGGAAGATGCCAAGAAATCCAAAAGAATCTTTTCCTCAGATTCTGACGATGAATTTTCATTTCCAGTCACTAAATTATTGTCTTTCATTTGTTCTGCTTGTTTTTGTTTGTTTTTTTTTTTCTCTGCAAGTTAAATAAATATTAATTAATTTATTTAATGGAAAATGTATTCAAAAACTTACTTCGTTAATTTCATTTTTGTATTTCTCCCAGTGAAAAGCGCACCTAAAATTATTCCTTCTTTATTCATTTTGAGATTTGAGAATAATAAATTGAAAGTGGTCGTTTGACAGTTTAACAAATACTAACAAATGTGTCGTTCCTAAATGGTTTGTAAAAAACCCCAACAAACCCTAACAATGACACTCCAACAAATTTTGCTTGACATTACAACAAATGTCGACTCTCGTTAGAAAAATAAAATGCACGACTGGGTCACACGTACTTGCTCTGTTGGTGCAACAGTACGACGAAAACAAACTTTTCGGTCAATAAGAACAACTCATTTTTGAAAAATTTGGTAAAAACTAAAAAAAAATTTGGCTAAAACTGGAAGACTCGATATACGGGAGCTAACGTTAAGTTACCTTCAGTATATCAAATTTAGATATCGTCTTTTGGGTGATATAAATGATATAAATTTCCGCTTATGGCTAAATTAATAAAACTGATTTTACCAATTTCCGCTATTGTCATGTGTATCAGAAAACTAGAAATGCAGTTTTCTTTGAAGTATTCTATATATGTAACATACAAAGTTTCATAAAAATCGGGGGAGCCCTTTTTGAGTAAATTAGAAAAAACGAAAAAATTGGCCAAAATCTAATGGCTCTTTGTATAGGAGCCACCATTTAAAAAAAAGAAAATGAAAAAAAAATGAATGCCATCTGATAGGAAGCTGAAAGAAACTATACCAAACAAAGTTTGAGTGAATTTAATGCAACCGTTGACAACTTATGGCCATTTGAAAAAAAAGCCGTTAAGAGCAGATCTCCGTTATTTGCATTTTTAGCCAAAAACTAAAAACGCTGTTCTCTTAAAAACACTAAAAGAATATAACACACTAAGTTTAATCAAAATCGTTAGAGCCATTTTCGAGCAAATTAGAAAAAACCAAAAAAAGTTGGCTAAAACTCAACGGCTCGTTGTATGGAAGCCACCGTTTAGAAAGGCTTCAGTGAAATATTTACAAAGCCATCCTATAGAAAACTATAAAAAACTATGTCAAACGAAATTTGAGTCGTATCAATCAAGCCGTTGTGAACTTATTTATGGCTATTAGAAATAAAATGCACGACTGGGTCGCACGAACTTGCTCTAATGAGTGACAGTGGTTTATGGGCTTGAGATTTTGATAAAAATAAAATTTTCAAAATTCTTAAATAAATACTTAAACTAATTTGAGCTGAAAAAAAAGTACGCCATTTTATTTCTTGGATAAATTTGAATTTATGAGAATAAATTTAGAAAAATCTGTGGAGCGGTTTTTGAGAAAAAAAGTTTTTTTTGAAAAACTTTTTGAAAAAAATTTTCAAAAAAAATTCAAAAACGCCAGTTCATAGGTATTCAGCAAATACATTTATTTAAAATTTTTAAAAAAAAATTTATTAAGCAGTTTTCAAAATATTAATTTTTTAAATTTTTTTTTAAAAAATGCTTTTAAAAAAACAAAAAAATATTTTTCAAAAATATTGGTATGCAATACAAATTGAGCTACCTACAGCTATATGTGTGTGAAATTTCGAAAGAATCGGTTGAGTCGTTTTCGAGATAGTCGAAAGCAAAAAAAACGGTCCTATGGAAAGTACCGTTCTTAGCCATTTTTTAAAACTTTTTTTTCAGCCATATGATTGGTCGTACCTAAAAAGCAACACTGATTTTTTTAATTAAAAATCGTTAGAGCCGTTTTTGAGAAAAATAAGCTTTAACGTAACGGTTGTATGGCAGGTACCGTTATTTTTTGAGCTAAAAAAAAAATTTCAATTTCCTTTCTGTACAATACCTAAAACAGTCTATATACCAAGTTTGAAGCAATTCGGCCCACCCGTTTGGCTGTAGGTCTACATACAGACAGACAGACAGACAGACAGACAGACAGACAGACAGACATACAGACGGACAGAATTTTTAGACCATCTTTTTTCGTCTTCGCTATCATCGTAATGTCATGTTTGATTGTTATCTCAAAACTTTTTTTTTCGACGAATGCATAACTTGCCTTATAGTACCTATAATCGCAAGTAAAAAAGCCGTTAAAACTTGATTTTCGTTAGGGCTATTTGAGCCGAAAACGAAAAACCCAGTTTTGTTAGAAATGCTAAAAGTAAGCTAAATTTTGAGTTTAATCAAAATCGTTAGAGCCGTTTTCGAGAAAATTCAAATTGAAAAAAACCGTTACTTGAAAGGTACCAGTTTGAGCCGGGCTAAAACGAAATAAAAAAAACCTCGACAACCGTTTTTCTTCAAACTACTATATATCAAGTTTGAAGAAAATCCGTCAAGCGGTTTAGGCTGTAGCATGACGTGAAAAAGCGCACATCCGCACAGACGCACAGACAGACCGACGGAAGGTATGGCGAAAACCACTTTTTTGGGCTTCTCTATCATCGTAATGTCATGTTTGATTAAAACCTCGATTTTTACTTGCGATTATAGGTACTATAAGGCAAGTTATGCATTCGTCGAAAAAAAATGTTTTGAGATAACAATCAAACATGACATTACGATGATAGCGAAGACGAAAAAAGATGGTCTAAAAATTCTGTCCGTCTGTATGTCTGTCTGTCTGTCTGTCTGTCTGTATGTAGACCTACAGCCAAACGGGTGGGCCGAATTGCTTCAAACTTGGTATATAGACTTTTTTAGGTATTGTACAGAAAGGAAATTGAAATTTTTTTTTTAGCTCAAAAAATAACGGTACCTGCCATACAACCGTTACGTTAAAGCTTATTTTTCTCAAAAACGGCTCTAACGATTTTTAATTAAAAAAATCAGTGATGCTTTTTAGGTACGACCAATCATATGGCTGAAAAAAAAGTTTTAAAAAATGGCTAAGAACAGTACTTTCCATAGGACCGTTTTTTTTGCTTTCGACTATCTCGAAAACGACTCAACCGATTCTTTCGAAATTTCACACACATATAGCTGTAGGTAGCTCAATTTGTATTGCATACCAATATTTTTGAAAAATATTTTTTTGTATTTTTAAAAGCATTTTTAAAAAAAAAATTTTAAAAATTAATATTTTGAAAACTGCTTATTAAATTTTTTTTTTAAAATTTTAAATAAATGTATTTGCTGAATACCTATGAACTTTCGTTTTTGAATTTTTTTTGAAAATTTTTTTCAAAAAGTTTTTCAAAAAAAACTTTTTTTCTCAAAAACCGCTCTACAGATTTTTCTAAATTTATTCTCGTAAATTCAAATTTATCCAAGAAATAAAATGGCGTACTTTTTTTTCAGCTCAAATTAGTTTAAGTATTTATTTAAGAATTTTGAAAATTTAATTTTTATCAAAATCTCAAGCCCATAAACCACTGTCACTCATTAGAGCAAGTTCGTGCGACCCAGTCGTCCATTTTATTTTTATTTCGTTTTAGCCCGACTCAAACGGTTTTTTTTTTCATTTTGGATTTTCTCGAAAACGGCTCTAACGATTTCGATTAAACTCAACATAAAGCTAACCTTAAGCATTTCTAACAAAACTGCGTTTGTCGTTTTTGCCTTAAATGGTCGTATTGAAAATCAGGTTTTTTTTTTAAATTGGCCATAAATTCGCAACGGCTTGATTTAATTGAATCAAACTTTGAAAATGGCACTAACGGTGTGTAATTAATTTAAATACTGAATTTTTCTTATGGTTAGCTCCTGTGTATCGGGTTTTCCAGTTTTGACCTATTTTTTTTTTTACTTTTTACCAAATTTTTCAAAAAAATGAGAAGCTTTTATTGCTCTAAAAGTTTGTAAATGCACCCAGTCGTGCATTTTTATTTTTGTGTAAGCTATGTTTATGTTTTGGTTGGAATAGATTTATCAGAAAAGTCTTATAACGGTACCTAACATTAGGAGTGGCTTTTTCATTGATTTGGTGGATTTCGATGAAGTTTTCCAAACTTTAAGCTTTTAATTTTACTCAGTTCAGTTTTTTTTAATTTTTGATTAATTCAAAAACTGTTTGATCAATTTTTTTTCCATTTAAGAGCAAAAAATTTATAGAAACTCGCATTCTTGAAAAAAAATTGGAATAAGTTTTTGTTTTCAAAAAGACAGAAAATTTTTTTTTTTCAAACGAACGATTTTGAAACTTTCTTTTCTTAAAATTCAAAACAGTCAAATAAATTAGATGGCTTACTTAATTTTTTTTTTTTTCAAAAAAAAAGGTTTTAGCTAGTGATTTTCAAAGTGATCAAGTGATAAAATTTCATATGATTTTTTTCAAAATCTGAAGCCCCAAGACTTGTCACACATAAGAGCAAGTTCATGTTACCAGGGTGTGCACTTTATTTTTTTTTTCTTAGCCATCTGAACACCCATGTTTGTTTACTATAATAATTAGGCAAAGAAAATTACAATTATATTTCATGTCATTGGTTTTTTAAACTCTAGCTGGGCAATTCAAACAATTCCCTGCATTATTTAATTAATGTTTGCATTCTTTTTACTTGCGATTATAGGTATTATAAGGCAAGTTATGGATTCGTGCAGAAAAAAAAATTTGAGATAACAATCACACATGACATTACGATGATGGAGAAGTCAAAAAAAGTAGGTCTGGGAATTCCGTCCGTCTGTCTGTCTGTCTGTCTGTCTGTCTGTCTGTCTGTCTGTATGTCTGTTCGCGCCTCTGGAGGCTGAACGGGTGGGCCGATTTGCTTCAAATTTGGTATTTAGGATTTATTTGGCCGTCCCTCGGAACATATTTTTACTTGCGATTATAGGTACTATAAGGCAAGTTATGCATTCGTCGAAAAAAAAAGTTTTGAGATAACAATCAAACATGACATTACGATGATAGAGAAGACGAAAAAAGATGGTCTAAAAATTCTGTCCGTCTGTATGTCTGTCTGTCTGTCTGTCTGTCTGTCTGTCTGTCTGTATGTATAGAGACCTACAGCCCAAACGGGTGGGCTGAATTGCTTCAAACTTGGTATATAGACTTTTTTAGGTATTGTACAGAGGAGAAATTGAAATTTTTTTTTAGCTTAAAAAATAACGGTACCTGCCATACAACCGTTACGTTAAAGCTTAGTTTTCTCAGAAACGGCTCTAACGATTTCAATTTAAAAAAATCAGTGGTGCTTTTTAGGTACGACCAATAATATGGCTGAAAAAAAAGTTTTAAAAAATGGCTAAGAACGGTACTTTCCATAGGACCGTTTTTTTTGCTTTCGACTATCTCAAAAACGACTCAACCGATTCTTTCGAAATTTCACACACATATAGCTGTAGGTAGCTCAATTTATATTGCATACCAATATTTTTGAAAAATATTTTTTTGTATTTTTAAAAGCATTTTTTTAAAAAAAATTTAAAAAATTAATATTTGGAAAATTGCTTATTAAATTTTTTTTATAAAAATTTTAAACAAATGTATTTGCTGAATACCTATGAACTGGCGTTTTTGAATTTTTTTTGAAAATTTTTTTCAAAAAGTTTTTCAAAAAAAACTTTTTTTCTCAAAAACTGCTCCACAGATTTTTATAAATTTATTCTCATAAATTCAAATTTATAAAAGAAACAAAATGGCGTATTTTTTTTCAGCTCAAATTAGTTTAAGTATTTATTTAAGAATTTTGAAAAATTTATTTTGATCAAAATCTCAAGCCCCAAGACCACTGTCACACATTAGAGCAAGTTCGTGCGACCCAGTCGTGCATTTTATTTTTTTCTGCACGAAACCAATACTTGCCCTATTGAGCAAGTATACAAACGCACCACATAGCGTAGTATATGTCATGTATGTAATACAAGTAGGTATGTACAAATTGTTTCAAAATTTCTCAGAAGCTACTGATAGGATTTAAATAACGTTTTGTATTGACATACATTTATCAAAATCGGTTCAGTTGCTTAACAGACATACACTAAAAAATTTTCTTAAGTTACTTTATACTTGATATTTGATATTTATTAGATAATTTATAATTTCAAAATAAGATAAAATATTATATACATATTTAATGTTTATTTTGTAACATCGACTTGCTTGAAAAACAGGAGATAATATTTTTTTTATTTTATAGAAATAAAAATATACAGAAGATAATAAAGATTATGTAAAGCCAAGCGTTAGTCATTTTTACTTGCGATTATAGGAACTATAAGGCAAGTTATGTATGTATTCGTAAAACAAACATTTCATTAGAAAACAATCAAATATGATATAACGGTTTTAAAAATAAGCATTCTAGCTCCTAAAATTAATGGTACCTGTAATTTTAATTTTTAATGAATTTTGTTAGGAAAGTAAAATTTCCCAAAATTGTTGTGGAGTTTTTTTTTTTAAGTTAGATTTTTCTTTTAGTTTTTGATGATTTGAAAAACAGTTTGATCTATTTTTTGCATTCTCGAACCAAATAAGTTCGAACGATTTTGAAATTCTTTTTTCTCAAAATTCTAAACTGTAGCCACAAAAAATCAGATCGCTTACTTCATTTTTTTTTTTTTTTAAACGTTTGAACTATAGTGATTTTCAAGTGATTAATAAAATGCTTCGACCATTGTATGTATATACAAAATACAATCTATAGGTATAGTCTGAAGAACAAGTAAAAAATTACACGGTTGTTAAGCTGTCACTGGTACATATGTATTTATCACAATATTTTAACCTTTCCACCTATATATTTTCGCTTGTCGCAACGGCCGATCCTTTCCTCCAGACTATACTATAGATTTAATATACAATGCTTCGACTTTATATTTCTGACGGAGATATATGGATATTTTTATGTATGTATGTGGAAACTGTGAAGTTAAATGTATTTCTGATAACGAATAAAATGTTTTGTGTTTTTCATCGGTTGCTTGAGAGTTGAGACTACTAATAATTTATAAAATACTTTTAGGTTAATATAGAAGTGAAAAAACAGTGAGATGTGTAAGAAGGCACGCTACCGTCCTGTTTGGCCTTAGGTCCTGTTGGATTTGGAAGTTAAATAGGTGGGTTTCGTTTGGAATTAAAATTTTCTTATACCGAACCTCGCACTACCTCCTCCCAGACTAACAGTGAATCCATACAGAATGGTTGCAGGTGGGCAGCATACCCTTCCATACGTAGTCCTGCCATAAGTTCTGTCCCTAACTTATAACACGCCAAAAAAAAATTGTATTGATCTGTTGTTGTTCTCAAAATATACAACGGACAAATGGATACCTTAAGTAACAATTATGAGTCAGTTGAATTTAATACGCGAAACGTAAACATGGAGTGGGGCAAAAAAGAAAACCGCGTCGCTATTATTGCACTGCACAAAATGCAGTAAAACTCCCACTGAGATTTTCGAATTGCTGAAACCACTCAAAATATCAAAAAAAAATCATCTATCGCGCTATAAAACGGTACAATGATATGTCCTCTGTTGATGATAGAGCAAAGAAGTGGCCGAACTCGCCAAAGTAGGACGCCAGCAGTGATCAAGGCAGTTGCGGAAAGAATCCGAAGAAATCCCCTCTGCAAACAGAAAATTGTGGCTCGAGAAATGAAAATACCCACAAGAACAATGTCACGCCTCATAAAACAAGACCTAAGGCTTGGCGCTTTTCGTAGAAGTATTAGGAAACGCCTCACTGAGGCTTTGCGCAAGATAAGAGCGACAAGATCAAAGGTGTTGCTTCAAAGACACGCAAACGGAGGACACAAAAATATCCTCTTCACAGATGAGACAATTTTCACAGTGGAACAGAAATTTAATCGCCAAAACGACATGATTTACGCCCATAGCTCCAAGGAAGCTGCTGAAAAGGTTGGAAAAGTCCAAAGAGGCCATTATCCAGCTTCAGCGATGGTTTCAGCAAGACTCTGCGCCGGTTCATAAGGCAAAAACCACCCAACTTTGGCTTAAGGACAATTTACCGGGGTTTATCGCCGCTGAAGATTGGCCCTCGAGCAGCCCGGATATTATTCCGCTGGACTACCGTCTATCGACGGTCTTGGAGGAGAAGCCTCACCGAAATTTTGAGTCTCTTAGAGCTGATTTGGTGAAGACAGCAGCTTCGCTACCACTGGAAGTCGTGCGTGCCGCGATAGACGATAGAGGGATCGTTTAAGAAAGTTTTTCGAGGCTAAGGGTGGCCACTTTGAATAGTGTCCTACAAATTTATAACGTCAATTTAATACAAAATAATTATTGTAAAAATAATTTTGATAGCTGGTTTATTATTTGAATAAGACGTGTTTGTGTGGGGGACAGAACTTATGGCAGGACTACGTATATATGCATATCTCGACAAACGTAGATATTCATTAAGAAATTTTATAAGTGCAGCAATTCTTTGAAATCAAAACACAGCAGTTGGGACACGGACATTATTCTAGAAATATTACATGTGGAATGATATCCCACTTGGGTTAGACATAATTCCAAAATTTAATCATGGACTTATGTCCTGTAGAGTTATGTGCCTGCACCTTTTGAACCAGCTACAAGTTAGTTGTTTTTACAACGAGACTTGATACATCATTAATATCAGATGCCGTTTACATCAGCTGCTGCAGAAATCCTGTCTGATTTGACATCCACGTCATTGCATTATCCAACAAGGATCTAGGAATGTAGGGAATTAAAGATATGCGGATTGAGTAAGCAACAATGCAGCTGCGAACAGCTGATAAGTGCAGACGTTAAGAAAATACAGGAACCAAACCAAAAGTCGTGACTTTGCCAATCTAAATGTTCCCATTGAAACTTCCAGAGGTATCAATATTGAGACTGACCGCCAACAAGCGAAGAAATAAGAACCCTGATTCTACTCCTAAACAAAAAAGCACCTGAACTTGACTTGGCAGCATATTATATTTTGTCGCCACCCATTTTGGCTGTTTGGGAAAACAAACTTTTCATTACAATTTTGTCTGTTTTCCAATGTTAACGGATCGAAAGTGGTAGGGTTTTTTAAAACTTAAAAATACACAAGTTACGAAAATGCAAACTCTAACAAATCTACAAAAACAAATCAATATTTCGTTTAAATAATCGTGAGGTTTCGATGTTTTAAAACTCTACAAAAGTTAAAGTAATCAAATTCAATTCAATTTTTCGAAAATTTTAAAGATTTCTATAACTCAAATAACCATGGATTAAACTATCTGGAACACCAAATCAATGAAAATTTTTAAAAAACAAGATAATAGTAACAAAATCTCTACATTTCATCCCAACCAATCACATAGGGAGCGGTTCGGAAGCCCGTTTTTTAAAATCCCGTTTTTTATAATCCCGCAAAAAAAGAAAAATCCCGATTCTAAAGTACCGCTTTTTTAAAATCCCGCTTTTAATAATCCTGTTTAAACAGAATCCCGTTTCTCGTGAGCCCGCTTTTTAAAATCCCGTTTAATCCCGCTTAGCCCGTTTCTAGAGCAACATCTAAAATAATTAAAGATAGAAAATCAATGACTAAAACAGATTTTTTGCGCCGTATAGCTCACAATATAAAACTTTAATCTTAATATTTCTAAAAAATATCTAAAATCTTGAAACCTCATTTTTGTTATGTTCTATGTTCTTTATTTTTTTATTTGTTAAGTTACAAAATCAATAAAAAAACTTCTCCAAATATTTGTTTTTTTTTTGCTTTTTGTCTCCTTTCATACGACATAACGCCAATGAACATTATGTCACCTCATCATCATCAGCATTGGGCTGTAAAATAAATTCAATCCCGGTTTTGGAATCAACACAAGGTGTTTTATTTTAAAAATCACCGCGATTTTTAAAATAAAACACCTTGTGTTGATTCCAAAAGCGGGCTTATAAAAACGGGAATTTAATAAACGGGATGGTAAAAAAGAGGATTTTAAAAGCGGGATTTTATAAAAACGGGATTTTTAAAAACAGTATTTTTAAAAACGGGATTTAAAGACAGGATTTTAAAAAACAGGATTCTGAAAAACGGGCTCCCGAACCCAACCCATCACATGCGTTTGATAATCTATTCGAATATGCAAATTTTGGTACAAAACTCGTGTCTCACACACACAATAGGAAAACGTAGATAAAATGTGGTTCACTTAATAAGAAAGAAAGTATATTAGTATATACCTAGAACAACTAAAGAATATAACTTTTTGAGTGACGTAGTCGAATACAACTTCTTGTGGCCAACTTTTGACTTATCACTTGGGCCGTCATTCGAATCGACAGCAGAACGTGTCACATTGTAACCTAAGTCACTGCTTGAGATGATAGTAAATGTTTTATCATTTACCCTTGTCATGTCAGTGCGGATGTGTATGATGAGGATGACTCACATACTCGTGTGCCGGCCGCTGCTGCCATTCCTCCTCTACTGTGGTCTAATATTTGACCTTTTGAAATTCATTTTGAAGTTTATGTGTTTTTCACATTGACGTGTTTGTTCACAGTCACAGTGTCACCACACAGTGTTAGCCATCAGCAAGCAAAGTACACTTTCTGATTTCTTTATTCTACACTTTTCCTTTTCGCATTTTCTAGTTCATTCTTTGAGCAGCATTGCATCTCATTTTTTTTTCTTTGCTTAGATATTTTTGTAATCATTGTGTGTCGGTCATCGGATGAAAATCATAACGACAAAATACAGTTATATGCTTATGATTTATGAGAATAGCATTTTCTTTGATACTATTTCTTTTTAAACATCCGTTACGCCCTTTTTCATTTCTTTATTGAGAATGCCCTTATGACACTAGACTGACAGACTAGTACGAGTACCTACCCACTTAATGGGTGTCAGTGTCATGCTAAAGGAAGATGATGTGGTTAAAATTAAATATTTCCTTATCACTTGACTGACACTCGGTGGTTTTCTGTTTGACATCCGTGAGTTATTGTGCCGAAATTGTTATTTTTTATTTGAAGAATAAGTGCGTGTGGGTGGGCAAGTGATATAGCAATCTGATATGAAGGGCGGAAATTGTCGTTCAATTTTGAATGAGTTTGTAGTGCGCGAAAGGAAATTTGATTATGGTATGATGTGATTATGTTTTTTGTGTATAAGAAAATAAAGAGTGATAATAGAAAAATACAATATGAATATGACTGAAGGGCCTTCCAAATTAAACTAAGCCAAAAGAGGAAACAAACGATTAAGCTATGCTAGTTTAATCATATGTATGTATAATATGCATAGGTACTATATATTTTCATTACATATACATACAATAGGACAAAAGGGGTTAAGTGCGGTCAAAATGAAGTAATGAAAGTTTTTCGTTGTAAATATTTGAAAATTAAAGTTATACACATACACTGCCCGAGGCCCGACAACCGACTAGTACTTCTTTGTTTTTGGAGTTTAATACATACTTAGCTTATCTACTTAACCTTTTGAAACGAATTTTTTACCAATGGAAGTTTATAAAAATATACGTGAAAAGAAATGAAATTTATGGTGGTAAAGTCAATAAATAACATTTGAACCGAATTTTAATGAATTGAATATGAAAAATTTACTTTTTGCGACATTTGATCAGCGCATTTTGAATCACATTGTTCATCAGTTTCAGGGCAACATGATTATGATCGCTTCAACCTTTAGTTGTAAGTTATGCAGCGGAGTTCCTGGCACATCAAGCGAGTTCAAAAATTCCGTCGGATGTCAACGGATTTGTGTGCATTCTCCAGCGATTTGACTTTGAATTATGAAGTTCAAGCTATTGACGTCCATATTATTCACTGCTAGTATTATGTACCCGTTCACTAATCTGTGCAATGTCGGGGAACACTGTAGTAACGAGCTCTACATTCGAGGAGCAAACATTCGCTGGGAACGATATCAATCATTAACGGAAATTTCTCCATTGCCAAGCACCAGCCATTGTCTCGAGAATTCGGCAGTCTATGGGGCGCTCTGCAAAGTGACTGTAATGTTCTTAGTCAATTTCAACTTCTTGTCTCGAATCACCTCAAAAATCCTTCATCGTTTGGTCAACTGTCTTTAAAGCTCGTTTATGCACCATCGTGCATTAATTCCGATTATGATTTTGCATTCTCGCATCAATATCACTGTCTCCAAATTCTTTGTCGTTGTGAACGTTGGCTTGTCAACCGTGAGAAAATTCATAGGCAGTTTCAAAGCGGAATGTGCAGTTTGACCGCCTTCAAACCAACCAACGCCATTTTTGAGATCTTGACCGAATTGGTGCCAAAATCAACAAAACGACGAATGTCTTTCCTATCCCATCGGAAGTATCGAGAAAGTGTATGAAATAATACGGACAAGTGCGAGTCGGACTCGCGCACGAAGGGTTCAGTACCATTATTTTTAAAAACAGCCAAAAAATCACGTTTATTGTATGGGAGCCCCCTTAAATATTTATTTTATTCGGTTTTTAGTATTTGTTGTAACAATAATACATCATCTTTCGAAATTCCAACTGTCTAACTATCACGGTTCATGAGATACAGCCTCGTGACGGACGGACAGACGGACAGCGAAGTCTCAGTAATAGGGTTCCGTTTTCACCCTTTGGGTACGGAACCCTAAAAAGGTTGATGCATCCATATGGATAAACAAACGCCTCACGTCTGAAACGTGGATTTGATATATCCCTGAAATTTTATTTTATTTTTTATCCAGAGAGCGCACTTATTGTATAGTGTAAGTGAATATATCAGCCTTTTGGGGATCTCGTCAAGATAGGGGCCCTGGGTACGTGCCCCGTGTGCCCTTATAATAAAGACGGCATTGGGCACATGAGTTCCAAATATTTGTTTAAGCAGTAAAATCGTGTCGTCACGAAAATCAGCATAATGTTCTGATGCCATCCGGCCAATCATGTCTTGAATGCCGTCTAATACACCTCCAAAGCTACTGTTACAGAAATTATCCACAATATGTCAAATAATATTTTGTAGCCGCGTTGTAACACAGTCTCTATTAAAAATATCTACAAAATTTATTTATACATATATTCTGTAATTGTTATTATGTATATCCAAAAAAATAATAATAAAATCATATTCGAACCAAATTACATAATTAAATAAAATGAGTCGCACGTACTTGATCTGTGGGTCTAGTAGCACGATGGTAACACATTTTTCGAGCAGCAACAACTATCAGTACTCTTTGTTTTATAATACAAAAGTTCAAATTCTTTGTTTAAGAAGTGTTTATGTCCCGCATTTTGAGCGTTTTGACAGTGTTATGACATATACATACGTTTATTTTGTCAATTATTTCGTTATATGTACTAAGATCTCCAATTGAATCAATTCGTTTATAAATAGTTGTCCGTTACTTGCATTTTAAACCAAAACTTAAGTATGTACGCAGATATCAATGAAATATTCCCAAAAATAACCACAAAGTAAGTAAATCAGTATGTTTAAAGTCATTTTTGAAAAATTTGGTGAAAACTAAAAAATGTTTGGCTAAAACTGGAAAACCTGATATACGGAAGCTACAGTTCAGAAAGATTTTACATATATGTATTTAAAATGTAGAAGCCATCTTATATGTGCTATGAAAAACATACACATCTTAACAAGTCTGAAATATTTCGTTATATCGTTGTCTATACTTATGGCCAATTAAATAAAACTGTTAAAACATATATTTCCGTTATCATTTGTAACCAAAATCTAAAAATGCAGTTTTCTGCGAAGTTTTCTAAATGTGTAATGTATGTATATTAAATATAAAGTTTAGTAAAAATATGTAAAGTTATAGCCTTTTTTGATCAAATTAGGAAAAACTATATAAAATGTTGGTCAAAACCTTATAACCTAGTAGCTCGAACTTGAAAAAAGCTGTTGAGATTAGATCTCCGTTATTTGCATTTTCAGCCAAAAACTGAAAACGCAGTTTTTTTAAGAACACTTAAAGAATATTACACATAAAGTATACTTAATCAAAATCGTTAGAACTATTTTTAAGCAAATTAGAAAAAACCAAAAAGGTTGACTAAAACGGAATTTCTCGTTGTAAAAGATCCAGCGTTTACAAAGGTTTTACTGAAAAAATTGCAATATTCATCCCATAGAAAACTATGAGGAACTATGCCAAACCAAGTTTAAGTCGAAATTCAATCAAGCCGTTGCGAACTTATGGCCATTTGAAAGAAAGCCCTTCAAACCTGCTTTTTGTTATAAACATTTAAGCCAAAAAAAAAACGCATTTTATCAAAAATGATCTGTTTTTTTAAATTTTGAGTTTAATCAAAATCGCTAGAGCCGTTTTCAAGCAATTCCAAAACGAAAAAAAAACTGTAATACTTGAAAGCTACCAGTTTGCTAGGCTAAATCGAAATAAAAAAAAAATTGGCTACCGTTATTCTTTAAACTGTTTAATAAATATGAAATTTGAGGAAAATCCGTCAGGCAGTTTTGGCTGTAGCTTGACGTGAAAAGCGCACAGACGCACATCCGCACAGACAGACTGACCACTGATCTGGGCTTCTCTATAATCGTTCATTGTTATGTCATGTTTGATTAAAACCCCGATTTTTTTTTCTGTACGAAACCAATACTTACCTAGAGCAAGTTAAAATGAAGACAAAATAAAGATTTTGACTACAAAAAGGAAATCTTTTAGTTATTTCTTTTAAAGTCTTAATCATGTAGCGACCTGTTGATTTTGTGCCAAAAATTGTAAGTAGGTACCTATATGTTAAAAAAATTAAATTATCTATAATCCTGTCTACATAACTAAAATATACTAATCCATTTCTGTTAGTAGTTTTTGATGTCTTAACTTTGATATCAATTAAAAATTTAAATAAACATAATAACAATTATCTTCAGAGGACAAGGGAAAGCGTATTGCATTTACGACGATGCCACCCACCAACACCAACCGAGTCTTGCCCTATTCATCTTTTCCTTTATTTTACTTTAACATTCTCCACCCCCTTTCAGCCTCCACCACCACCCCCACCAAAAATAAAGAAACACCTCGCGCACTTTGTCTCATAAAAAACAACCATACATCATACTGCATGCATTTTTATTTATATTATTTATGAGCTAAAATAAGTGTCGAAAACACCCACGTACTTAAAAAAGTGAAACAATGGGAGAACATATACTATACTTATGTACATACAAAAAAAAAATTATGCAAAACGCCACAAGCAACAAAGAACAATAAAAAAAACTAAATCCTCCTGTAGACAGACAGACAGACTAAACATAGCCCCCAAATCGCCATACTGTGATAGTCTTCCTGTATTCGTACAAGTCCCAAAACGAATTCAAAGCGGAAGAGCTACACAATGAATTAAGCGCAATAAATAACAATTTAAAATGAGTACACTTATAATGGGCTTCACATATGCACGTTATGGTGGTTAACGTGCCCCAGGATAACAATTACGTACTTAAGGATATTTACATGTACCTACTGCTACTACACATACATATACACAAGAAAATATAATATAGGAACTCTATGGTTTTCCACTTTTAGTCCTATAACCTCTCGTTTCACCCTCTAGCTGCTCTTTAGATACTACTTTACCTCTGTGTGCTGTAATTTAAATACCACAGATTGTGGCAAGCTGGGTGGGGTTGGGGTAGATGGGCTGTGACCTGTAAGTATAGTGGAATCGTGGTGTCTGACACTTTGGGAATTCAACTCCCTTGAGCTTTTTTACACGTATACCTACATATGTATATCGCATATAGATATGTGAATTTTTTCCTCTCTAACTTGTTTTTTTTTTTTTTTTTTTTTTGTCTTATTACTCCATTAGGTGCGGCGCTGCGTTTGGCACACAAGGGTGATGAGTTTCACTCTGATGCGAATTTTTAATGTAGTTAACAAAATGTAGATGAAGGGGTTAAGGGTGCATGAGTGGACCCCCTTTCAAAAAAAAAAAAAAAAAAAAAATATACCTATGTATGTATGAATCCCATTTAGTATTTTTAATTAAGTTGCTAAAAACGTAAGTACTTCGGGTTCATGCGGCGAAATTATGTCTGACATGTTTCTTTTCTATACTTTACACTCTCATAATAATAATATGCAAAAATGAAGAGTTAAAAAGGACGAAGCCTAACAGAGAACTTCATTATGAGTGTAATGTATAAAAATAGAAAGGAAAACAGTGTTTCATGTTTTCACACATAACCAAACATTATAGTTATAGCTATGCTTGTATATGTTAATAAATTATGGTCACCGTCAACACGTAATGCCAATTATTCGCTTTACCTCACCTTATTTGCCGGCTTCCATTCCCAAGGGCAATTTAATTTCTTTTAAACATGAAAGCGCTACTTCACTAGAAAGCGAACGCATAAACAGAACTCATGCAAATGTGATACTTTCTGTTCCTTTGTAATTATGTATATACTTAGCTACTTAAATTATGTACTGGCCGATTGGAGTTTAATACGACACACACTTGGTATTGTCTGCATACTTTTAATCAGTTGTTACGGTGTCCAGGACGGACAGGATGAAGTTTGTTAACTAGAATAACGTTTTTACATACAATCCTGCTAAATTATAATGTATGTACCTATAGTCAAAAAATATCATGTGAATAAAGAGTAACAGTTGTAGTCATCGGAGAGTAATTAGAGCTAGAAAGTATAAACTTATGGAGCCTGGAGTGTTTTTCGATTTCATTGCCATTTAACTTTTTGTGATTAAAAACGCTGTTCCTAACTACAGACTTAACCGATTACACTAGATTGTTTGTATACCTACTCGATCCTGGACTTTTAACGCTCTCGAGAAGTGGCCATAATCTTCGAACAAACAGAACGGTATGATAAAGGACTTTGTAAGCTGATTTTCAATTGTCACTAAAAGGTTGCCGTTCATTCTTCATTGAATAGCTACTACGCTATATCAAGCAATATAAACTTAGCGACTTTGTGCAGCTCAATTGTCTTCCCGCATTTTGCAGAATGTTTCGAATTCTACACAAGTTTGTTCACCCTAGTCATCTTTATCTTATCCCGGCATACACATTGCTTGACTGTGTTATGAAAAGCTCCATACTTCCGTATAGAATCAATTGAACATTGATCTTTAGAAATTATAATTTTCTCAAGAAGTTTTATAATATAGGTACTTTAAATTTTTTATATAATAAACACCACAATTCCAACACTCCAAGAGCACGTCCAGTCCAGTCGTCGTTATCTAAAAAAAAAGGGAATTAGAAATAGGAAGCAGTAAAAATTCAAAACAGTTTTATGTCCGAGTCTTAAGTCATAGGCTATAGAAGCGTTCCAATAACCAAGTGAGAATAAACAAACATTTGTCAAAGAAAGGAAAACATTTGTAACAGGCTGAATTTTGGTATACAGGTTGGATCGGATCCCCAACCTTACCATGTTTGCTAGGTTAGTTATAGGGGTTCGAATTCCAAAAAATTAATTTTTTTTCCTAGTCACTTATATTTCAAACACTGTGAGCCTTACCAAAAAAAAATCCTTCTACAAACTTATAGCTTAGTAAAGCGAATCGTAACCATTGTCTCAAAAATTAATAATAATTCTAGATTAAGAATTCCTCTAAAAAAATCTAGAACATTTTTTTCTAGATGATTCTAGATTTCCATCTTTCTTGATTTTTATACATTCTAGATTTTATCTTTATGTATTTTTTTTTATAGATTTTGTCCTTTCTAGATTCTGTCACTCTGGCTAACGTCGTGATCCCCTACCAGGGCTTAAGGCTAACGTTTAAAATTATATTAAAATACAAACAGATTTTTCATATACCTACATATTTACAATAAAATAAAGTTTATGGGGCGGGAGAAGGGTTGAATAATCAAGCCGTCTCTCGACCGCCTCAAAACTTTTGATGAGGCTATGTAAGTTACTACTGAAGCTATGTTAGTTACAAACTATTCACAAGTTTTAATTCACTTAATAACAGATGTACGTTTTTTAAGTTTAATTCTTTAAGAAGATCAATTTCGTTTTGATTTAAATTGGGCGAGCAAAATCTGAAATCTGAGAGCAAAATCTGTGATTACCAAAAAAAAAAATGATTAGGTCAAATGATTTAATTTCCAAGCTATTTACAAACGGTATATAAAAAACTTAATAATGTTTCTAATGAAGAAATTAAAAAAAATTTTTATTGTGTAAAAAAAAACTTAATTTATTAAAGAAAAATTAAAAAAAACCTGCCCTGTACATACCTAAATAATTAGATGTTGGCGGTTTTTCCTGAGGGAAATAAAAAGGAAAAAGTGAAATGATTTGTGGGAAAAGGGATTTTGAGGACTGGTAAAAGGGAATCCTCTCGCAAAAAAACCCCAGCACTGCTCTAAATCGCGTTTTCTGTATTTTTTTTTTTTTTTTGATTTCGTGAACGTGAATCTGAATAGCAATTTAGAAAACCAAATAATAAAACAAAGTAGAGCATTGAGATAAGGTGAGAAGCTTTGCGTGTGTTGTGTGGAGGAATATGGAGTGTTAAGTAGGCGCAAAAATTAATTTTTCCCGCAATCTTAAAATTGCAAGTTGGTGCGAAGGTATGCGTAAAATACTCGCATACATAAATACATAAACCTAAGTTTTACATGAGAGCTCCCCCCAAAATTTTTTCTGGATACGCCACTGATCTCGCATGCACTGAAAGTTGCAGAAATAGACCAGGGTCGATAATTTTTGAAACCAAAAAAAATTGATAATTTTATGCCATTAATGTTCAAATATGATTTCAGGCTTGTGGTCGCCGTGGCTGGCTCGAATAAAGCCAAGTCTAGATGTCTAATTTTCAACCACTTTTTCTAGCATTTGGGGCCGTATGTCGGCAATAACGCCACGAATGTTGGCTTCCAAGCCCCCTAACGTTTCTGGTTTGTTGATGTAGACGAGCGACTTCACATATCCCCAAAGAAAATAATCCAATGGTGTGAAATCATACGATCTTGGTGGCCAATTGACAGGTCCATTCCGCGAAATTATGCGCTCGTCGAATGTTTCCTTCAATAAATCGATTGTGACGTGCGCTGTGGGCATGTAGCTCCGTCTTGTTGAAACCACATCTCATCCATATTCATGCCATCCAATTCGGGAACAAAATAGTCGGTTATCATGGCTCTATACCGGTCTCGATTAACCGTAACTGGCTCGTCAGCACTTTTTCGGAAGAAGTATGGCCCAATGACTCCACCAGCCCATAGAGCACGCCAAACAGTCATGTGGATTCTCTTCACTCCAAATGCAGCAATTTTGCTCGTTGACGTAGCCATTCAACCAAAAATGAGAGTCATTACTGAACTAAACCATTATTTTCGAAATAAATTTGCACGATTTGCAAGCGTTGTTCTTTTGTCAACCAGTTTATGATAAAATGGTAACCAAACTAAATATAAATGACATTAGAGTTGCCCGATTTGACCAAAAAATGTCAGTTTTATCCCTATTCGAAAAACCAACCTCTATTATAATTTTTTCACTTTTTTACCATTTTCAAAGGCTTCGGCACTGATCTAAACATTATAAAGAAGTTATTCTGGGGCTTTCGAAACAAAATGGTGTTATACCCAAGTCTTCTGGGTTCAGGTAATAATTTCCAAGCCAAAGAGGATTCCCAAAAATATATGGGTGAAAAAAACACCGAGTCTATAGAGATAAAAATTTTAATATAAATGAATTTAAAGAATAAAAAAATAAATTGTTGGCACAAAAGCTCCAAGCGGGGACAAGGCCTGTGACTTACATTCTTAACCATTCCTATGTGTGCGTTGATATTCTGCAGGAATGCAAGGGACCTTCAATTTATCGCCGAATCCGAACGGCTAACAGAGAAGCACTTTCCATGACATTGACATTAAATTCGCAGGGAGGATTTTTCACATCTTTTGTCACAACTTAGGTGGAGTCGTCAGGGATCAAACCCAGAACCTTAGGCGTGGCAGTCCAACACACTAACCACTACGCCACGGGGTACTACTACTACTATGAATTTCTTCATGTTAATAACAATTGGTTTGAGTGCCTACTTAGATAAGACACGATGTGCAATGTAAATATTAATTTGAACTTGAAAATATACTCTGTAAAAGTGCTGCTGAGCAGCAGCCGGCGGGCGTAGGTGGAAAAGATGATAATTGCACTGCTTTGTAAAGTCTATTCTAACGAACAAATGTTGGGTAGGTACCTCAGACCACCAATGGATGCAAGTTAGTTCCGTTGGTGCTTTTTAGAATGCAAGGAGAAGTTGGAGACCGCATTTTAAAATTTCATGATGGGAAATATTGGGGCTAGCAAAAATGTTTGCATACTCCAAAAATGTATCGCTTTGTTGAAATATGTTGAAGAATTCCAGTTTATCTTTGTTGTAAAACGCCGATGTTGAATCACAGCCCGTAATTGCGTTGAATACCAGTTTTCGCCTCTAAGAGTGGTTCCATGTTCCATGACTTAATAATTGGTACAGTATGTGGTGGCGAAGTTTCGATATAAATTTTGGCTATTTAAAACAACTAAAAGCATTAATTTAGAATCTTGGTCTCATAGTTACACACTGTGAGCGACTCATCGCAGCCGACGACACTTTTTATGTAAGTATAACCATAGGCTTACTAATAATAAAGACAGGCCGCTTCATAGAACAAATAAAGTACACGACTGAGTCGGACGAACTTGCTCTAATGTGTGACAGTGGTCTTGGGGTTTGAGATTTTGAAAAAAAGCAGGGAAAAATTGATATGAAATTTTATTGGTCACTTAAAAATCACTAGTTTAAACGTTTTTTGCAAAAAAATGAAGTTAGACATCTAATTTCGTTTACTGTTTAGAATTAAAAAAATTTTTTTTCAAAATCATTCGACCAATTTTTTCAAAAAACAGTTTTTTTTTAAACTTTTCGAAAAAATATTCCAAATGTTTTTTGACTATGCCAACTTCTAGCAATTATCTAGTAGTTTTTATCAGAAAAATAAAATTAAAAAAAAATAGATCAAACAATTTTTGGAAAAAAACAAAAAATAAAAAAAAAAATTTTAATTTTTTTTTAAAACTCAAAAATTTTTTTTTTTTAATTTTAAGAATTTATATTATTTGAAATATAAAAAGGCTCCTATGTTAAAAATTTTATCGACATCCATCAAGTGGTTTACGAAAAAATCTGATTTAAAAAAACCGGTCCTATGGGAGGTACCGTTATTAGACTTTTCCTGAAAAATCTATTCCAAGCAAAATATAAAGTTTGCACATAAAACATTGTTCAGAAAGTTTTATCAAAATCGTAGGAGCCGTTTTTGAGAAAAATCAATTTTCCCCTAAAAATCGTATGGCAGGTACCGTTTGTTTTAGAGCTAGAATGCTAATTCTTTTTTACTTTGGCCATCAGGAGACTTTTGTGGAAATAAAGAAACCCCAACACAAATTTGTAAAGGGTAGCTGAATTCGACAAGCGTTTATAATGAAATATTATTGCATTTCTAGCAATTCCAAACAACTCAGCTGTGAAGATTTGTTTCTTTTAATTCATTGCATTCTCTTTTTATGGTCCTAATAAACTTTAAGACGTAATGTTAAAATACCTACATCCTACATATGTACCTACAGTTTTTCATTTGTTTGGAATTTTTCCGTTGAATGCTATATTATTTATTGAAACCATAACCATTGTATATATAAACTATAGTATTCCCACTTGAGGTGCGCCATCTATCGACGAAAAACTAAGCTCGAGAATAACATGGGAAGCAACAACAACAATTTCCACCATTTTAATTGTTGTTGTTGCTTCCCATATTATTCTCGAGCTTAGTTTTTCGTCCATAGATGGCGCAACTAAGGTGATAGTACTATAGTTTATATATACAATGCCATAACTTACGGAAATCAAAGTCCTTTTTGGCTAATTAGCTGATTGATTTCCATCCCTCAAATTAGTCTCGCTATATGAACCCATCCGTTTTATTTCAGTTAGTATAGTTCTGTATTAGAATTTATTCTACTCATCCTTCAAACCGAAGAGATGGAGCACCTAAAGTCCATTGGATGTGAGTGAAAAACTAAATTCCTACCTCGGCCTCGGCGGGTATATTCTTCTACCGAACCGAATCTAATGCTTATTCCATACTTCGAGCATGTAATTTATTTTCGTCTACCTTTTTCTTCTGCGGTTCTGTAAATTCTATGTGAAGTCATTTATCGTTCTTTGATACTTCTCGTCTTCATACCTACATATTATATTCTTCGTTTCAATTTGAATCCCGAATGTTTTGTCTGCCTTGCCCAACAAAACAAAAGAAAACAAAAACGGTCCAATCTAACCGCATGCACCTCAGTCAAGCACAAAATTAATCCAAAGGCAAATCTGTCACATTAATTGAAAACAATTTTCGGCTTCAGAGCTCACTCACTCAACGCACGGCACAGGCACGGATTAGCCAATAGTCTCTGCCGTTATCGGGACAACAACCGAAAAAAGTTTAGTGGTGAAGACTGAGACGTGTACATAATATATTTCTGTGCGCTAAACTTAATTACGACATCGACCATAATTTTCTTACTTCTTGTTTGGTTTCTATACCGTAGTGACTTTGAATAATATTTTGCGGTCAAACGACTGACTGTGGAACATTAAATATATGCAAAACCTATACCTACTGAAGGTATACGGGGTTTGATGCCCCAGACAATAATACACTGATCGGTGATATCATGTCGTGTCACGGTTGCCTTAATTTTGTATTATTTAAATATACCTTGAATTATGTCGTCCTTTTCGCAATTCATCTAGCTATGGGTTATATCCTGTCAAAAAACGTAACTCCCAGGTATGTAATGAAGCCAGGGTGGGACAGTCAGCAGGAAGGAACTTTAAGGTTGTTTTCAAATTAACTTGATGGTTGTTGAATTCAAATTACAATTTTTGTTTTGAATCATTTAATTCGGTACGTTATCTCCGTTAAATTGCTTTTGCCTTCTTTGAGAAAATCGGAACGGGGCAACGAAAGAATAAGCACCGAATTATAGCAACAGACTAATGAAGTAATTTATTCCACGCGTGCAATTTATTGGGGGGGAAAAAAGGAAAACGTCTCTTTTGGCTTCGTTTCTGTGTAGGAATGGATAAATGTACTTGTTCAGGAATCAGGATGCGGATGTAGTGGGATTTTTCAGGGGTTTTGTAATGAAAATAAGGTGGTTCACTTCCTTTATGATTCGCATGAGTGAATCTTTTTATTAGGACATTGGTACTTTAGTTTTGGGATGACAAAAATTGTACATGGGACACGTATAGTCCATTTAGAGGCGAGTATACTCAGGGAAGGATGTTTGCATAAATTGGTGTGTTTTGGTCTTTATTCTGGGTTATTTCTTCAAGGAGGAGCTTAATTTTCTAGAGAAAAATTCATGATAGAGAAAATCGAAAAATGCCTTCTTTGAAGATAGTTCAGTGAATTTTATCTTCAAGATAAACATAATGAGGGCTGATTGAACAGAGAGCACGTATTGTATGTAGATATATATTCATACACGTTTCTATTGGTTCACCAGAGTGGAAGTTGTTTGATATGGAATTGGTGATGTCCTTGAGGGATTTTCATTGCGAATAAAAAGGTTGTAGGTATTATAAGTTTATATGAAATTTTTAAAAATACTTGCTTATTTTTATGTTTGATCTACATGGTGTTTCCAAATTCATATAAATTAACAATAATTAAAGAAATGAATTATGGATATGTTTGAAAAAAAAAACAATCGTTTTCAAGCATAGTCTATCTTCAATTTTGACAACACTTACAGGTTTTAAGAAGAGGATTAGATAGGCACCTACTTTGGCACACCCTGACCCATATTTACACAATCTGTATATATAAAAGCCGATGTGTGTTTGTATGTTACCTATAGACTCCAAAACGGGTGGGCGGAATTTAAGACTACTCCATCAGCGGGTAATCGTGTGAAGTTTGGTAGCGATCGGATTAACAAAATGTTGTTGACATTTATATGCCATTTTCCCTAAATATTAATTAAAATTAGATTTGTTTATATTTATTTCGATTTTTGTTAAGTTTTCATATCTTCAATAAAACAAGATTCAAGCCCTTCATCATATTGTGAAAGTTTGGTAGGGTCTTCTGAGAACGCCTTCAAAGGTTTATGAGAAGCTTGGTTAAAATTCAGTAAGTTTGGTCCACACAAATAAAAATCAACACAAGGAAAGAAATTACTTATCTTGGGTATTCTTTTGAATTTTTATCGGAAGTTTGCTCAAATTGCTGTTTGCAACAAATGCATTTTAAGTGCACTTTGTCAAATAACTAACGAATGTGAAATATCATCAGCGAGTAGACTGCAAAGTTAAAGCACATGCAACCGCACTATCGGACACTATTCCTCAGCGGAACATTGCGATACCATGCGACAAAATGAAATTCGTATGAACATTCGGTGAGTTTGTTTTTAATATCTTCTTTGGAAGGGTTTTCTGAGGACACTTGGTAAAAAATCGGCGAAGCGTTTTGCAACAAATTAATTTTTAGTTTACTTTGCCAAATTACTAACAAATCTTAAAAATTATCAGCTATTGGACTTCAGTCGATAAAATAATGGTATCGACGAACACGCGTGTTCATTCGCTGCAAGACCCGTCAACCCAAACATTCTTAAAACAACTTTTGGATATCAGGATTCGGGAATGGCAAAACTCGAGTTGGTGTGATCAACAATAATGAGATTTCATCCCCGCCCAACTTCTGGCAAATGTAACTCAATATTAAAGCCGTCGTTGACAATGTATTCCCAAATCTAACAAGTAACTACAAAAATCCGGATTGTGCGAAGGTGCAATTTTGGCACCAACAAATTATGATGTCAAAAAAGCTCAATGAGCAAATTTAATTGAAACTGCCCAGCGAAACTGTCAAGTACAAATCCATCAACAAAGTAATGGGTGATGAACAAGCCATAAATTATCTGACTAATTTTTTTAATTGCTTATTCGGAAATTGAACCCACCAAATATTTGCAATGGAACCAGATTGACCAAAACAAATTATCATCAAATATATTAAGAAGGAAAAAAATTTGAAATAAAAAACATTTATTTACGGTACAGAACCCATTATTATTAATATTTTTACATATTATTATGTGATAAAAAATATTTTTTCATTTTTACTTGCGATTATAGGTACTATAAGGCAAGTTATGCATTCGTCGAAAAAAAAAGTTTTGAGATAACAATCAAACATGACATTACGATGATAGCGAAGACGAAAAAAGATGGTCTAAAAATTCTGTCCGTCTGTATGTCTGTCTGTCTGTCTGTCTGTCTGTCTGTCTGTCTGTCTGTCTGTCTGTCTGTATGTAGACCTACAGCCCAAACGGGTGGGCCGAATTACTTCAAACTTGGTATATAGACTTTTTTAGGTATTGTACAGAAAGGAAATTGAAATTTTTTTTTTAGCTCAAAAAATAACGGTACCTGCCATACAACCGTTACGTTAAAGCTTATTTTTCTCAAAAACGGCTCTAACGATTTTTAATTAAAAAAATCAGTGTTGCTTTTTAGGTACGACCAATCATATGGCTGAAAAAAAAGTTTTAAAAAATGGCTAAGAACGGTACTTTCCATAGGACCGTTTTTTTTGCTTTCGACTATCTCGAAAACGACTCAACCGATTCTTTCGAAATTTCACACACATATAGCTGTAGGTAGCTCAATTTGTATTGCATACCAATATTTTTGAAAAATATTTTTTTTGTATTTTTAAAAGCATTTTTAAAAAAAAAAATTTAAAAAATTAATATTTTGAAAACTGCTTATTAAATTTTTTCTTAAAAATTTTAAATAAATGTATTTGCTGAATACCTATGAACTGGCGTTTTTGAATTTTTTTTGAAAATTTTTTTCAAAAAGTTTTTCAAAAAAAACTTTTTTTCTCAAAAACCGCTCCACAGATTTTTCTAAATTTATTCTCATAAATTCAAATTTATCCAAGAAATAAAATGGCGTACTTTTTTTCAGCTCAAATTAGTTTAAGTATTTATTTAAGAATTTTGAAAATTTTATTTTTATCAAAATCTCAAGCCCATAAACCACTGTCACTCATTAGAGCAAGTTCGTGCGACCCAGTCGTGCATTTTATTTTTTTCTGGAAACCCGAGTTGGCCATACTCCTTTTGATGTTGTTCGAAAATCAAAACCTTTACATCCATTTTAATTTTTAAAATACCTATTCAGAAATATTGAGAAGTTCATCATCTGATATTGCTTTCCTTGGCAGCAATTCTTCTATAAATTATAAATAGAAATTATAAAAATATTTCAATTGAAATTGGTAAAGCTGTACACAATGGGAGACGGAGCTGCAATAGATGTCGAAAATGCTGAGTATAAAAAAACAAAATAGCTCCAACCACAAGATATAAAACAAAAACACATTGCTAATCCAACAAAAAAATCCGCTAACAGCGCGCATAAGCAAAATGCAGTGCCAGTGCCGTTGTCAGCAGTGGATTAATAAGCATAGAGTGGTCCCTTCTTCTTTCCTTCCATTTCTTAACACACAGTCTATCTTGGTTTCTATTGATTTGCTACATTCAAATGCGTACACACGCATTGAGGAGGTAGCAATTGAAATTAAAATCATGATAGGAAATTAATGTATGTATTAGTAATTGCATGTAAATCTATCCAGCGGCGGATTGGGGACATATTGACAAGAAGGGAATAATTACTCATGTTAGTGTGTTTTTATGAAGTCTTTTCTGTGATTGATAGACTATTATTAAATAAAATGCACGACTGGGTCGCACAAACTTGCTCTTATGATAAGCAATTGCTAAGTGGCTGCATATATGGATATTAAAAAGAATTTAAATAATTTCGAAAATTCTTTTATTTTTTAAATTAGTTTAAGAGTTTTCTCGGAAAAACAAAGTATGCAATAAAATTTCAAAGCTATACGTCAATCTAGGAAAAAAAAAAATATTGAAAATCGTTCGACCAGTTTTTTTTAAAAAGTTATTTTTGAAAAACTTTTCCAAAAAATATTTTGAAATTTATTTGAGTATGCAAATATATGGCAATCTGTAGTTTACATTTGAAAAAATAATTTTAAGAAAATTAATATACCTGTTTCCAACATATTTCGAAAACCAAAAATTTTTTTGAAAAAATTATAAAAAATCAAAATAAAAAGTTTTTGAAAAATTTGAAATGCCATATTAATAAAATTATAAATGACTTCCTGTGGCCAAAATTTTATTGAAATCGAATGTATAGTTTACGAGAAAATTTGATTTGAAAATACTGGTTCTATGAGAGGTACCGTTATAAGACAAATTTTGAAAAATATTTTCCAACCAAAAGATAGATTGTCTTACAAAAGTAGCATTTCGAAAGTTTTATCAAAATCGTTAGAGCCGTTTTTGAGAAAATCAATTTTTTTCTTCACGATTGTATGGCAGGTGCCGTTATTTTTGGGCCTAGAACAAAAATAAATAAAATGCACGACTGGGTCGCACGAACTTGCTCTAATGAGTGACATTGGTTTAGGGCTTGAGATTTTGATGAAAATAAAATTTTCAAAATTCTTAAATAAATACTTAAACTAATTTGAGCTGAAAAAAAGTACGCCATTTTATTTTTTGGATAAATTTTAATTTATGAGAATACATTTATAAAAATCTGTGGAGCGGTTTTTGAGAAAAAAATTTTCAAAAAAAAATTCAAAAACGCCAGTTCATAGGTATTCAGCAAATACATTTATTTAAAATTTTTAGAAAAAAATTAAAAAATTTAAAATTTTTTTTTAAAAAATGCTTTTAAAATTACAAAAAAAATATTTTTCAAAAATATTGGTATGCAATACAAATTGAGCTACCTACAGCTATATGTGTGTGAAATTTCAAAAGAATCGGTGAAGTCGTTTTCGAGATAGTCGAAAGCAAAAAAAACGGTCCTATGGAAAGTACCGTTCTTAGCCATTTTTTAAAACTTTTTATTCAGTCATATGAATGGTCGTACCTAAAAAGCAACACTGATTTTTTTAAATCGAAATCGTTAGAGCCATTTTTGAGAAAAATAAGCTTTAACGTAACGGTTGTGTGGCAGGTACCGTTATTTTTTGAGCTAAAAAAAAAATTTCAATTTCCCCTCTGTACAATACCTAAAAAAGTCTATATACCAAGTTTGAAGCAATTCGGCCCATCCGTTTGGGCTGTAGGTGTCTATACATACAGACAGACAGACAGACATACAGACGGACAGAATTTTTAGACCATTTATTTTTCGTCTTCGCTATCATCGTAACGTCATATCTGATTGTTGTCTCAAAACTTTTTTTTTTCGACGAATGCATAACTTGCCTTATAGTACCTATAATCGCAAGTAAAAATATGTTCCGAGGGACGGCCAAATAAATACTAGATAATAAATTTGAAGCAAATCGGCCCATCCGTTCAGGCTCTAGAAGCGCGATTAGACAGACAGACAGACAGACAGACGGACGGAATTCCCAGACCCACTTTTTTCGACTTCTCCATCATCGTAATGTCATGTGTGATTGTTATCTCGAAATTTTTTTTCTGCACGAATCCATAACTTGCCTTATAGTACCTAAAATCGCAAGTAAAAATAGTCGTTCGTTATTGGTTTTCAATATTATGATTTTCTAGGCTAGGCGCGCACTAGGCGGCTAGGTCGCACGGCCAGGCCGGAGCGGCCAACGAGTTTTTCTAGGAAGCATGCAGGTACGCGCATTAGGCGGCTTGCGATCAGCGGCCAAACTCATGTAAAACATGTTGCGGAATGGTCGCGCGACCTGGCCGCCTAGTGCGCGCCTAGCATTAGGGTCGATTATAGCAACATTCGTATAGGCCAGCTGTTTTGGCACTGAGTGAAATCCAAATAGGGATAAATCTGATCAATTGGAATTTAACTTCCGTGGCTTCACTATTCTGGTCAGACAACACCCGAAGGAAGGTATACTGAGTTCTTGGAATCCCTGCCATTGCAGGTCATTCTGCATACACCTTAGACTTGTTTCTTACCTCTCATCCTGATATATACACGATTAATGTATTATCGCTTCTAGGCACATCCCTAAGAGAACTATATGGCGATACGAGAAAGCCAACTGGGACGGTCTCAATAATTTCTTCGGAAACTTTAACTGGTCACTATGTTTCCTCGAAAGGAAGCATATCTGCGGGATGAGACATTTTGTTCCGAATATAACAAAATTCATCAAACCAAAATAGAATTCATGGTTCGACTTGTGCTGCGAAAAGATTATCAAGGGGAAAGAAGTAAGCTTCCAATGTTAAAAAAGCCAACCCTTCTGAAGAAAAACCGGAAAAAGTTCAAACAATCTAGAAAGACTTAAGCTCACATTCAAAGAACCAAATTCTTACACGAACAAAAATAAAGGCAAAAAATATTACAATGCCCCAAGGTAGTAAAAATGTTTGGTCATCCTACTAATATTATAAATCTGAAAGTTACGATGTTTGGATGTTTGTTGCTAATTAACGCCAGAACGGCTAAACGGATCTGGATAAAATTCGGCACAGAGATAGCTTATAGTCTGGAATAGCAGATAGGCTATTTTTTATCTCGGTAAAATGTATGTTTCCCGTGGGAAAGATTTGTTTTAATTTTTGAAATTACACCAGAATGGATGAACGGATCTGAATGTAATTTAGCACAGAGATAGATTATAGCCTGGAATAGCCTATTGGCTAATTTTTATCCCGGCAAAATGTATGTTTCCCGTGGGATAGATTTGTTTTAATTTTTGAAATCACACCAGAATGGCTGAACTCATCTGAATGAAATTTAGCACAGAGATAGATTATAGTCTGGAATAGCATATTGGCTACTTTTTATCCCGGTAAAATGTATGGTTCCCGTGGGATAGATTTGTTTTTATTTTTGAAATCACATCAGAATGGCTGAACGGATCTGAATGAAATTTAGCACAGAGATAGATTATAGTCTCAAATAGAATATTGACTACTTTTTATCCCGGTGAAATGTATGGTTCCCGTGGGATAGATTTGTTTTAATTTTTGAAATCACACCAGAATGGCTAAACGGATCTGAATGAAATTTAGCACAGAGATAGATTATAGTCTGGAATAGCATACTGGCTACTTTTTATCCCGGTAAAATGTATGGTTCCCGTGGGATAAATTTGTTTTAATTTTTGAAATTACACCAGAATGGCTGAACTCATCTGAATGAAATTTAGCACAGAGATAGATTATAGTCTGGTATAGCATATTGGCTACTTGTATCCCTTTAAAATGTATCGTTCCCGTGGGATAGATTTGTTTTAATTTTCAAAACCACACCAGAATCGCTGAACGGATCTGGATGAAATTGGGCACAGAGCTAGATTATAATCTGGTTTAGCACACATAGGTTTCTTTTTATCACGGTTAAATGTAGGTATTAAATTTTAAAGCTATAAAAGAAGAAGAAGCTAGATTACGATGGACTATACTCCTCAAGCTACAGTCTACTTCTTAATCAGCTGAAACGCGAGCGAAGCCGCGAGTAAAGGCTAGTTTGTAATAATATGTTCGAAACTCCACTACGTCCTCGATTCCGATGCTCGTTGACAATGACACTCCTGTGGTAAGCTCTCAAGCGAAAGCAGATTTTTTTGCAGCAACATATGCAGCAAATTTAACACTTCCACAATGTGATATGGCTGCTCGTGTGCTTGAGAGTGTAAATGGTTTTATGGGAGAAATCTTCTTTCGCACTCGCAAGAGTAATAAAAGATCTCAACATACACAAATCCACTGGCCCGGACAGTATTTCCCCCAATGTCCTGAACCGGTTTGCTTCCACGCTGTCAAAACCACTGCGTAAGCTTTTCCATCTGTCCTACTCTACAGGTCTCTTTCCGAGAACCAGTTCCTAAAATAGGCGTATCTTCATCTCCCTCAAACTACCGACCAATTTAACTTACATCCCTTCTTTCCAAATCAATGGAAACTCTGATAAACTTTCAGATCAAGTGAAAAACGAAAAATTCAATAGCCTAATACTTCTAATCCACTAAATTGTTTTGCTGATGACAGAACTCTCAGCTTTTCATTTTCGTTTTCAGATTGACATCCATTTCTTTCGGATGTCGAACATATATGAGAAGCTCATTAAATTCCGACCTTGGAAGCATTTTCCAATTTGGAATTATAAACCGCGTGGAATTTAATGCTTCTTAAACTCAATGTTGTCTTCTGTCCTTTAAGCATAACCTACCCCTGATGCCATATCCATGAGTGGTACTAACATCAACGAAACTGAACTGCTTTGAGTTCAGGGTATGTGTATAACAAAACACCTTTTATGGAACGATCACATATTCGACGTCTCCAAGAATGCCACAAAATGCTTAGGTTTCCTAAATCGATGTAAGAAATATATTTCATCTTCTGATCTGGCTATAATATACAAGGCATTCAGTCGCCCGAAGCTTGGGTATAATTCTCATATTTGGACAGGTGCTCCTGTTACGCATTTATGTACGTCTTCTAGAAAGGATTCAGAAAACAGACTTTAAATTGATAATTGAAAATTACGAAAATTAGTTACGATACAATTAATTTTCTTGAACATCACCGGCCGTAATGGCTCTTGTCTCACCTTGTTTTATCGTTACTTTTATAGACTGCGCTCCTGCGTAATTGCCAGATGCATTCCTCGCCTTATACAATTTCCCCGTAACACACGCATCGCTAGATATGCTCATAAATGTACCCTCGAGCCTAACTTTGGATGCACTGTTAAGTATAGAGACTCATTTCTTAGCCGTAGTACAAAAATGTGGAATGCCAGGTAAACTCGATGTTTCCCTCCCATAGCGATGTACATTCAAAACCAATGTGCACCGGTATGCGGTATCTCCATATTTATCTCCTATCCACACTTCCTAAGCACTCGTACTGTATTAACTCACATTAAGGGTATTATTAATACCCCCAAAATATAAAAAAAAAAAGTTCAATTTTCAGGTTGCGAGATTCTATCTTTTGCTAAGAATAGATTTACGAAATTTGTCCTATAAAGATACCGCTCATAAAACCGGCTTTTTTAAGTCATGTTTTCTAGTAATCTATTCATCTGATTTCAATAAAATTTTAGACCTACAAAGTCATACTAATTATAAATTATGAAAAATGAATTTTCAAAATTCTTTTCCAAAATTTCTTAAATAAATCATTTCATAATTTCAATGAATCAATAACTTGTCTAATATTTAATGTCATTACTCGCCCAAAGTAAAAATTCTGAAGTGTTACGGTTCTGCCTCATTAAAAAATACGCCATCAATAGATAGGTATTATTTTATAAGTCATAAAGTTATTATTTGTTATCTGAAGACAAATGCCTACCTGAAAAACATATTATTTTATTTGTAATTGTTATTGTAAAATAAAATACACGACTGGGTCGCACGAACTTGCTCTAATGTGGGAAAGTTTTCTTGGGGCTTGAGATTTTGATAAAACTAAATTTTTCATAATTCTTAAATAAATACTTAAACTAATTTGAGCTGAAAAAAGAACGCCATTTTATTTCTTAGATAAATTTGAATTTATGAGAATACATTTGCAAAAATCTGTGGGTTTTGAGAAAAAAAGTTTTTTTTGAAAAACTTTTTGAAAACATTTTCCAAAAAAAATTCAAAAACTCCAGTTTGTAGGTATTCAGCAAATAAAGTTATTGATAATTTTTGAAAAAAGTTTAATGAATAATTTTCAAAATAATTTTTTTTCAATTATTTTTTTTTAAATACAAATATTTTTTTAAATATTGGTAGGTATGCGGAATAATTTAAGCTACCTACTCCTATATATGTGTCAAATTTCGAAAGAATCGGTTAAGCCGTTTTCGGTAAAAATATGAAGAAACCTGAATATGTGAACGTACATAAATGTATATGTATATGTATATTAAAATGGATATAAAACTATCTTATTTACTTCAAATAAGCTTTATCTTTTAAGTATAGAACAAAATTAATGTACATAATATGTACCTTCTTCCTATTAAAATATTGTTTTTTGCAGGTATGCATCGATGGTGTTGCACTGTTATACTGAATAGATGGTATGTTGTTATTGTTACTATAGTTTGTTTACTGAAAAAAATGCCTTATTAATCAAAACATTTATGTGAATCATAAATAAAGTGCACGACTGGGTCGTTCAAACTTGCTCTAATGGTCTTGGGTTTTAAGATTAAAAAAAAAAGAAAACAAGAAAAAAAATATTAAATTTTATTTATAAAAATTAAAAATTACTAATTACGACGTTTTGGAAAAAAATCAAGTGAACCACTCAAGTAACACAAAAGTCAAAAATACACCGAAATGGTTTATTTTTTGCACTATCGTGATATGTAAAAATATGTACCACTTTTGAGTGCATTTTTACAATTTATTAATTTTAATTCGGTGTGTATAGTTTATAATTTATATATAATAATACAAATCTATCCATATATATAAATAAAGTGCACGACTGGGTCGTACGAACCTGCTCTAATGTGCTAAAATGGTCTTGGGGCTTGAGATTTTCGGAAAAAGGCATTGCAAAAATCATATGAAATTTTATTAATCACTTAAAAATCAATAGTTAAAACGTTTTTTGGAGAAAATAAAGTAAGCCATCAGATTTCTTTTGTTCTTTTAAATTTTAAGGGATTTTTTGTTTTCAAAATCGTTCGACCAGTTTTTTCAAAAACCGGTTTTTTTTTTTTGAAAAACTTTTCGAAAACATATTCCAAATTTTGTTTGAGTATGCCAACTTCTAGAACTTTGTAGTTTTTATCAGAAAAATAAAATTGGAAAAAAATAGATTATACCGTTTTTGGAAAAAACAAAAAATAAAAAACAATTTTTAAACTTTTTTAACAAATTCAAAAAAAACTTTTTTTTGAAAAATTTAAAGTTTTCTATTATTTCGTTTATAAAAGGGCTTCCACATTAAAAATTTCATCGAAATTCGTCAAGTGGCTTACGAGAAAATCGGATTTAAAAAAACCGGTCCTATGGGATGAACCGTTATAAAACTTTTCCTGAAAAATCTATTCCAACCAAAACATAAAGTTTACACAGAAAACTTTATTCAGAAAGTTTTTCAAAATCGTAGGAGCCGTTTTCGAGAAAAATTAATTTTTCACTAAAAATCGTACGGCAGGTAACCGTTAGTTTTAAAGCTAGAATGCTAATTCCAAAAACCCCTCTGTAGGACGTCATAATAATGCTATCTACCAAGTTTGAAATCGGTCCAGCCGTTTAGACTGTAGGTGCCGATACAGACAGACGGACAGACAGACAGAATTGTCTGTCCGTCTGTCTGTATCGGCATACGAGTACGAATGCATAACTTGCCTTATAGTATCTATAATCGCAAGTTGCCCTTTAACTTGGGAACGGCGTTACAGATTTTATTCATTTTTAGGCAAGTTATGCATTCGTAAGAAAAAAAATTTTTTTTTGACAATCAAACATAACATAACGATGATAGAGAAGTCGAAAAAATTGGGTCCGACAATTCTGTCTGTCTGTCTGTCTTTCCGTCTGTCTGTATCGGCACCTACAGCCTAAACGGCTGGACCGATTTGCTTCAAACTTGGTGGATAGTATTATTATGACGTCCTACAGAGGGTTTTTGGAATTAGCATTCTAGCTTTAAAACTAACGGTACCTGCCATACGATTTTTAGTGAAAATTTAATTTTTCTCGAAAACGGCTCCTACGATTTTGATAAAACTTTCTGAATAATGTTTTCTGTGCAAACTTAATGTTTTAGTTCGAATAGATTTTTCAGGAAAAGTCTTATAACGGTACCTCCCATAGGACCGGTTTTTTGAAATTCGATTTTCTCGTAAGCCACTTGACGAATTTCGATGAAATTTAATTTTAATGTAGAAGCCCTATTATAAACGAAATAATGAAAATTCTTAAATTTTTCAAAAAAAAGATTTTTTGAGTTTTCTTAAAAAAGTTTTAAATTTTTTTTTTATTTTTTGTTTTTTTTTTCCAAAAACGGTTTAATCCATTATTTTTTAGTTTTATTTTTCTGATAAAAACTTCAAAGTGCTAGAAGTTGGCATACTCAAAAAAAATTTGGAACATATTTTCGAAAAGTTTTTTAAAAAAAACAGTTTTTTGAAAAAAATTCGTAAAAATTCAAAAACGTACAAGAAACCTGATGATTTACTTCATTTTCTCCAAAAACCGTTTTAGGTATTGATTTTTAAGTGATTTATACAATTTTATATGATTTTTTCAACGCTTTTTTCCCAAAATCTCAAGCACCCAAGACCATTTTAACACATAAGAGCAAGTTCGTACGACCCAGTCGTGCACTTTATTTTAAAATAATTTCAAATACTTCGTAAAAGGTTCGCACATTAAAAAATTAAGAAAATTGCGCAGAAAATAAGCAAATTTAAAAAAATTTAAAAAAAAAATCAATTATTATTTGAAATATCTATCAGTCGTAATTTGATATGTATATAAGTGTATTGTTTTTTGTTTTGAAGTACAAAATATCGTAAAATACAAAAACAAAGTATGTGTATGTGTTTGTGTAGTACGATTTTGTTTTATTGTCTGGTATGTTAAATTTTTGAACACTACAAATTTCATTTAAATGATGTACATATACATAAATACTCGTATGTATATGTAGGTATTCTAAAAAACTTTAACTTCGAAAAGCCTTCTAAAGAAACACTTTTTGAAAGGAGTAAATAGTGGAAGATGGTATAGAAGGTAGAAAAGATGGTTGATGTCAGAATTTGGTAGATGGAGAAGATGGTAGTTGGTAGAAAATAAATGAAAAGAGAAGACGGTAGAAGATAGTTGATAGTAGAAGATTGTAATTGGTAGATGGCAGAAGATTCTAGATGGTAGAAGGTAGAAGATGGTAGACGACAGAAGATTGTAGATGGTGGTTCAGTGTAGAAGATGGTTGGTGGTAGAAGATGGTAGAAGATGGTAGACGAAAGAAGAAGAAGGGAGAAAATGGTAGATGGCAGTAAATGGAAAATGGAGGAAAATGGTAGATGGTAGCAGATGGTAGAAGAAAGTTGATAAAAGAAGGTGGAAGTTGATAGATGGAAGGAGACGGTAGATGGCAGAGATGGCAGGAGATGGTAGATTATAGAAGAATGTAGATGGTAGAAGATAGTTGATAGTAGAAGATGGTAGTGGGGTAGAAGATCGTAAATGGGAGAAGGTGGTAAATGGTAGATGTTAGATGGTAGAAGGTGGAAGATGGCAGGAGATGGTAGATGATAGAAGATGGTTTTTCTTCTTTTTTTTATAATGCACTCGCACTCAAGAGAATATGAAAATCCTTATACCTAATGATTTAACATGTGCGAGCAAGGAGAGAAGGAATAGAAAGATAGGTGGTTGATGATAGAAGATGGTATATGGTAGAAGGTGGTAAATGGTAGAAGATGGTAGAAGATGGCAAAAGATTGTAGAAGACGGTAGATTGTAGACGATGGTAGATGATAAAAGATGGTTGGTGGTAAGAGATGGTAGATGGTACATCAAACGCGTCAATTTTTCACAATTCAACTGATAATAATTTAAAGTTAGAGTTCTCCAGCCTGCTATTAATTTTACACACGTGTGGAGCTGAGGCGTACATTGTAAATATAGTTAAACAAAAAATTTGGAAATTTCAAAACTGTTCAAAAAAGAGGCGGTACGGAGTTCGCCGGATCAGCTAGTAATTTTAAATTTACACCGGCTGTAAGCAAATTATACCGATTTTCGATACATAAAACGTACTGGTGGTATAAAAAGTTTGTACGTTACAGTAAAAGAAGAGTTCTCTAGCTTCACAAAAAGATATAGCATGGCATTGAAGGAGTCATCATTATTTTTAAATATTTTTGTTTTCTAATTTTAGCCATGGTTTTAGAAAATTTCCCATCCCGGCTAAAGGGAAGGGAATGGACCTTCCTTTACGCACGATTTTTTCCTTTTCCTAACCTAGCGCTTTGGCACACCTTAAGTGAATTGCCCTGTATACATATATACCTAAGTTATAAACACATTTTTTTTTTGCAGATCTCAAAAGTAAGAAGCTTAAGTCAAGCATTAGCTTACAATCAGAGATTTAGCCAACACATATTATGTGCTCACTGGCTACACCATTTAGTGCAGGTTTTAGTTGTTAATAAGCAAAATATACATATACTCATAGCATAACATAAGCACAAAAAATACAAACAAATAAATTAATAAATACATACATACATACATACGGGTGGCAATGGTACAGTGGATGTAGTGCTTGGTTGCTAACCTAGAGTTGTGGGTTCGAGCCCCAGCCTGGGCAGCAACTTTTCAATATACCCCCAGCTTCAAATGGACGCCACCCGTGGGATTTTCATGAGATAAATATCACCTTTTTCTCAATCCATTGTACCAACAAAAAATCTTTTCTATCTTTCTATTCTTTCTAACTAATGCCGTGCAGTTTGCATTCAAAAGACCTTGGATCTTACAGGCATATAGTTAAAATTATTATTATAATTAAAATTACTATTATTATAAAAAAATATTAAGAACATGCAAAAACCTAAACTACGAGCGTGGATCACTGGTTTTAAATGTTTTTTTAAAGGAAGTCTTACTAGTATTAAAATCAACAATACTTGCGTTATAATTAAACAAATGTTAATGCTCTTTTGTGATCCCGATGGGGCAACGTCCTCCTTTCTCCTTAATAAATCGTGAAAATATTTCTGTGTGCCATTTAAGTGAATTTAGTGGTCAACATTTTCATTAACGACATTTATATAAAAAGACTAATTTGAATAAAATTTGCTCACAGGATTTGACATTTATGTAATTTAGTGTATTTCATCTCCACAGGGTTCAAATTTTACACTGAAATATAATTGCCCCTTTCAAATAGTGTAATTTACCTAAAAAATTTGGTGTACAAAATGTATGTTGATTTCAAAACTGTTTGTTTTTTTCTGCACCATCAATGTTAGGTATATGAAATAAACAGCTTGCGAATCGATTTTTTGCTCCGAATTTGAAAAAAATGATAAAATTTTGTATTTTTTTTAAACAAATCTGCAAAATAAGGAAACACATGCAACATTTCGACGATGTTCAAGTAATGGAAATGTTTCCATAATGCTTCTGTCTCCTATCAATTTTAGCGCTTTTTTCTGAACTCTGTCGAGCAGGTGTAAAAAAGTTTGAGAAGCACCTGCCCAGAGATGGGAGTTGCAACGCGACCACACACGACAAGTACTTGATCGACCGCAGACGACGAGTACTTGATCGACATCGACACTCATTTGATCGAGTTTAAAATCAGCTGTTATCCCTTAACCACCTACCACCTATTTCAGTGCTTTAACCACCTACGTGGGGTCCTAGAGACCGCTCACTAAATATGAGCTTAAATGGAAGATTCATTTAGAAAATCAAAAAAAAAAAAAAAATAACATTGTAGCTTTATTTTAAAGAATCAAAAAAAAAAATATAATAATACTAGCTGACCCGGCGAACTCCGTACCGCCTCTTTTTTTCTTGCGATTATAGGTACTATAAGGCAAGTTATGCATTCGTAAGAAAATTAAAAACATGGTTGTCTGTAAAGTCGGTTTACAGACGATAATTTAACGTGATAACCAGGTCACAAAACACTTCATGTGTATAGGTATCCCTCCAACCACCAACCACCCAACCTACCTACAACCACCCACCATTTTTTTTAGTTTTGTTCACCCCTTGAACACCAACCTCTCACCCCCACATACAACCACAAACCAACCGCCCACCATTCTTGAAAATGTGTTCCTCCTCCCCCACATTGTAAATCCCCCCTTCCTAACCACTAACAATCACCCACACCACCTACAACCAACCACCCACTATTTTTGACAATTCCACAATTTTTTCCTCACCCATAAGCCCTCCCCAGTACAACTATTTCTGACAATTCAGTTCACTACACCCTCAACCCAAATCCAACCACCCATAACACCTACAACAACTTTCCACAAAACACCGCAAACCACCCACCTACAGCCACCTACCAACCACCAACCATTTTTGACAATTATTTTCCCTCACCCCCTCCCAACACGAAATTTGCCAAATCCAACCACCTACCCCACCTGCCACCACCTTCCAGTCACCCACCTTTTTTGACAACTTTTTCATCGCACCCCATCAAATCAACCATCCCCACCACCAAAACTGCCAACCAATCAACCCACCCACAACCGCCAACCAACCATCCACCATATTTGACAATTCGCCCTCCCCCTCCCCCAACCATACCAAATCCTTCCAAACACCAAACACCCATCCCACCTACAGCCACAAAGGAACCAACCAATAGCTTGACCATATTTATCTCACCACCCAAACCAGCTACAACCACCCACCATTTTTCCTCTTCCCGACACTACCCCTCCCCTCCCCCTCGCCTGGCCCACACACGCTCCCACCACAACCAACCAACTACCCAACACCCTCCCCTCCCACTTTATCGACTTTCTAAGCAATGAAAGCAAAGGCTAGGTAACGTAACTGTGACTGTGACATTTTTCCGTGCGTGCTGCTCATATATTCCAAACCGATTTATTAGACGTTATCTCGTCAAAAAAAAAATTCTAACAATCAAACATGACATTACGATGATAAGTCTGAAAAAGTGGGTCCGAAATTCTGTCTGTCTGTCAGTCTGTCTGTCTGTCTGTATGTCTGTCTGTCCGTGTGTCTGTCTGTCTGCATAGTTACCTACAGCTGGACCGATTTGTTTCAAACTTGGTACATAGTATTGTTATGACGTGCTACAGAGAGGTTTTTGGAATTAGCATTCTAGCTCTAAAACTAACGGTTTATAGTGAAAAATTAATTTTTCTCAAAAACGGCTAATACGGTTTTGATAAAATTTTCTGAATAGTGTTTTCTGTGCAAACTTTATGTTTTAGTTTTAATAGATTTTTCAGGAAAAGTCGCTTATAACGGTACCTCCCATAGGACCGGTTTTTAAAAATCAGATTTTCTCGTAAACCACTTGACGGATTTCGATGAAATTTTTGTAGAAGCCTCTTTAAAGACAAAAGAATGTTAATTTTTAAGTTTTTGAAAAAATAATTTCATACACTTAGGTTTTTCCCTGCTTTTTTTCCAAAATCTCAAACCCCAAGAATACTGTCCCATCCAGTCATGCACTTTATTTTTTGAATATTTTCGAAATTTCCAGTTTTTTCGTTTAACTATTTACAATGTAGGTACGTTTCAGCTAAAACCGTATGTACAATACCAGGCTGGAGAAATCGAACTCTTCCAGTAAATTAATGTCAGTTGAATTATCAAAAATTGACGCGTTTGATGTACCATCTACCATCTATTACCACCAACCATCTTCTACAATCTACCGTCTTCCACAATCTTTTACCATCTTCTACCATCTACCATTTTCTACCATTTACCACCTTCCACCATACACCATACACCATCGACCACCTGTCTTTGTATTCCTTCTTATTCGCACATGTTAAATCATTATAAGTTTATTCATATTCCCTTGATTGCGAGTGCATAGTAAAAAAAAACCATCTTCTATCATCTATCATATGCAACCTTCTACCATCTAGAATCTTCTACCATCTACCATCTTGTTCTATCTACCATCTGCTACTATCAAAATTCTTCTATATAATCTACCATCTCCTGCTATCTACCAACTACCATCTTTTACTATCAACTATCTTCTACCATCTGCTACCACTACCATCTTACATCTTCTAACATCAACCATCTTCTACCATCTAGCATCTTTTACCTTCTGCCATCTAGAATCTTCTCCCATCTACCATCTTGTTCTATCTACCATTTACCATCTTCTAGCATCTACCATCTCCTGACATCTGTCATATACTGTCTTCTAACATCTACCATCTTCTACCTTTTACCATCTCCTACCATTACCATCTTCTATCGTCTACCATCTCCAGCCATCTGCCATATGCCATCTTCTTCAATCTACCATCTACCAACTACCACCTTCTACTATCAACTTTCTTCTACCATCTGCTACCATCTTCCATTTTCTCCCATCTACCATTTACTCCCTTCTAACATCTTCTTTCATCTTCCATCTTCTACCATTTAGCATCTTTTACCTTCTCTACCATCTTTTACCATTTATTTCTTTGAAAATTTTTTTCTTTAGAAAGCTTTTTGATGTTAAATTTTTTTAGAATACCTACATAGACATATGTACATAATGTATGTATGTACATACATATGTACATCATTTAAATGAAATTCGTAGCGTTCTAAAATATAACACATATTTTGTTTGTGTATATTTGTACTTCAAAACAAAAAACAGTAAATTAATATATCAAATTCTGACTGATAAATATTTCAAATAATTGACACTTTTACACTACTTTTTTTTTATTTTTGCACGCAAGGTATGTCGTCGTAATTTTTGTTTACTTATAATTCATTTTTCTCACCGTTTACACCTTCCCTGAACTTCCACAAATATTTCAAGATCAAAATTTCCAAAATTGGTCCGGCCATTCTCGAGTTTTAGCGCTTCAAACGCACAGCAATTGATTTTTATATATAAGAAGATAATAATATAATAATTTTCAGAATTTTTTTGAGATTTTCACGTATTAACTTTTTTGGCTCAAAAAATGACTATCATCATAAAATGAGGTCTGTAAAAAAAGGAACCGAACTTTTCAAAGTTTTTTTTACTGGTTCTTATAAATTAAGAAAACAAACAATAAAAAAAAATCCAGAAAAAAAAAATTCGACAAAATTGCAGTCCACCAACATTCATAATTTTTCGCTGCAGTTACCGCACATTTTTTCGTTCACTCTATACAAATCGGTGCCTTGCATATGAAATACAAGTAAGATCATGCCTAAGGATTTTTTGTTTTTGAGTCACAGCTAAAGTTTTTTTTTATTTCAAGCCTTTCTACACCAGATAAGCTTTTTAAATCTTCTTTTATTTTTTGATGACCCTCTGAGTGTAATCATTTTTCAGACGTCTTCCCAAGTGTGACTTTATAAGCTGTTCTTCCAATTTTTTTATAAACTTGAATTGGTTGTCAGTCCTTCGAGTTCGATTGCTCATTCTTTTCAAATTTGCATCGCTTATAACCATTTTTACACTAAAAAATCCTAAACGAAACATATACAAAAAATAACCACCTTACGTGCGGTCTCAGAGACCGTTGGCAAAATGCTTTTACTAACCTGGGGCAAACGCGAGCGCATATTTACTATCCAATCTAATACATAATACTGTTTGGTGAATAGAAAAGGTAAATGGATGGACGCTTTCGTCCGACACATACACATATAAATATTTGAATTTAAAAAATCGATGCGGTCTCTGAGACCGCTGCGCTGGTAGGTGGTTAAGGATTAACAAACTATATCATATCATTCTGTATGATCTAATCTATAATAATACATCAACAGGTAGGTATACAAGAAAATTGAATTGTGTAGCAGGTTGAACAATATCATGTGTGAAAGGGACATAATAGCAAAATACATTACCTCTGAACCTGAACATATCTGGCCATAACAATTCATGAACTTTCAAAAATAACAGCCACATTTTTGAAATAACTGACAATTTAGTGGCAAAGTGTGGTAAAACCATGAGTTCTGTGAGTGTGTGTGAAATTTTAAGCACACTTTCGCAGCTCTTACGGATATCTGTCATATGTTCTCTCTGTAGCAGAATATTCATATGAACTGTAATAATAGGACCTATACAAAGTTCAAATTTGAAAAACTGGACACTATCAATCAAACAGAATTCAGCAAGAAGTACATTCATTGCTGAATTTTATTTTCCACATGAACTTATTTAAGATATGCTTTTCATCTCATCTTTTTCGTTTCGAGCTAAAAGAATGGTTAATAAAGCCCAAATTTCAGTCGAAATTAATCAAATGAATCCATTCAAATATCATTGAAGTGAAAATAAAAAACAGCAAACTTTCTTCTGAAGAACACCCAGTTTCTAAGAATACAAAATGGAAGAACATATATCTCAAATAGGGCAGCCCACGAATACGTCAGTGTCAATCACTTTGAGGGAAAACAATGATGGCGACAAGAAAATTTCATTCAAAATAGGTTCCAAATGTTTAAATAAACTATACAAAAAAATTAATAAAGGAACAGAAAACACATTTTAGTTACGAAAATTGTGAAAATTCAATATAATACCTATTTTTTGCCCGATTATTCAATGTTTCCCTCAAAGTGTTAACCCAAAAATTAAAAAGAGATAGCTTCGTGGAATGCCCTATAGGGAAAGCTTAGTGTTGTTATAAAATATACCCAACGGCTATAGACGGTAGATATATGTATGCCAAGCTTTTTATTGTGCCTAAGATAACCTGATTCTTTCCATGAACTCCTGCTCTCGAGTCCTTTTGCTCCTATGTCCTATTAATTATGGAAACATTTTAACAATGTGAGAAAAAACAGGTCACACTTTATATACTATGTACTTACCTACACACTGTGATGTGATCCAGCTATACTACTACTACTTTTGTTAGATATACACAATACACATCTTCACCCTTCGTTCTTAATTAACTTTGACTCCTACACACAGATCCCATTAGTCTCCCTAATTATCTGAGGATGTCAACATAATTTTCCTCTTTGCTCTTTCTCTATACCTATAGCCTTCTAGTTTGAAAAAATATATATATATAACAAGGAAAATCCATGTGTCATGCATGTCTTGATACAAAAAGTTAGATGCGAGGAGGTGTAGTCTTATGTCACCTTTTGTTAAATGAATTATAATTTTACTATCATTAGGCACACAAAAGTGTCTCACATGTCTGACTGACAATCTATTCACATTTCACAAGGACAATATCATTGAGTACATATAGGTATTTATTGTCTTCCACAAAGCATATAAAATGCATAAATGCAACAGATGCATCTGTAAAGTGAAGACTGTATTTTCTGCGTACGATTTATTATATTTTTCGAACAGAGCTGGCATGCTGCTGCTGCACCTAACAATACAGCGGCCTATTTCAGCATAATATACTATATGTTCCTTTAACAAAAACACACAGATTGTAAAATAAAAATATTATAACTAACATGATTTTAACGAGCAATAAATTTAATTTTTCTTCGTGATTGCACTCAAACTGTTCGAGATCAAAAAACATTCGTTTGCCCTTTTGCAAATACAACGACACCATTCGGTGTCAGAGATAAATGTTTGTTGAGTTTATTTTTTTCTGTTGTGATACATTTTTTTTTCCATAGGTATATACGATCCAATTATAAAAAAAAAAAATACATATTTGAAATATCTTCAAAACAGCGTGTTGTAAATTGTAATGCTGATTTTATTCACAGCATAGTGATGTGAAGTTTTAATGCACAAGCAACCCAGAGAAAACGAACCGATTGCATTGGCAGTGCATAATATAACTTAATTCAACGTTGCAGCTAGCGCGTTAATTTTGCACTTCTACAACATTCTGGCAGTGCAACAGTCGGGAAGCTTTATTTAAGTGTAACAGATAGGGTGTTTCCTAAAAAAATTATTCATAATGCAATGTTGCAATGGATTCCCTATTACTTATTACTTGCGATTATAGGTACCTAAGTTATGGACTCGTGCAAAAAAAGAAAAAAAAATTAAACAATCAAACATGACACTACGATGATAGAGAAGCTGAAAAATTGCCGACAATTATGTCTGTCTGTCTGTATCGGCACCTACATCCTAAACGATTTGCTTTAAGCTTGGTACATAGTATTACATATCGCACCTCCGGTGTAATATCGACACAATTGCAGTTTTTTTTTTTTCTGAAATTGAGTCAAAAAAGAAGCAGGTGAAAGATATAAAAGAAAATAATGTGAACTATATCTCTCTGAAGTCAGCTATTTTTAGGACTCTTGAAGTCGATCCTGTAGGCCTATTTAAGGGCGTTTTTGCATTTTGAATAAGCAAGCAAATTTTAAACGTGATTCCTCAACATTTCAGAAAATTGCAATTACGTCGTTATTACACCGGAGGAGGTGCGATATTATGACTTCCTACAAAGGAGTTTTTGGTATAACATTCTAGCTCTAAGACTAACGGTACCTGCCATACGGTTTCTTATGAAACATTTTTGTATCTCAAAAACGGTTCCTACGATTTGGATAAAACTCTCTAAATGGTGTTTTTTGCGTAAACGCTATGTTTTGGTTGAAAAAGCTTATTCAGCAAAAGTCTTATAACGGCACCTCCCATAAGACCGGTGGTTTTCATCAGATTTTCTATAACCACTTAACAGATTTCGTTGAACTTTTTAAATGTAGAAGCCCATTAATAGATGAATTAATAAAATCCTTAAACTTTTCAATACATTTTTTTCAGTTAAAAAAAATTCATTGTTTTTTATTTTAGGTTTTTTCAAAATGAGTTTGTTCAAAATTTTAAAAATTTTTGTTTTCTGATAAGAATTTTAAACTGCTAGATGATTGCATGCTCAAAAAAAAAAAAAATATAGAATATGTTTTCGAAAAGTTTAAAAAAAAAAAATTTTTGAAAAAAATTAATCCGCCTATTTTGAAAAAAAAATTTCTTTAAAATTCAAGACTGTAAAAAGATTTTGATATCTGACTTCATTTTCTTCAAGAAACGTTTTCACAAGTGATTTTTAAATGATTAATAACATTTCATTATGCCTCTTTCAATGATTTTTTTTTTTCAAAAATCTCAAGCACAAAGACCACTGTAACACATTAGAGCAAGTTCGTACGACCGAGTCATGCACTTTAATTTTTCTATATGTATGCGTTCGTCCCTTTATAATTGTCATTATTTAACAGTTCCTGAGCCCCACACTGCTACGTAACCAATGAATTCAAACACAAAATGTTCATCTTCTAACTACAAAATTTCGACCAATAGTTAAACATTATAATATTAATGCTTTTAACGGAAACGCCCCTTAAAACTGGGCGAGTCCTACAAATTCGTTGAAAATAAAAAGCACCTGCTGAGCTTTCATCGTTAGTCAATTAAAAGCAAATGAGTAAAAATACAGCTGAATCGAGTGAAGAAATGTTATAAAAATCACGCCTTTAATAGTGGGCGTATTGCAAAATCGTACAAGAAATTAAAATTTAATGACATATTTTTCGTAAAAAGAACGAAAAAAATGGTTAAAATTGATTATTATCACCTTAAATTTTTAAAACTATATGTTTTTGTTCTTTTATGAAATTCAGGTAGGTATTTAGCTTTGACTTAAAGACGCAGAAATTTGATTTTGTGGTGTTATTATAAGTAGGTACCGTTTACTTGCAAAAATAAGTTTTATGGTTTCTAATGAAAAGTGGGCGTTAGCCACACCCAAAATCAATTTTTTTCTTTCTTACACAAAATGTTTAAGTACTACTAATAACCACAAAATTTAAGATTTTTCGCTAGAATATAAACATCGTTACTTTATAAAATGATGATAATGGTTTTGTATGAAAAGTGGGCGTCAACCACTCCCAAACAGAAATATTTGTATTTAATTGAGAGAAGATTAACTTATACCTTGCGATTGCAAAATTTAAAGATCGTAACTGTAAAAACACACAATCTTATTTTGACAAATAGAAGTTGACGAAGGAAAATGGAGTTTTTGGCCAGATTTACCGGTTGACGAACTTAGCTTTGCTCTTGGACCAAAGATTATATGCACATTTGAAATGTGACCTCTATGGAGTATACATATACGGAAGGACGGACGGACAGATACAGCTAAATCGACTAGGCTGATTCAGAAAAAATATACTACACCTAACAATATAATTTACTTTACCAACTACACATCAAATACAATATACCCTACCCATTCTATGGAATAAGTTACCGCTGAGGTAAACAACTTTTGCTTATTTTTATACCAATTTCGTCCACCCTGTAAAAATTAATTAATGATGTGTTCCAGGGTCATTTTCGCTTCAGACACTTTAATTTTCAAGAACACCGCAGGGGTTTATAGAGACACACTTTCATATTCCAAAATTGAAAATAACATAATGTTGGCGACACATTATCAAAATAATAAAGGAACTATTAAGAGAGATGATTTAAATTTAAAAAAGGGCTACGAACACAACGTATTATTCCATTTATTTTTAGAACAATCTTCCAAAAATGATGTAAATTATTTGAATTCACAAATTGTTTTATGATGTGTTTTTTTCTATGAAATCGAATTTATAGTCTCACACAACAGCATAACATCTCATCCAATAAATAAGTTTTCGTAAGTTTTTTTTTTTAATATACTTCAAAGTAAAAATTAAATGGAAAATTAATCGGACGTGACCGAATGAATGTTGCTGCTTCTACAACACTCCCGCTCGCGGCCCCATCGATCGACACATTGCAATTGACCATAGCCCTTCCTAAGAGGCTTTTATAAAGGTGGGGACTCGTTAAAAGCCAGAGGGCAAGTATAAACCATTTTAAGCCGTACCGAATATAAAGTACAACCGCCACCTAACATTGTCCATCTAAACCTCTAAACCATCAGCCGATACCACAAATATAGATAGATCTAAAGGCTAATGTTATGTCATCTTCATATATATACCTCTTCCTATACCTTCCCACATTCTATAGACAAAATAAAAGACCGAATGAGCCTTTTTACGAGCTCAAAAATATACAGCAGTTAATGTATCCTAATGTGGTCAATTGCGTCCTTTTGTGGAGCATTGAATTGGAAATTGGAAAGATTTTGTGCGCTTTAATGGGACATGGTGTTCTAAAAGTCTAAAAGAATATGGAAATGGACAACGACGACGACTACCGACCGACGCGACGACGGTACGACGGCACGACGGTACGACGGAGATGAAAAAAATTAAGATGAAGAGCAGACTTATGGCAGTCATGGCAATTGTCATGTTGTACACTACACAATCACTGATGCCGAAGCAGAAGAATATATCCATAAATTCATGAGTGCTGCGGTTTTTTTGTTATTGTACCCATCGTTGAGGTATATCTAGGTATATGTAGGCTTCTTTAGATATTGTTTTTTTTTTTTTTTAAATTATTTTTTAGCATGCGGTATTCAATCATTCTTCTTTGGTATTCTTTTATTTATCAATTCTTAAGGATGAATGGATAATGCTTTGTAGCAAATTAAGCATCCATGGAAGGAGTTTCTCAATTAGGCACCGACCAACCAAGAAGTTGCATGAGTCATGGGTTGTGTGGAAAATATATACATATACTATACATACACCAGTCATATAATATATAAATAGGATCAAAATTTTCCTAGCTTGCTGTTGTCTTAGCACATTTATAACAATTACACAACTTTGTTTTATAATCTAAAAATCTGTTCTACCCAAAGCATAAAGTTTTCTCAAAAACACTACTTATAAAGTTTTATCAAAATCGTAGGAGCCAAAACATAGTGTCTCGCGTTGTATGGGAGCCACCATTTAAAAAAAGAGTAAGTAAACAAAATGCAACCCCATCTACATAATAGGGATTTATACGAAACAAAGTTTGAGTGAATTCAATACAGCCGTTAAAGCCATCTGAAAAGACCAGATCTCCGTATTTGCACTTTTAGGCAAAAACTTATAATGAACTCGTCAACTTAAAAAATATTACACACAAAGTTAAATCAAAATCCTTAGGGCTGTTTTTAAGCAAAGTTGAAAAAAACTAACAAAAGTTGTCTAAAACTGAGGGGCTCGTCATATGGGAGCCACTGTCTATAAAGGTTTTACTGAAAAAATTGCAATCTTATCCATTAAGAAATTAAGAAGGACAATGCCAAACCAAGTAAGGTACCAGTTTGAGCAGGGTTAAGACGAAATTAGAAAAAACTTCAAAAAACATTTTTCTTTAAACTGCTATGTATGAAGTTGGAAGAAATCCCGTCAAGCGGATTAGGCTGTAGCTTGACGCAAAAAGAGCACATCCGCACAGGCAAACCGACGCACACAGGCGGATTTTAACAAAATCATGGTCAAAATTAGTTTTTGATGTTTTAGATTTAATTATTGCGTTTATTCATCAGATCTAGATAACCATAATTGAAACAATATTTTTTTATGAAGGTTTAGCCAAAATCTTGCTGAATTTTATTCATAGAAATAATTATAAATTATATTAGGTATGTAGATACATACAAGATGATCGGTATTAGATTGTTAAAAAAGCTAGAGTGAGTAGGCTGGGTTGAAACAAGAAAAAAATTGTATGGGAATGGGGGGTCTGGTCTTTTCCCCTCCTCTTAGCGTCCTGCAAATGACGTATGGGATATCGATTCGGAATGGAATCGGCGTTAAGTCGCCGATAGTCGCCACTAGGCTTCCACTCTCCATTTTGCTTCGGGACCATATGCAGTGGACCCCAAGCACTTTTTGAAGGACGGAAAATACCTTGTTCCATAAGGCTTTCAAATTCACGTTTAGCTGCTTGGAGTTTGTCCGGTGGAAGTCGTCTATATGTCGAGTGAACTGGTGGTCCAGTTGTTGGAATATGCTGCGTAACACTGTGCTTCATAATTCTTGCTCCAAGGGTAGTGCGAGTTATATCCTAGATATATATCTCGGTTGACATTGGTGAGCTCGGTCGATGGACTGTTGGTGAAAAACTTAAAAAAATCCGCTTATATTATTGGTCGTGAGACGTCCGCAACCACAAAACTCCATTGGAAAGGACGCCGTAATCAGGTGAAGTACAAACTGGCCTATTAGTTTAAAGAAGCGTTGAATGAGCATGGAATTCTGCCATTTCTTGTATTTTCTCCATGCTTACGATCGATGGTAATGGTACCAACAGAAACTTGATTTGCTGTCATCGTTGTTTGTAAGAAATCGTTGTCTGCTGTTATTGCAACTATGGTTTAAAGAAAAAGTGCGGGATTGGCTGCGAGAACGAGGTGAAAAACATGATTTTTATTCAGTAACGGCACGTGTAAGCTCTAACATGTGCTGTTCAATACTAGTTCCCTTACTTGCTGATGACATGATGTTGTTGTGGTTCTTTTCCGTTAACTCCAAAAACATGCGGTACTTCACTTAGCTCTGCAATTTTAACAGCTAGCTCCGTTAATTTATTGAGATCCTTATTACTTACAGAAATAATAGAACGCATGTTTGATAGCAGTCATTGCAGCCAAAGGGATTTTAACAGCTCATCATCCATTTTTATACCGGCAAGGTGTCGCATTTCCCTCAATAACTGAGATGGTCTTCAATCTTCCAACTCAATTTCTTGCAACAGTTTTCGTAAGCGATGATGGTCCGAGTCCGTAAATCGTGAAATAAGTTTATTCTTCAGGTGTTTGTACTTATACTTGGCTGGAGGATTTAGTATGACATCGCTCACCTGGCTCAGAACACTGCTTTCGATCGCAGCAACGGCCGGCGGTGTGATATTTTCTAATATCTGAGCAAACACGTGCCATAAATAACTGCAACTCAACCTGAATGAACCACAGCTCAGGTTTTTCCTTCCAGAAAGGAGGAACTTTGACGGTCACTCCTGCCATTGAGGACTCCGTTAAAGGTGGATCAAGTGGAGATACACCATCTGAGATCTCCGTGGATGTAGAATCTTTTGACACAGCGCTTTTAGTCTCTGTTGCTGGGTTCATATTCGTTATTGTTGAATAATGATGCTTTGACTCGCACTTGCTGTCGGCGGGATCACCACTTTCGAGGTTAAGTTCTTATCTAATTAAAAAAGGAGATTCTCTAATTAAAACTTTATTTAACTTAAATATCTACTAATTAAATTTGATTTTGATCTTCGTTCCGCTGAAGGCTACAAGGTGGCAGCTGTCTTCGTCGAAGGCGGAATTATAAGTGATGCAATGACAGAGTCTAGTGTTGCCATTGAAGATCTGTCGTCTATCCGCAGTATTCTGCAAAATAATTAACGGGATCAAAATGAGATTATATGTTCTTGTTATTTGTAAAGAACTTGTCATACAAAAAACACAGCAAATTGGAATTTTATTCTTATAAGTTTGGCCATGTTTTTGAAAAAAATCCGATTGTGTGTGACGGGCGGTATGTCAACCACATCGTTATGTCCTGTTTGATTAATACCGTAAGACTGGCTCAAATACAATATATGGTCGCCCAGTTAACTGTGAAGCTCGACGCTTCTTAAAGTTTGTTGCGATAAGGCAATCAGAAAATCGAATAGAAACTAATTTTCAGGCTTTTCCCTTTTATCATTGTAGTACCTGATGTGTATGATGTGTATTTTATTATTTTTAAGATTGTATTTTGTAAGAATAATTCTTTTGAAAATTGGTTTCCAACTCAACATGAGCCTGAATAGCTCATGGACTACTGTTATCTAAGGATACATTTTACTTAGGACCACACCACAATAAGCTTTGCTAGAACACAACTGAGTGAACATTCAGTGTCATAATTGTAAAACTAGTCGATTATGATTAAAAAAGTAAGAAATACTTTTGCTGCTACTTTAATTAGTCATTGTGGTTTTTTGGGCGCCCTCAACCAGATTCGCTCCTTACTTTTACTATCATCTACACCTCTCTTTCTCCCCTATATTAGTTTTCTTTTATGACGATCAACATTCTAAAACCAATTCAATTTAAAAACGACTTTTCATAAACAACACAAAGCAACAATGTAAAACCTAATAAAAAAACAAAAAAATACTTAACACTTGATTGCGCCATTGTTGTTTGAGAATGAATACTGTTCTATGGTGTGGAGCCTCTGGCCGCATGAACCACCATTAAATTCTGTTGCTCATTTTTATTCATTTTATAAAGGTCAAGATGGCTTTGATCGATGGCGAATGATTGAGCGGAATAAATCATTCACCAAATTGAAAAGATGGAGAAACCTATCCAAGCTAAACTCAACTGCCCAGACACACCAACACGTCCCGTTCGTCCAAGCAACATCAGAGTCAATACCAAATCCGAAAACAGTCATGCATTTCAAAATGCCAGTTATGGGTTGCGTCCATGGTCATCGTGTCCTGCTGTCGAGAGAACGTCACATCAAGAAGATGATGATATTTTTTTGTTGGCTTATTATTATGTATTTTTTTTGTCTGACTTTAAGAGAGCTTCGACGCACAACTATCTTCGTCATCAGCCATAACCCAAATGATGAGGACATCGAATAGATCTGGGCATAATGGCCTCCCGCAGTTGATTGAAGTTCCTATTATAAAGTCAAACCGACCGACCGACACGCTATACAGAAAACAGAATAAAGAAAGAAGAAAATATATAAGAGTATAAAAATGAGTCCAGAGACTGGCATGTTGTCTTGACGCTTACCAATAACCACGCATTTCTAATAAAGAAACCCAAAGGCCAAATCAGAGACCGTTTCCAAGAGTGATCGTTGGGTATCCAAAGAGTGGGATGATTGAATGCAAAAGAATTTTTAAAGATTTCCATATCTTCCAACAAAGACTATCAAATACTGATTGATATTGGTGTTATTGCACTGAGGGTGGACTAGGAAAGATAAATATCTCTTTCGAATGAAAATGATACATCAGGCGTATAATTCTAGAAGTCCTCCAGCATCACTCTTCAAACTTGTTACTTTATTTTTGTTGTGCTTTACGGCATAACAGGTCCGACTTGGGGTAGGTGTTGGAACTTATGTTATTAGTAGACATTATGTATTATCAATTTGCTGATTTGCTATATCTATATATCATTCGAAACGACACACAGGTGAGTCAAAAAGTGACAGTTGGCTGAGATGCGATTATGGTATATATAATAGAAATTTAAGATATAATTCTTATAATAGAGTACTGAACTGCCTGAACACTATGGTGTACCTGCAGCAGTAGTGCGTAGCACTGTCAAAGTTAAATGTACGTTAATCGTATTACACGGCTACAATGTGAAGTAGCAGCTGCAGCATAGAGAGTAGCTGAAGTACAAGTCGACTTGACTCCAACTCCACGAACGTGCTGCGCTGCAAAACAACAACAAACGAAATGGCAGGCATGATTTTGGTTCGAGTTCTGTGGTATAGGCTATTGTATTCGTGCATGCTGCTTCTTGTGCTACTTGTTTTAACATTTACTTCGACAGTGCTAAAGACTTAAAAATAAAACAGATCGTGTGATTTGAAAATATGTGAATTTCGATTTAATCATTTCATCAATTATTTTCAAAATTCAATCAAAGAATTTAGTAAAAACCCATAGATGTTATTCGCGATCATGGATCTCATTGACTGCAAACAAAAAAATATTATTATTTTTATTATCATTATTATTATTATTATTATTATTATTATTATTATTATTATTATTATTATTATTATTATTATTATTATTATTATTATTATTATTTTCATTATTATTATTACTATTATTATTATTATTATCATTATTATTATTATTATTATTATTATTATTATTATTATTATTATTATTATTATTATTATTATTATTATTATTATTATTATTATTATTATTATTATTATTATTATTATTATTATTATTATTATTATTATTATTATTATTATTATTATTATTATTATTATTATTATTATTATTATTATTATTATTATTATTATTATTATTATTATTATTATTATTATTATTATTATTATTATTATTATTATTATTA